>CM062820.1:1585530066-1585939504 GCA_031772625.1 Pinus tabuliformis | reverse complement strand
TCATATCCAAGAAGTTGATCTAGGAACACCCCATTTAGTACTTTGAAGCTTGCATGCCTCAATGGCAAGTTTCTCACTTCCGCGACAAGTTTACATCGATGACCTTCGACCGAAAGATTTTGCGTGGTGTTCGACGCCAAGTCCTTTATTCACACCACATGAATTGTACTGGCAGTACCTTGAGGGTCATTATCATTATCGGTGATTCCTCTCGCGCTTGTTAACAGTTTACATCATTGACTAGTAATCAAGCAATGTATTTCCATGTTCGACTTCAGAACATTTCTCACATGGATCGACTTGTACTTCGAGTGAAGATCAGACGAGATTGAAGACCCCGAATCTAGTTTCATCCATCCGGCCGCGATATATATTCAGGGAAATAAAGACATTAAATCTACATCATTGCCGCACAGATAATCATCCTATCAAAAGGATTATGGCTCTATCAGAATCATCAGTCTACACTCAGACGGTTGTCTGTCCTATGTACATGAAAATGAATTTATAAAGCTGAGCATGGGAATGCCCACCTCAGCTAGATCATGAAAATATTATGAAGATAATGTATTATATTGTATCTTATTACAGGTCTCCTCCCACATTGAAAGAACTTCGGATCCTCATAATAAAGCATTTCACCTGACACCAAAAGGTTAACGGCCTCATACTTTAGGGGACAACTGTATTAGACATTTTTGTGCCCTACAAACCCAAGCATGAAATTTCCATAAACCAAGGGCTCCTAAGTCCCTAAAAGTGTTTTTCTAACCCCTAAAGGAACAAGGTCAACAGATTACAGCTTCTCCCAGAAGTTCTCCATGAGAAACTACTCAGAATTGGTCAAAACAGGATCATTGCAGCTGCTCCACTGGCTAGGTGCGTTGCATCTCACCCAAATACACTGTGAGGGTGTGTTTGCATTTCAAAAGTCCCTTCTGTGGGGTGCGATGGCCGAGAAATGACAAATGGCAGTGTCATTCTGTGAGGTGGAGAGGCAATGGAAGCTTCCAGAATCTTTTCTTGTGACACTTGCCTCACTGAATTCGACCAAGGATGAGTAAGAGGCCCTCAGTCTCCAAGTGGAATCAAGAACTGTCAGAGAGAAGACACTAATCAAATCACAAGCTGACTCATCCCCCTTACAGATATATATATATGGATCCCTCATCCCAGAGATCCAAAGGCTGGAATTTTGCATATTGTAAGGAATTGCTGTTGGTTTCTAGAGACAAACATCATATTGTTGGTGATCTTTGAGGTGAAGAGGGGCTTCTTTGCTGGGAGGTTGATGCTGGGTCAGAACAACTGGTTGTAACTCCTCCTGGATCTTTTCTTGTTTATCAATAAAAGCTATTTGATTTTTCCTCCATGCTTTTGTATCATTGATGTTTGTTACATTTGTATGGTCAATTTACATCTGATCCTAGATTGTTTATGAATATAGATCCATTTCCTTGTATAGTGCTATGTTTCTGTGATCTTACAGGTATTTGTGAAGCTGGGCGTGCAAGGGAGCAGGTAGCTGGGGACTATCAAAGAAGAGAGGGATCAAACAAAGGGATTAGCGCAAGACAGAGGTTGGTATTTATATTCCTCTCTATCTATAATTCATAAAGGAAAAACATAAGTAGCTTTTCTCTATTTGTTTCTAAGGCAACTGTCACACCTTAGTGGGATAGAGCAGTTCTATATAGACACTTTTCCCTGTAACAGTCTCCCAGCTCTAGGTTAGTGGTTGAAATAACCTCCTTAACTTTTTCAACTAGCTCCTTTTGCTCAAATATGATTTGGATGTTGGGCCAAATCTCATTCATACCATTAATGATATTGTTCTAGATGATTTCCTTTACCTTTCCCAGAGTGTTACCAATTGACGACTCCATTTCAGAAATCTGTAATTTTTCAATTAATGTTCATGCTCTCTTCATTTCTTCTGAATGTGAACTCTCATCTCTTTTAATCTAGTCTTGAAAAATGTTGACTTGAGTTTCCAATCTCTTGATTTATTTTGTCTGAAGGTTCATGCTCTCCATAGATTTGGTTAACTATTCTGCACTGCTTCCTATCCCTGTATTGGTGGTTGCTTAGTTAGCTGTGGGAAAAGCTATAAGAGGGACAACCTCCATAGTGGTCGTGGTCAACTGTGCTGCTTTCTCCTTTTCCTGTACCATCTTCTCCATATTTGTTTCCATTTGTTTTATTTGAAGTGACTGCTCCATTATCAGTTTCATCATTTCAGCCTTTTGACTCTCCGTTTCCTCTATTTATTTAGTCAAGGGATCTTGTGTTGCATTAATTTTGAGCTGGTTTCTCAAGGCTACTATATCAGATTCCTTCTTTTTAATAATCTCTTCTACTGCTTTCACATCTGATGGATCATACCCAATTTTCACCACTAAATCTTCAAAGGACTTAATTATGTTATCTTTTGATTGAGATGAAATATTTGCCATCTTCAGCTGATATTAGGCATTTGATAAAGCCACCTGCATTTTAAACAAACTCATAGAGGTACTTGTTAGAGTGGAGGAGATCATCTCACATGTTTTCTTATGCATTTCGAGCTAACAATAGGATGGACATTTCTGGCATTAAACTCAAAGGAGTCTGTTTATAATCAGTTGGAGTTTTAGGTTCTACTGTTTGTGCCTCAAGGAATTCCATATGAATTTTCCCTTTCACTGAATAGAAGCTGATAGAAGTTTTCCTTGGAAGTAGAAATTTTCTTCCAAATTTAAGCATAAGTACTCTTTTTAAACATTTCATTTCTGATCTTTATCTCTTTGAAAGTATCAAAAACGGTCTCCTCCTTTTCTCCTGTTACATTGGTAGAATTAGGAATTTGAAGAGTTTGTTGCCTTTCTGAGATCGGAGTTGTAGGAAAATATTGACCTCGTGTTGGACATGAACTAGGAATATCATTGAGGTTTATAATTTTTTGCTATGGTGATTCATTACCTAGGTCCATGTCCATATGCATCCTTGCCATTTTCCTAAATTTCAACTTGAACTCCTTTATAGAAGTATCAGTCCCTGGTGACTGATATTCTCTATGTCTTTTCCCAGTTGTTTCTTTTTCCTGTTCCTTGCCCTTGTCTAGTCTATCCTCTGTACTTTTCCTTTCTTGCTAGCTAGGAGTCTGTGCACTTGAAAAAGAAAGTATCTGCTCCTCATCCTCTTGCAAGGTTTCAGGCATCCATTCTGTCTGGTTCATGAATTTTTCTATTTCAAGGCTGTGAGTCTGAATATAAGGTGTTGATTTGTTTTCTGCCCTTTTCTTGGATATGATACCCCATGGGTCATAGGACCATATGAAGTTGTGGTTGAACTTCATTTCTTTCAACTTCTTATCAGCCTCCTCACTTGTTGCCCTGCTGTTGCAAATAAAAGGGCCAATTTGGGATTTGATCCTGAATTGAGATTTCTTCTTTGCTGCTACAAAATGTACTTCATCTGGATTGATCATTTGTATGATATACTCTAGTGCAAATATCCTCATGTGGAGGAACTTTGGAAGCTTGTAAGGGGCCAATTCGCATCCATATATCCTTAATTCTATGTAATTTTGGTACAAATACCAATCTCCTGTTCTAGCTTAGTTGATCAACTACATAATTATTTTGATTTCTTCATTGATTCTAGGTTCTGTTGTACCATTTAGGAGGCTCATAGTTGGATGGAAAAACATCTCTATGAATGTTTTGTATGTGAAGTCCCTTTGATCCTTCATCACCAAGGTTGTCCAGAAGATGACAAACTGAGGTTCACCTTCTTCATTTATCTTGCTCATCACAAACTGAAATCTGCCTGCGTGAAAATAAACAAACATATAAGCCAGTATTGAAGAATATTGAAACACTTCTTCTATAGTAAAATTTATGAATTTTTCATGGATGGCATCTTCCAGGAATTGACTAAAATTAAACAAGATAGAGGGTTTTGACTTTGAAGACAATATGGACAGGAAACCTATTATGGCCTCATCAAGCCACTGATCTAAATAATACCCTAGCAGATATGAAAGCACAGTGACTATATGCCTAGTTCTATCAGGGAAAGCAGAGGATGGATATGGAGGATTTTTGCTAGGTAGTGGGGTCTCTTCAGTCATGAATAGTTCTAGGGTTTTAGCTCTTTTAGCAAAGTCTAACTTCTGGTACATTTCACTGAGGATTTCATGGGAAAAAGGAGTGGTTCCTTCAATGATAGGAGCTTGCATCATCTGCATTATGGATTTAGCATCAATGGTGAACAATATTTCTCCTGCAGGGACTACTACTACTCTTTTTTGTGGGCTATAGCAGGACTAACATTTTCTCATCAATTCTAAGTAGCTATGGGTTTTGGAAACATATATAAAGGAAAAATTTTATCCCAGAGTCCTATATCATCCATTTCATCAATAAATTTGTCCTCCCACCAATAGTAGATGTCGAAGAGATCAAATTATGACATTGTCTCATGTATCTTGAAGTCTCTATCTGCAAGTGGAATATGGTCCAAGTCCACTGGTGGGTGCACCATTGGATTGAACAGCTCTTGTTCTTTCTTCTTTGGTGGCATGGCTATCTTCTGGAAATTTTAAACCCAGACTATCTTTGGATTTGTAGGTGAACTATAATTAGGAAAAGGAATGAGAAGAGGGAACTCAGAGAGGGAAAATAGAAAGGGAATGAGCAAAAAATGGGATTCAAGAAGGGGGATGCCTGCTAAATGCAAACAATTGTAGCTTTCTGCTGCTATGTTGATAATTCACTGTGTCAACTGCTTCTCTATGTATGTCTCAGCAAGTTCTCACTTCACCTGCTATGCAAAGAAGACATATCAAAACTTTGTAAATGGGTGAGAAATGATGCATATGTAATTTTCGTAGAGTTCCCATTGAAGTGGCATGAAGTGGAGTGTGTCTGTTGGCTAATGTTTTAATGAATTGAATGTGCAATGGGTATAGCACGGGAATGGAAGTGATAGGTGGATGGGACGGAGTGGTGTCGTGGAGGGATAGGAGTGGTGAACGGTCATGACAGATGGGTGGTTTGTTTGAGAGTGGAAACCATTTTTCGGAGGGCCTGTGGAGTGGTAGCAGAATTAGTGGGTGGGTAAAAAATTATAATAGCACGACATGTAAGTGGAGAGAAACCAATAATTTCAGACACCCCCCCCACCCCCCACCATTAACATTTGGAGGATGTGGGGGGGGGGGGGGGGGTTGAAAACTCTTATGGGTCGTTGGATCGATCATTGAGGGTGGGGATTTGATGGAAGGTGCGGGGTGGGTAATCATTGATATGATAGGCATGTGGGTGGTGGGAATTGGAAAAATAAATCAAATGGAGGGAGGAGTATGGAACAAAGTTAGGAGTATAGTATTAGACCGCTATCCTTTACTATTTTTTTTTTCACATTAGGAAACACACATTAAATATGGAATAAAACCAGCTCACTAAAAGATAGAAAAGATAGATCAATGCCTTATAATTCAGCCTCTTTGAGGGGAAACCTCCTTTACATTACACAAATGAACAATTCTTAGATGATACAAATGAAAAGACCTCCTTTCTATATATAGGAGTCTAAGGGGTCATAATATAATCAGAGCTGACATAACAATAATAATGTAAGGGCACAATAATAACAATAGTGGGCTTCTATGGGGCACAATAGTAACAATATGGGGACTACATGGGTACAACAATATAATAAGGGGGTTGTACTAATAACATAAGGGCTAACACTAGTAGTATAGGGGCCTAACATGCCCCTCTCCTTCAAAAAGTGTTGTCCTCAACGCTTGAGTAGCTCTTGATGCTTCTGTATAAAATTCTTGTCCTCCCATGTGGAATCTTTAGCGGGTAAGTTCTTCCACCTCATGAGATACTCTGAAATTGATTGATTTCGTAGCTGTCAGGTTCTTTCTTCTGTGACTGCTCCAGGTTCCAATATGATTTTTCATTCCTCTTCAAGTTCTGGCAATATTGTTTGAATTGGGATCTTCTGCAACTTTTGAATGAGTGGCCATAATTCCTCATCCTTCTTCAATTTATCCCTTGCTTCTTTTATCCAATCTGGTTGGATAATATAAATAGTACAAAATAATACTTCCACATCCTCATCCTTTCTTGAGAGCGCATCTGCAACAAAATTTTGCTTCCCTTTGCTATCGATGATGTCAAAGTCATAACCCAACATATTTGTGACCCATTTTTTCTATTATTCTAAAGATAATATTTTTTCTAAAAAATATTTAAGACTATCAAGATCCATTTTTACCTTGATATGTCTTCCCATTGGGTAAGGTCTCCATTTCTTAAGTGCATGTAGTATTGCCAACATTTCCTTCTCATAAATAGCTTGCTTGAGATGTAGCTGTAAAAATACCCAATCACCTACATCAAAACATTTTTCACTGCAATGTTAATTGACCTATTTTTTCATTTGATTCTGCACCAAAGTGGCGTTATCCTTTAAAAGTTGGAAAACTTGTTGTTGATGCTCGATGTGATCTTTCACTGCTTGAACCCTTTTCTTCTTGATATTTCCTTCTATATTGAGAGTTTGAGGAGTGGTAATTTCTTCCAATGCTTTACAATATATGGTCGGATTCATTTCTTGATGCTCGATGTGATCTTTCACTTCTTGAACATTTTTCTTCTTGATATGTCCTTCTATCTTGATAGTTTGAGGAGTAGTAATTCTGGCCAATGCATTACAAGATATGGTTGGATTCATTTCTTCTTTCTCGATGTGATCTTTCACTTCTTGAACCTTTTTCTTCTTCATATGTCCTTCTATCATGAGAGTTTGAGTGGTAATTCTTGCCAATGCTTTACAAGATATGGTCGAATTCACTTCTTCTTTCTCTAGGGTTGGGTCCTGGCATATATCCTCTTCTTTTGATGTTTCTTGATCCTTTTCTTCCTCCTCTTCATACTCTATGTAAAATAATTTCTTCTCAGCACACTTATGACCTTTAGTGCATTTTCTATCACAATTGTAACAAATCCCTTTTTCTCTTTTTTCTTCCAATTGTTGTGGTGTAAGCCTTGTAGGTTGTGGAAGGCTAGGAGAAGAAACACTTCCATAATTATAGTCATGAGTGGTGGGATTCCTTGTTTTCATAATTTTTCTTTCAATTTTTCTTGCCAACTCAAATGCCTCCTCCAATGAATCAGGTTCCCAAAAACGAACCTCATGTTGAACGTTATCCTTTAAAGTCCCTATGAAGACATCAATCCTTTGCTTCTCTGGAATATAATTTACCCTTCTATTCAATTTTTGAAAGTCTTCAATGTGCTCTTCCATTGAACCCTTTTGTTTGAGATTTATCAATTGGCTAAAGAAGGAGTTTCTCTTTGTATCCTCATAATGTGTTATCATTTCCTCCATGAAAATTGACCACATGACAAGTGGTTTACGAGAACAAAGCCCTTTATACCATAAAAATTGATTCAATTCTAAATAATTAGATGCAATACATACCTTTTGTAATAGTGGTACACCATGTAGATCAAAATATTTCTCCATTTATAGTATCCAATTTACCGGATCCTTGCCATCAAAATTCCTCATCTCGCTTTTTCTTGATTTTAGGAGCTCGATCTTGAAACGACTGTAACTTTGTAATTTTGGATCTTCCAATTCTGAAATCGTGACCTGTAGTAACCCTTTGCATCCTCTTTCCAATGCCACCAGTTTGATCCAAATTGGATTCTCCAAGGAAGAGTTATGCCAAATCTCCCACGGTGACCTGATTATAGACCTTTCCAGAAGAGAGAACTTGTATGAAGTGCCACGTGTCACTTTTTTGACCTTAGTATCTGAAAAATATATACAGGAAACTACAGTACGTCCTCTTTCTACAATTTCTTATGAAATTTCAATCTGATGCTCAAAAAAAAAGTTATGATGATTTTCCCCAAGTCACCTGTTTGGAATGAAATTCAGGAGTCTGCAAAATGGCCAACTTCCTTAGATCATATCTCTGCAAATATAGCATGAAATTCTCTGAAATTTGGACCCAAGGTTCATAACAATTTCATCCCAAATGAGTTTTTGTTTTAGCATCTGAAATGTCGCAGAAATTTTTTTATAGCGCAAATGCCACAATGACCTATTTGGAGTAGCAAAACCCTAGAATTCAAACCTCTGATACCAAATGTTACGAAAGTAGCTCACAAAAAGATAGAAAATATAGATCAATGCCTTAGAATTCATCCTCTTCGAGGGGACAACCTCCTTTACATTACACAAATGAACAATTCTTAGATGATACAAATGAAAAGACTCCTTTCTATATATAGAGGAGCCTAAGGGATCATAATATAATCAGAGCTGACATAACAATAATAATTTAAGGGCACAATAATAACAATAGGGGGCTTCTATGGGGCACAATAGTAACAATATGGGGACTACATGGGTACAAAAATATAATAAGGGGGTTGTAATGATAACAATAAGGGGTTACACTAGTAGTATAGGGGCCTAACACCTTTACTATTTTTTTTCCATATTAGGAAAAACACATTAAATATGGAATAAACCATTTAGAAGGAATTTTTTTCATGTGTTTTTCCCTTTTATTATTCTTTCAATCTACCTACCCTTTGTTTCTAATCTAACATTTTTTCTTATTGCAGGGTGAATTTAGACTTGCAAACCCTTTCTCACTTTCTCTCTCTTTTTTTTTTTCTAACCTACTCTATCACTTATCTTTCCTATTGGTTCATATTGAATAGTTGAACCAATTTCATTTCTACCTAGCTACTAATTCACCAAACTTAAATTGTTGGCAGATCTTTATTTTCTACCTTATGAATTGAAATTGAAATTTGTTTAATCATTCTTAGACTGTATGAATTGAAGAATATTTGGGCTTTTCTTTTCTTTTCATTTTTTCTCTTTTGTTCTTTTCCTTTTTTTTAAATACCCTCTTTTCTTTTATTTTCCTTTTATTTGGAAATCAATTGAATATTGAAATCTATGAACAATATGAAATCTGCAAAATGTGAGATACTCAATCACCTTGAGATCCTATAAATTATAGGACCCTAACAGTGGCTTTAGATGGGGATAACACTTCTCAGTGTGAAGTGTCAAGAACATAAGATCAGTAGCATTGAGTTCTTAATATTTGGATTGTCTTCAATCTGATTTCTTTTTGTAGTAACTTCATGAAAGTAGGCTTAGGGCCTTCTCTGTAGGCTTCAACCTTTTTCAAATGAGTTACTCAATAGAAAACATAAAATACTGTGATATTTACAATGGAATGAGGGAAATATGTGTGCTTATGAGAAGTAATGCTTCAACATCCTGCCATTGACAAGACCTCCTGGCAACTCTGTTCCATCCAACTCTTTGAGAAAAAATGCATTATTTCCTCAAAAAGCATAAATAATATATGGACCTTTCCAAATATTTTCAAATTTACCATGCTTCCCTTTATCTCCTCTTCTTGAGTTCCATTTTAGCACTTTGTCTCCCAGGCTGAAATCATCAGCTTTAGTTCTTTTATCAAAAAATTTCTTTATGTTTTCCTGGACAACCTGAGTTCTATTGTTTACCTCTTCTCTGGACTGTTGCAACTGAATTGTTTAATTTATCTGTTATAGACATTTTTGTGCCCTACAGCTCCAAGCATGAAATGTCCATAAACCAAGGGCTCCTAAGTCCCTAAAAGTGTTGTTCTAACCCCTAAAAGAACAAGGTCAACAGATTACAGCTTCTCCCAGAAGTTCTCCACTAGAAACTGCTCAGAATTGGTCAAAACAAGATCATTGCAGCTGCTCCACTGGCTAGGTGCGTTGCATCTCACCCAAATGCACTGTGAGGGTGCGTTGCATTTCAAAACTCCCTTCTGTAGGGTGCGATGGGCGAGAAATGACAAATGGCAGTGTCATTCCGCGAGGTGGAAAGGCAATGGAAGCTTCCAGAATCTTCTCCTGTGACACTTGCCTCACTGAATTCGACCAAAGATGAGTAAGAGGCCCTCAGTCTCCAAGTGGAAGCAAGAACTAACAAAGAGAAGACACTAATCAAATCACAAGCTGACTCATCCTCCTTACAGATATCTATATATGGATCCCTCATCCCAGAGATCCAGAGGCTGGAATTTTGCATATTGTAAGGAATTGTTGTTGGTTTCTAGAGACAAACATCAGATTGTTGGGTGATTTATGCTTTGTTTGAGGTGAAGAGGGGCTTCTTTGCTGGGAGGTTGATGCTGGGTCGGAACCACTGGTTGTAACTCCTCCTGTATCTTTTCTTGTTTATCAATAAAAACTATTTGAGTTCTCCTCCATGCTTTTGTATCATTGATGCTTGTTACATTTGTATGGTTAACTTAAATCTGATCCTAAGTTGTTTATGAATATAGATCCATGTCTTTGTATAGTGCTCTTCTTCTGTGATCTTACAAGTACTTTGTGAAGCTTGGCATGCAAGGGAGCAGGTAGCTGGAGACTATCAAAGAAGAGAGGGATTGGATCAAAGGATTAGCGCAAGACACAGGTTGGTTCTTTCTATTCCTCTCTATCTATAATTCATAAAGGAAATACAAAAGTAGTTTTTCTCTGTTTGTTTATAAGGCAGATGTCACACCTTAGTGGGATAGAGCAGTTCTAAATAGACACTTTTCCCTGTAACAAAATGGCGACTCCGCTGGGGACTGTCTAATTAGTTTGTTTGTGTATCATTCTTTGTTGTTTGTTTCATAAACTTATAAGTAGCTTTCGAACTGCATTTTCCATAATAAATGCAAAGTAGATAACTGCTGCTTCAATCCATTCACTGGATCTGTTTATGATTTAAACAGCTGATTCACAAACTATCTGATTGCCCTTGTGATAGCTCTTAGATCCTCCTTAGATCTACCCCTGATTGTTGCATTACTGATTGCTTTTTACTCAGCCAAAAACCAAGGACTGAACTGCAAACTATGACCCTGAACTCGGACAGAGTCTCGTTTCCGGCCCAGCGCAGGTACTATTCAGAGATCCTAAATTTCAGCACACTTCCCGAAGGGGCAACCTGCACTGCATTTCAGATTCTCTGTGTTACAGGTGCGCTGATCAGACTAGCTCTGTGCAGCTGTGGTTCCTGTGCTTCATTCTTTCCAGTTCTATCCCTGAATTTTGCTGCCTGTGATCAGTATATGTCTGTTTGAAACCTATTTTCCTTGCTGTTATTTCGCCTCCTTTGTACAAAAGAACTGTAGATGTTTTTGTGTGTTTGTTGAGTCATTTACAGTTTTCCTTTGCAAAAGTAGCATAGTCGTACTGTCGTCCTTTGATTTGAATCTGTCGCAAGTGTCGATTTCGATCATAGGAGAAAGTTTGATTGTTGTTGATGGTCGATTATCCTGTTACTATTGCCTTTGGTCTGAATTTGTAATTTTCTAGTGTCAAGAACAAGTGTTCATTTCAAAATCGTAAGGTGTCGTAATCATCTCTGTTTTTGATTTCGAAAAAGAGCTTGTTTATATTTGTCGCTTGAAAAGAAATTTAGATTTGTACATCAACTTTCTTTTTAGCATCAATACTAAGAAAGTCGAAAACAAATACATGCATGTGCATTTGCATATAGACAGTCTGTTTGGCTTGATTTAGGAAAGTGCATTTACAGTGTGCTCTTTTCTCTTTGTGAAAAGATTCTGTCTTTCTTTTCCCCTAGTAGCTAGGATTTTCATTGCACAAAAGAGATAAAAGTTTGTTTATCATCTTTAGATTGCATTTTAGGAATTACATCTACATCTCGTGGTGAACCCGAAAGGCAAACTTCATAAACAAGATCAACTTAAAATAAATTCAATGAATCTAACAACACTTTGGAACTTAACGCACAACATTTAGAGGTCTAGGCTAGAGACGTATTCCGGCGTCGTAAAGCCTGGTAACTGTTGTCCTCACTGATGGTTGGGTGATTCCTCCACTTTGAGACGATAAGTGCCAGTATGGACTTGTGCTCCCACGTACCGTTGAGTATATTTTGGGAGACCCCTATAGGCTTAAATCCTTTATCCATAGGAATTCGTGTCTGCCGCCCTATCGATCGCAATGCACTGAACACAACATTCGGGAAGATTGACTGCCGTACCGTAAAAAGTATTCTGCAGTTTTGCGATTGGTTTGGTACTCCCTCTACCTAGATCTCCAGAGCAGTCCCTTTCGTTCCTTTTCAGACTCCTTAATGGAAAAGGTCCATCTGAGCACTTGTCACTTCAGGCTCATTAAAAATCGAAGGAGACTAGAGTCATCTTTTGTTTTTTCTCGACTCTTAAAAACTGAAAAAACAAGTTGTGTCAAAGTGTCTAAAAATTTATTTTAAACGGAATATTCATTACCCCTTTCCTACGTTGGTCTTGGGTTGAGAAAATGGAGTCCACCAACCAAGGAATTCCCCTTGGAGGAAATCCTAGTCCCTTCTCCTCTTGGGGAGATGTTGGTGCACCCCATATGGCCACATTGTCGCTTCCAGGACTGACAATTGGTTTTCCTGTATGGCTCTTCTCAACCTCTGTCGTTCAGAACACCACTATTCCTAAACAATCGAATCAGCAATTAGACGAGTCCAGAGTTACCCACCAACCTTCTACTTCCTCTAATTCTTCCTCTCCTCCTTCCTCTTCGCTTGATGGGGCTGGTAAAGCCAAAAGTCAAGTTCCTAAGGAGAAGAAGGAAAAGAAGAAGAAAGAGAAGAAGAAGAAGGAGCCGAAAGCAAATGGGGGCAAACGAGTGTCGTCTAACGAAAATCCACACACTGCACCGACCAGGCCTAAATCGCCATGTGTCATTTGCAAAGGAGACCACTTTCACAGAGATTGTCCTTGCATCCCTCGGATCTTAAGGGACTGGTCTCCTCGTTTGCACAACCCGGTGTCGTCAACCTCTGATGATCATGTTGAAAACACACCGTCAACTAGTGAAAGTGAAGCCCCAGGACAAAAAGGAAAATATAGATTTCCTTGTAAACTGTGCGAAGGCGATCATGCCGTCCACCGTTGCCCTTCTTAGACGAAGCTAAAAGAGTTTTGGATGATTGTCCGGTTTCACCATTACGACTTCCTCCTGGATATAAAAAACTCTTGCCGAGTCCGTCACTAGTTGAAAATCTGGCTGACCTGCTCAGGTGGTCGACCGATGCATCTGTCATTGAAGATGAACCATCTAAATCCATACCAGACGAAAGTCAAAAGGTCGAGGCGGCAGTTGACCCGGTCTTGCCTTCAGAGGTTCCATCTTCAGATGATACAATCACTGAAGAGAACAAGGATGACACCGTCCAAATTCTTTTCATAAGCACAGACTCCAACGGACATGGGGACAATTTACCTGTTCCTTTACCGCAGGAAGGAAGTTCGTCAGAGTCGTACCCGGTCATCTATTTGGTCCCACCTCCAAGCAACCTAGTTGTCTCCTTCGACTGGAATCAACTAGGCAGACCCCGTTTACCAGCTAGTGTACCATTTCGAATTATTGTTCAAATATATAGAATGGTTATGGCTGGTACCATCATAGATGAGGGGGCTTCTATGAGTATCCTTTCCTCAACTGCTTGGAAAGCGCTTGGTTTGCCATCACTTTTGCCTAAGATGAGAAATCTAACAGGCTTTGATAAAGGAACCAGTCGACCGTTAGGGATCCTTCCCGATGTACCCATAACATTGAGAGGGAAAACTGTTCACATGAACGTAATGGTAGTTCAAGGACCCCTGGATTACAATCTACTCCTTGGACGAGACTATATCTATTGCATGGGAGCAATTGTCTCCTCACTCTTTAGAGTAATGTGTTCTCCGCACGAAGCAAGAGTGGTCAAGCTCGTGGACCAGCTTTCATTTCCCAGATCATACAAAGCAAATAGCCATATACCATCCCTGAATGGTATTTCCACGCAAGAAATGTCTCAATCTCCAGTCCGTCCTCCCGATGAGCGCGAGTGATTCGGAGGGATACGACTGAAACCCAGGGGGCATGCACCCTGGTCTTCCTCGGCAGGAAAACTTCGTGTATAGGGTAGGTTTCCGCGGGAGAATATGACTAGTCTGTACTCCCGTCCGTGATTGGAAGAGGGGGTTATTCTAGAACAAGATTCTCTTGTCAAAGTTATGTGAGTTGGCAGGCATCGCCGCTCACCTTTGTTTATTTCGGTAGACATCGCCGAAGAAATGTTTTGTTTACGCCGTAAATAGAACAATCTTTGGTAACCTGTAAGAGGTAGGCCTCTCTCGGTAAAACAAATGTTTTAACAGACTAAAGAAGTGGTAACCTTGAAACTCTGTTTTATACCTGGGGGCATGCAAACCTTTTGGAGTGCAAACAAAGAGCGATCATTTATCTGTTTTTTTTGGATTGGTCGTTTCCTAACTTGCATAAAGAAAGGATGTGGGGTAAAACTCTAAAAGTTTCCGTTTTTATATGGGACATTCTTATCACAAGACTGGATTAATCGAGCAGTTTTAGCACATAGTTCAAGCTCGTTAAAAAATAAACATAAGACATGAGCAAATGTTTCCACCCGCATTTAAGCTCATTAAAAAATTAACTATTCCCCGGTAAATAACCATCGTGAATGTAGTACTTCAGCCGTTAAAGCCTTGGTCGTTTTTGCACCGTCACCTCCACTTTTCATTGGCCGATCATTCACCTCCATTTGATTGTTTACCCATTTTGAGGAACAGTTGCGAAGAGTGATTTCACTAGCCATCCTAGTGACACTGCCATGATTGGAAAATTCCAAACCTTACCTGGAATCAGCTGCTACCCGTTTTATCACTCGTTCCTCAAAAGACGAGTCTCCTTTAAGATCTTTTCAACTGAATCGTAAAATATGAAAAGATTGCTGAGCCATTGGCCTCTCCAGCTCGTTAAAGGGACAGGAAGTGCTATCCCTCCTCTAGATTTTAATCTTTTTGGACCTGAGGGATTATTACACAAAAAGATCGAGCGCTTGTTTTGTTCGGCTCGTTAAAACTATCGAAAATTCATCCCTTCTGTATTGTTTTATACTTTTTCGGACGTAAGGGATTAGATGACGAAAAAGGAATTTTGGAGTTACCTTTACGTTCCTTTTCAGACTCTCTAAAATTGAAAAGGACCGAGTTATCTTTGTCGTTAAACTCGTTAAAAAGATTAATAGCGACAAACTTGTCTTTAGACAAGAACGAGTTTCACTATTGCTAGGCTCGTTAAAACATAGCGATGGGTTTGCCCAAAGGGAAAATTATAGAACAAGCGTATGTTATCCTCCTCAAGCTTGACAAAAATAAAGAGGTACTGGTCAGCAATGACTGGGGAAAAATTGGGAAGAAAACTCAAAGAAACTTTGTTGGTAGCAAGTCGCTCTTGAACATGACACTTCCACTCCGTGTCCGAGTCGGGTTGGGTTGTTTCATTCACAGGTCACATCACCATGGTCACGCCATACCATCCACATTTGGGGTTAATGCTACCAATCCATCACATCAGTGTCACCGATATGTTCAAGAGAAGTCATCCAAAGAAGTCACCTGTGTCTCACCCACTACCATACATTATACTCCATTCTTTCATGACCGCCACCCTGAACCTTATATCACCAGATCGTTTTCACTTCCATCAAAATCATTTGCTCCGTTCCGTGTCATTGATGTGGGATTCATTAAGGCCCTCCTGTGACGGATCACTTCTTGTCGACATCAGCTCATTATCCAAGAAGTTGATCTAGGAACACCCCATTCAGTACTTTGAAGCTTGCATGCCTCAATGGCAAGTTTCTCACTTCCGGTGACAGGTTTACATCAATGGCCTTCGACCAAAAGATTTTGCGTGGTGTTTGACGCCAAGTCCTTTATTCACACCACGTGAATTGTACTGCAGTACCTTGAGGATCATTATCATTATCGGTGATTCCTCTCGCACTTGTTAACAGTTTACATCATTGACTGGTAATCAAGCGATGTCTTTCCATGTTCGACTTCAGAACATTTCTCACATGGATCGACTTGTACTTCGAGTGAAGATTGGACGAGATTGAAGACCCCGGATCTAGTTTCATCCATCCGGGCTGCGATATATATTCAGGGAAATAAAGACATTAAATGTACAGCATTGCAGCACAGATAATCATCCTACCAAAAGGATGATGGCTCTATCAGAATCATCAGTCTACACTCAGACGATTGTCTATCCTATGTACATGAAAATGAATTTATAAAGCTGAGCATGGGAATGCCCGCCTCAGCTAGATCATGAAAACAGTATGAAGATAATGTATTGTATTATATCTTATTACAGGTCTCCTCCCAGCATTGAAAGAACTTCGGATCCTCATAATAAAGCATTTCACCCGACACCAAAAGGTTAACGGCCTCATACTTTAGGGGGCAACTGTTATAGACATTTTTGTGCCCTACAGCTCCAAGCATGAAATGTCCATTAACCAAGGGCTCCTAAGTCCCTAAAAGTGTTGTTCTAACCCCTAAAAGAACAAGGTCAACAGATTACAGCTTCTCCCAGAAGTTCTCCACCAGAAATTGCTCAGAATTGGTCAAAACAGGATCATTGCAGCTGCTCCACTGGCTAGGTGCATTGCATCTCACCCAAATGCACTGTGAGGGTGTGTTGCATTTCAAAACTCCCTTCTATAGGGTGCGATGGGCGAGAAATGACAAATGGCAGTGTCATTCCACGAGGTGGAAAGGCAATGGAAGCTTCTAGAATCTTCTCCTGTGACACTTGCCTCACTGAATTCGACCAAAGATGAGTAAGAGGCCCTCAGTCTCCAAGTGGAAGCAAGAACTGATAGAGAGAAGAAACTAATCAAATCACAAGCTGACTCATCCTCCTTACAGATATCTATATATGGATCCCTCATCCCAGAGATCCAGAGGCTGGAATTTTGCATATTGTAAGGAATTGCTGTTGGTTTCTAGAGACAAACATCATATTGTTGGGTGATTTATGCTTTGTTTGAGGTGAAGAGGGGCTTCTTTGCTGGGAGGTTGATGCTGGGTCGGAACCACTGGTTGTAACTCCTCCTGGATCTTTTCTTGTTTATCAATAAAAACTATTTGAGTTCTCCTCCATGCTTTTGTATCATTGATGCTTATTACATTTGTATGGTTAACTTAAATCCGATCCTAAGTTGTTTATGAATATAGATCCATGTCTTTGTATAGTTCTCTTCTTCTGTGATCTTACAGGTACTTTGTGAAGCTGGGCATGCAAGGGAGCAGGTAGCTGGAGACTATCAAAGAAGAGAGGGATTGGATCAAAGGATTAGCGCAAGACACAGGTTGGTTCTTTCTATTCCTCTCTATCTATAATTCATAAAGGAAATACAAAAGTAGTTTTTCTCTGTTTGTTTCTAAGGCAGCTGTCACACCTTAGTGGGATAGAGCAATTCTAAATAGACACTTTTCCCTGTAACATTATGCTTCTTTGTATATCATTTGGTTCAGTTTGTATTTCCTGAATAATCTTCATGACTGGCACTCCCATGGAAGAAGGGAAAACTGCATCCATTCCATAAACCAGTTGGTATGGGGACATGCCAATTGATTTCTTTGTGGTTAATCTATCAGCCCATAATGTGTTGATCAATTTGTTGTGCCATGACTTCTTATTGTCCTCCAGTATCTTCTTAATGATGTTTACCAAAATTTTGTTTGAGGATTCAGCCAACCCATTACCTTGAGGGTAATAAGTTATTGAATGACCCAAAGAGATATGGTACTTGTGACAAAAATCCACCATCTTCTTTGATTTGAAAGCTGCAACATTGTCAGTGATAAGTTTCCTAGGACAGCCAAATCTGGAAAGGATATTGGTTTCAAGGAATTTTATAATAACAGAATCAGTAGCAGCTCTGGAAGGGATGGCTTCTATCCATTTGGTAAAGTAGTCTGTAGCAGTCAGGATCCATTTGTGTTGGGCGGAGGATGGAGGATGAATTTCACCAATGAAATCCAATCCCCACTATTGGAAAGGACTTTCAATAGAGATAGGTTTCAGGGGCAAGGGTAATAATTTTCTCTTTCCTTCAAAGATTTGGCATTTATGGCAAGCAGTTACCATCTTATGGATGTCTGGGAAAAGTGTAGGCCAATAGAAACCAGCTCTAAGGATTTTATTAGCAGTTGTTTTCCAATAAAGATGGCCTCCACAGTCACCTTCATGGAATTCCTGCATAACTCTGTCAGCATCATCTTTTAACAAACATTTGAGTAAGAGACCTCCAACATCTTTCATAATGTATTCTCAATAATGCAAAACTTGACTGCTTTTAATTTTAGAAATCTAGCCTTTGTTTTGGATAATCTAGGAGGAGCATTCAAATTGAATAGAACATACAAAAGGTCTGCATACCAGGGGGAATTTAAGAATGCCTCATCTATTGGTGGAGTCGCCAGCTCCTCTCGATCATCCAAGGCAAATACCATGTTGATATCTAGTGCATTAAAATTTGATTCAACCATCAGTTTGGCTAATCCTTGTCCTTTGATCAACTTGGTGGGCTTGATTTCTATATCATATTCCAGAATAACAGCTATCCATTTTCCTCTCTTTCCATCTAGTCCATTTTGTGTTAGAATATCTTTGACGACCACATTAGGCACATAAGAAATGATATGAGAATGTAAAATATAAACTTTGAAATCTTTTATTGCTTTGACTAGAGAAAATTCTTGTTTTTCCATGATATTGTACTTTAAAGAAGCATCTCTCAGAGCTTTGCTAAAGAATGCTATTGGTTGTTCATATCCTTCTTTGTTTTTTTGTAATAGTACAATAGCAATAGTATGTTCAGATGCAAAAGAAAAGATAATAAAATATTTGGTGAAATCCGAGCTGATTAAAACTGGAGCTTTTGTTAATGCATGTTTGACCAGATCAAAAGATTGTTTGGCTTCAACATTCCATTTAATTTTTGTATCTTTCTTGAGCATGTTTGTTATATTTCTAAGCAGTTCAACAAGATTTGGTATGAATCTTCTCAAAAAAATAATTTTTCCAATAAAATATTGAAGTTCCTTTTTGTTTCTTGGATGAATGATTTTAAGGATACCTTCAATCCTACTGGGGTCAATTTTGATTCCATATTTGGAAATGATATGGCCTAGAAGTTTTCCTTCTTCAAGCCCAAACAATGTTTTCTTGGGATTCAGCGAGATACCAAATTTTCTGCATTTTTCAAATACTCTTCTCAAATGTGCTAGGTGTTCTTCATCAGTCTTTGAGAAAATTGTGATGTCATTGAGATAAATCACAATAAAATGTCCAATTTCATCTACAAAAGCAATGTCCATTGCTCTTTGGAAAGTGGCACCAACATTCATTAACCCAAAGGGCATTTTCACATACATGAAAGTTCCCTAAGGAGTAGTAAACGATGTTTTATCTTGATCATAAGGATACACTAAAACTTGATTATACCCCGAGACACCATTTGACAAGGAGATCCTACTAGAACCCACTACCTTTTGTAATATGTGATCCATATTTGGTAAGGGGTAGTTGTCCTTAAGGGAAACCTTGTTTAGATTTCTAAAGTCAATGCACAATATTATTTCACCAGTCTTCTTTCTTGTAGGCACAATATTGGATACCCATTTGGAATATCTAATTGGGACTATGATTTTAGCCTCATAAATTTTCTTGATTTCTTTTTCAACCAAGGGAATTAGGACAGGATTTATCCTACACAGCTTCTGCTTAAACGGTTTTTGGTCTTCCTTGATTGGAATTTTGTGTTGTATAATGCTAGTATCATAAGCTTTCAAATCCTCATAGCTCCAAGCAAATACATCTATGAATTCTTTAAACAGAGCTATATACCTTCGTTTTGCCATGATAGGCAGTGATTTTGATAGTTTTATAATTTTAGGGCTTTTTTCACTGCCTATGTTGCATTCTTCAATGTTTTTTCCTCTTGGTTCCATTTTTGGATTTTTTGGAAACGCCATTAAAGTCAAGAAATTTTTATAAAGGGGAAAGCCCTCTGGGCAAATTTTTATCCTTGAGTTGAAGTACTTTGAATTCCTCTTTTTCTGGGTCTTTATGTATTTCAGTTTTATATACAGTTTTATTTGTTGAAATATTTACATCAGAAACAACAAGTTGCTCTATACTAATATGTACATCAGTTTGATTGTCTAGTCCATCCTCCAAATCTATGTTGCTATTCTCAAATTCATCTTTTGATTGTAAAAAACTCTCAATTTGTTTATCACTTCCGAAAACTTGCTAGTATCTCATGTTATCAGGTACTGCAGGATGATGTTTCACCTCAATTGTGTGTTGTTTGTTTGGGTGAGGTAATTTGCAGGTGTTGGTTGAAAAAGCTAAACCATTTGCCATGACATTCTGGATCCTTGGGATGACAGCAAGGTCATACTCTTCAATTTTTTTTAGGAAATCAATCACAACATTTTTTTACTCTCCCAATCTAGGATGCTTTATAGAGTATTGTCCTTTAATTTGTTTTATGATCAATTCAGAATCTCCCTGGACTGAAATTTTTTCAACACCTAATTTTTTAAGCAATTTCAAGCCTAATAGTAATGCCTCATATTCTACTATATTGTTTGTACATAGAAAATGCAATTTGTAAGAATGACCTACACCCTGATTAGTCTTTGAATTATATAGCCAGACTCCATCCCCTGAACCTATTTTACCACATGAACCATCGAAAGTCATATTCCAAATAGGCTCTGTTTCTAGGTTTTGTTGCACAATTGGTATTTGTGGGTCATGTTTTTCATTAAAATCATTTTCTGCATGAGTGACCTATGTATCTATAGTCCCATGATTATACAAAATGAAGGAATCAAGATCAGTATGGACAGAATAGAGGGGATAGTTGTCTGGCTTTTCTTGGCTGCTCACCATATATTTCATTAAGGTTTCTCTATACAGTCTTCTTGGTTGACCAAATACTGGTATTGTGGCATATGTCATATCCATTTGAAGTGTTCCTTGTAACTTAGCTACCCAAGAGTGTGACAATAACATGCCATACTTAGGTGGAATGTCTGCTACTGCTATGTCCATCACTAAACTTTTTGCCGGTATCTGGGCTAATGTGACACAGAGGTCCTTGAAAAGACCTAGACACCTAACCTCGCTAGAGTCCAATGAGTATAAATGTTTGTATGGTCTAGTGATTTCAAGTCCAAGTTTTTCCATAACAGTCTTTGGCATAAGATTATGTGATGCACCTGAATCCAGCATGGAATTATGAAGAATTTTGTTGTGAATATTAAGGTTGACATAAAATGGGGGAACACCTCCTTCTTGAGGCTTCCCATCAACTTCTGGTCCAAAGAGCAGCTCAGGCTAGTCATAATTCAAGTTCACCATATCAGTGATTTCTCCTATGTTGAGTACCTTTAGGACCTAAGACCTATACACATTTTATTTATGAATTCAGTGAGAAGAATAGAAATTTTGAGTTTAGAAAGTTCATTCTCAATAATGAATTGTGTTTGAATTTTAAGCAGATTTGAGAAATCAACTCTTTCAGTCACTTCTTTTGTGACAAGTTCAGTTCGTTGACTTGTACTAGGAATATCAGTTCGGACAATCTTAGTAGAAACATCAATTGTTTTCCTAGTAACATTTTCTGTGTTCTTCTTTTCTGAACTGTTTACATTTTTCTTAGAGATTTCACCTGTTTTATTGAGATCAGGCTCGACAGTATTCTTGGCAGGGTGATCAACATTCCTTTTGTTTGAATTTTCGTTGTTTTTCTTACTCCTAAGGTTATACTATCTGTGGACTTCTAGTATGGCATTCTCAAATCCATGTTTATAGTCATTAGATTCTTCAGATTCCAACTTTGTTTGAGCTAACAAAAATAGTTCCCGTTCCTCTTGTGTAAGAAAAACAGAACTATCTTCATTCATCCCCATTAAATTAATTTGATTTTCCTTAACTTCTTCAAACACACCTACATCTTCATCTACGTAATTTTCTTGAAATGGAGGCCTAACTTGTTGATCTAGGCCTCTTTGTTCTCCTTCTCTGATTTGTGGAGTGTTTCTTCTAGGATTTGGATTTTGGTTGTGGGGAATAGGTTGGTTTTCCCTAGGGACACTTCTCTCATTCAAACTTATTCTCTCCATCATTCTTTCCATGGTCCTCACTAAAGAATCAATCTTAGCCTTTGCTGCAGAAGTTGAAGCTTCTTCTCTTATCGTCACTCTTCTTTCAGTTTTCATCCTAGCTCTTTTTGCTTGTAAATTAGCCTCTACACTTACAACATCTCTTTGCATCGCTTCTAATGTTTGAGAATTCCTTTCCCTAAGCTGGTAAGACATATCTACATCAAAGCCATCTGGGAATTTTATCAAGGCTAAATCCTATGGTGGTTTAAGATTTATAGGAATTGCGTTATAGGTATTGTTGAATCTAGCACAATAGTCCTAAACACTTTCACCTACTTCCCTCTTAATATTTTCATATTCTGATAAAATATGCAGAGGGTTATTTTTGACTTCCCATCTATTAAGAAAGGTTTGGTGGAATGCAGGGAGATCATTTATACTATTTACAGGCAAAGATTTAAACCATTTTCGAACTTCTCCTCCTAAACTTTGAGCAAACATTCTGAGCTTAACACTTTCTTCATCTACCTCTTGTAAGTCAAAACAATCATTCATTTTATCCACATGTTGTTGGGCTATTAAAGGACCAGTCCCATCAAATAGTGTGATTTTGGACTGATAATCTTGTAGCATATTGGCCAATGGTGTTGGCAACACTAAGGGAGCATACCTGGATGCCATGATTGGTTGTGGTGGAAGACTACTTGAAGGAGGCTGAACAGTGGATGAGGTTGGATTAGCACTAGGTGGAGATGAGAGTAAAGGAATTTGAGTAACCCTATGTGGAAGGATAAAATAAGGGGTGGGAATTATGGAGGCAGTAGGACTTGGTGACTAAATATGTGTAGATTGAGATGTGATGGAAGAAGCTGCTATGTTTAAGGCAGTTAATTCTACTGAGTGTTGAAGGTAAGCATCATCAATTTCTGAGGTGAGATCTATTACTAAATCTTGAAGAGTGTCAAAATGTTGTAAGAGCTAAAGATCTGATTCAGTTTGTGAAGAAAGTTCTCTCACTAGGCTCTTTGGTAAAACTGATGGATCAAAGATAATATGATCTTTCCAATTCTTTGATTTAGTCCTGAATAAGCCTTTTTCAAAGTGTAAATAAAACTGGATATCTTGAAAGGTAACAAAGTTTTCAGGGAGAGAGTTGGCTCTGTGAAGAAATATGTTGCTTGTCTGACTCTCAGTTCTAGGAGTTTTTCTTAAGATCTTTTCAGGATTGTCCACTATGGTAGGAGGATTTGGATCTGGGTGGGATCTAGTAGAGATTATTTTGGGAGCCAGTGTTCAGATTTAAAACACAGACAAATTGAATATATACAAGAGTAGAAAGGAAACCAATCTTAGGAACTATCTTATCATACAAAGCTTTTGACTGGGTACTCTAAATTCGAATGAAATGACAAATTTTCAATAGTTCCCCAGTATGGTCGCCACTATGCTATCTTGTTATTGGGAAATCTAGTGTCTATGCAGAGTTGCTAGTCCCACTAAGACGGGTAGCTATCTTAGAAAAAAATAGATTAAGGTTACTTTCGTTTTCCTTTATGAGAAGTAGATAGGAGAGGATCAAAGAAAACCAACCTTGATCTTTCACTCGGTTCTTTGCTTGTTCCTTCTCCTCACCGACAGGTCTTTGCCGCTTCTCCCTTGAACACTCCACTTCAAAGAGTACCTGTAAAGTCAAAGCAACACAATACCTTCAAAGTGCAGAGATCTATAATGATAATCAATATAGGACCAGATATATATTGACCACAAAAATGCATATACTATCAGACATATAAGAATGTGGAGGAAAACTTGAATAGCTTTATTGATATAAAGATTAGAAGAGAGGATTACAACCCATTGATCTGACCCAGCGTCAACCTCCCAACATGAAAGCCCTTCTTCACCTCATGAAAATCTTAGATCACCCAACACTATGATATTCCACCAGGAAACCAACAACACTTCCTTACAAGATACAAAATTCTAGCCTCTGGATCTCTGGGATGAGGGATCCATATATAGATGATTGCAGGGACGTGAGTCAACTTCTGGGATTTTGATTAGTGTCTTCTCTCTGATAGTTCTTGATTCCACTTGGATATTGATGAGCTCTTACTCATCCCTGGGAGAATTCAGAGAGGCAAGTGTCACAGGAGAAGCTTCTGGAAGATTCCATGATCATCCACCTCGCAAATTGTCTCTACCATTTGTCCATTCTCGCCCATCACACCCTATAGAAGGGCTTTCCAGTATGCATCACACCTTTTACACTGGGCAGGTGAGATGCATCGCACCCTTAGCACTGAGCAACCTGTATGGTCCAGTTTTGACCAGTTCTGAGCAGTTTTCTCTGGAGAACTTTTGGGAGATGATGTAATCAACTGACCTTATTCCTTTAGTGCATGAAACAACACTTTTAGGGACTCAGAAGCCCTTGGTTTATGGAAATATATGATTGGGGTTGCAGTGCCCAAAAATGTCTATAACAGCTGCCCCCTAAAGCATGAGGTTGTTAATCTTTTGATGTCGGGTGAAATGCTTTATCATGGGGATCCGAGGTTTTTCGAACTGGAAGGTGACTTGTAATAAGATACAATACAATACATTATCTTCATGACATTTTCATGATCTAGTTGATGCGGGCATTCCCATGCTTAGCTTTATAAATTCATTTTCATGTACATAGGACAGACAACCGTCTGTGTGGTAGACTGATGATTCTGATAGAGCCATCATCCTTTGATTCAGATTATCATCTGTGCAGCAACAATGTACATTTTATGTCTTTATTTTCCTGAATATATCGCAGCTCGGATGGATGAAACTAGATCTGGGGTCTTCAAACTCCTCCAATCTTTGCCCGAAGTACAATTGATCCATGTGAAAAATGTTCTGGAGTCAAACATAGAAAGACATCACCTGATTACCAGCCAATGATGTAAGCTGTTAACAGGCGTGAGAGGAATCACCAATAATGATGATGACCCTCAAGGTATGACAGTACAATTCATGTGGTGTGAAAATGGGTCTTGGCATCAAACACCATGAAAAATCTCTCAGTCGAAGGCCATTGATGTAAACCTATCGCCAAAAGTGAGAAACTTGCCATTGAGGCATGCAAGCTTTAAAGTACTGAAAGGGTTGTTCCTAGGTCGAATTCTTGGATAATGAGCTGATGTCGACAAGAAGTGACTTGTCATAGGAGGGCCTTAATGAATCCCACATCTACGACACGGAATGAAGCAAATGACTTTTGGACGTGAAAACGATCTTATGATACAGGGTTCAGGGTGGCGGTCATGAAAGAATGAAGCGTAAAGGTATTGCAGCGGATGAGACATGAGATGGGTTGGTGAATTCTCTGATTGACTTCTCTTGAACATATCAGCGACACTGAAATGGATTGGTAGCATTAACCCCAAAGAAGGATGGTATGGTGGACCAATGGTAATATGACCAGTGAACGAAATAACCCAACCTGACTCAATCATGGTGATGGAGTGAAAGTGTCATGTTCAAGAGCGACTCAAAGTTTCTTCAAGTTTTCTTCCCAATTTTTCCCCAGTCATTGCTGACCAGTACCTCTTTATTTTTATCAAGCTTGAGGAGGATAACATATGCTTGTTCTATAATTTTCCCTTCGGGAAAACCCGTTGCTATGTTTTAACGAGCCTAGCAACAGTGAAACTCGTTCTTGTCTGCATGGACAAGTTTGTCACTATTGGTTTTAACGAGTTTAACGACAAAGACAACTCGGTCCTTTTTCAATTTTAGAGAGTCATAAAAGGGATGGAAAGAAAACTCCAGTGATCCTTTTTCGTCATGTAATTCCTTAAGTCCAAAAAAGTATAAAATAATACGAAAGGGATGAATTTTCGATAGTTTTAACGAGCCGAACAAGACAACCGCTCGATCTTTTTGTGTAATAATCCCTCAGGTCCAAAAAGATTAAAATATAGAGGAGGGATAGCACTCTCAGTAGCTTTAACGAGCTGGAGAGGCCAACTGCTTGGCAATCTTTTCATATTTTATGAGTCAGGCGAAAAGAGCTTAAAGCAGACTCGCCTCTTGAGGAACGAGTGATATTTCCAGGTAGCAGCTGATTCCAGGTAAGTTTTGGAATTTTCCAATCACGACAGTGTCACAAGGATGGTTAACAGAATCACTCTTCGCAGTTGTTCCTCAAAAGTGGTAAACAATCAAATGGAGGCGAATGATTGGCTAAAACAGAGTGGAGGTGATGATGAGAACACGACCAAGGCTCAAAAGCTGATGATAATGCATTCACAATGGTTATTTATCGGAGATGGGTTCATTTTCTAATGAGCTTAAACTCTGGGGGGAAAATTTTCTCATTGCTTAGGTTTAATTTTTAACGAGCTTGAACTTCACATAAAAACTCCTCATGCCAGTCGTATGATAAGGACATCTCATCAGTAGATTCCATTTTTATGGAGCTTGCACCTTTTGAAGCTTTGCTCCGTATCCTTTCATTATGCAAGTTAGGAACAACCAATCCTACGAGTTTAAAGGGTTTGAGAATCTACAAACTAAGAAAATAAATGGTCGTTCTTCACTTGCATGCGAAAAGGTTTGCATGCCCCCAGGTATAGTGAAGTAGAGTTTCTAGGTTACCCTTCAATTTGCAGACAAAACATTTGTTCTATCAGGAAAGGCCTACATTCTGACGAAGGTTTCTTATTCCATTCTAATACCCTCTTCCTATATGGATGGGCATCGAACTAGTCACATATCCTCCACGGAAACCTACTCTATACCCAGAGTTTTCCTGCCGAAGCAGACCAGGGTGCATGCCCCCTAGGTTTCAGTCCTGACCCCCGAATTACTCGCGTTCTTCAGGTGGACGGACTGGAGATTGATGAGACATTCCTTGCATAAAAAGACCATTTAGGGATGGAATTTGACTATTAGCTATGTGTGAGTCGGGGAATGAAAGCTGGTCTACGAGCTGGACCACTCGGCCTTCATGCGGAAAACACATTACTCGAAAGAGTGAGGAGACAATGGCTCCCATGCTATAAATATAATCGCACCCCAAGAGAAGATTATAATCTAAAGGTCCTTGGACTACCATTACATTCAGATATATGGTTTTCCCTCTCAAGGTTATAGGCAAACTTGGAAGGATCCCTAATGGTCGACTGGTTCCTTTATCAAAGCCTGTTAGATTCCGCATCTTAGGAAGAAGCGATGGTGAACCAAGTTCTTTCCAAGCAGTTGAGGAAAGGATACTCACAGAAGCCCCCTAATCTATGATGGTACTTACCATGACCATTCTGTAGGTTTGGACAATGATTCAGAATGGTACACTAGCCGGTAAACGGGGTCTGCCTAGTAGATTCCAATCGAAGGAAACGACTAGGTTGCTCGGAGGTGGGACCGAATAAATGGCCGGGTATGACTCTAACGAAATTCCTTCCTGTGGTAAAGGAATGGGTAGATTGCCCCCATGTTCATTGGAGTCTGTGTTTACGGAAAGAATTTGAACGGTGTCATTCTCATTCTCTTCAGTGATTGTATCATCTAAAGATGGACCTTCTAAAGACAAGACCGGGTCGATTGCCACCTCAACCTTTTGACTTTCGTCTGGTATGGATTCAGTGGGTTTATCTTCAATGGTAGATGCTTCGACCGACCACAAAGTTGTGTCGGTCAGATTTTCAACTAGTGATGGACTCAGCAAGAGTTTCTTGTATCTAGGAGGAAGCCGCAGCGGTGAAGCGGGATGGTTATCCAAGACTCTTTTAGCTTCGTCCAGGAAGGGACAACGGTGGATGGCATGATTGCTTTCGCACAGTTTTCAAGGAAATTTACATCTTCCTTTCTATCCAGAGACTTCGTTTTCACTAGTTGATGGTGTGCTTTCAACATGATCGCCAGAGGTTGATGACACCGGATTGTGCAAACGAGGAGACCAGTCCCTTAAGATCCGCGGGATACAAGGACAATCTCGATGATAGTGGTCCCCTTTGCAAATGACACATGGAGATTTAGGTATGGATTGTGCCGTTTGTGGATTTTCGCTACATGATGCATGGTTACCCCTTTTTTCCTTTGGCTCCTTCTTCTTCTTTTCCTTCTTCTCGTTCCCCTTCTTCTCCTTCTTAGTTACTTGATTTTTTTCTTTACTAGCTTCATCAAGCGAAGAGGAAGGAGGAGAGGGAGAAACGGACGAAGTAGAAGGTTGGGGGGTAACTATAGTATCATCTAGTTGTTGACTTGATTGTTTAGGAATCACGGTATTCTAAACGATGGAGGTCGAGAAGAGCCATATTGGCAAGCCAATCGTCAATCCTGGAAGTGACAATGTGGCCATATGAGGTGCACCAACATCTCCCCAAGAGGAGAAAGGACCAGGATTTCCTCCAAGGGGAAATCCTTGGTTGGTGGACTCCATTTTCTCAACCTAAGACCAATGAGGGAATAGTGATGTTATTCCGATTAAAATAAATTTTAGATGCTTTGACACAACTTGCTTTTTCAATTTTTAAGAGTCGAGAAAAAACAAAAGATGACTCTAGTCACCTTCGATTTTTAATGAGCCTGAAGTGAAAAGTGCTCAGATGGACCTTTTCCTTTAAGAAGTCTGAAAAGGAACGAAAGAGACTACTCTAGAAATCTAGACAGAGGGATTACCAAACCAATCGAAAAATTGCAGAATACTTTTCATGGTACAACAGTCAATCTTCTCGAATGCTATGTTCAGTTCATTTCGATCGATAGGGCGGCAGACATGGCTCCCTATGGATAAAGGATATAGCCTATTGTGGTCTCCCAATATATACTCGACGGTACGTGGGAGCACAAATCCGTACTGGCATTTGTTGTCTCAAAGAGGAGGAATCACCCAACCTATGATGAAAGCGATAGTTACCAGGCTTTACGACGCCAGAATACATCTCTAGCCTAGACTTTTAGATGTTGTGCATTAGGTTTCAAAGCATTTTTATGTTCATTGAATTTATTTTACAGTTGGTCTTTCTTAAGAAATTTTCCTTTCAGGTTCACCGCAGGATGTAGATATATAATTCCTAAAATGCAATCTAAGATGATAAACAATTGTTTAATCTTCTTTTTGCAATGAAAATCCTAGCTACTAAGGAAAGAGAAATGAGATTCTTTCAACATAAAGCAGAGAGCACACACTAGATGCACTGTCCTAAATCAACAAGCAGTCTAAATGCAAATGCACATGCATGTATTTGTTTTCAGCCTTCTTAATGTGTGAATGACAAGAAGAATGTTAAGTACGAATCTGAATTATCTTTTCAAAGCGACAGTACTAACAAATTTCTCTTCAAAAACGAAAGGAAGATAATGACGACACTTTGTGACTTTGAATTGAAAACTACTTTCGACACTTGAAAAACTACTAATTCAAATAAAATACAAGAGTAACTATATAATTGACCATCAAGAACGATAAGATTCTTTTCTTTGACTGAAAACGACACTTCCAAATCAAAAGATGACAGTTTGATTACGCTACTTTTTGTAAAAGAGAACTGTAAATGGCGCACAATACATAAAAACATTCACAATTATTTGTACTATGGAGGTGGAATCATGCAAAGGAAGGGAGTTTCCACAACGGTATATTGATCACAGACAGAAAAACTCCTGAATAAAGCTGAAGAGAGTGAACAAAGAAACCAAAATCTAGAAGCAGAAGAGGTCTTATCTAATCAACGCACCTACAACATAGGGAAAGTGCGATGCAGCACACCTACTACACACAGGAGGTGCGATTTATCTAGATTCCCAGGAAGAGAAAGTGCGATGGTCTAGGGACAAGACTTCAACGTGTTTCTTGGTCACAGTTTGCAACTTAGTTCAGGGATTTAGGCCGAGCTAATGATAGTCAGTAAATAGAAATCACAGGGGTTGATCTAATCAAGTTACTAGAGACACCACTAGGGCAATTAGGATGTTTTCAAATCGATTGTTCAGTTTATAAAAAAAACCCAGAGATAGACTAAAGCAACCTTGATCTACTTTGCACTTGCATAGTAAATGCAGTTCGAAGGCTAGCTAGCTTAACTTTAGGCTTCGTCTGTAAGTTTATAAAGAAAACAAGTATAAACAAACAAACAAGCTATTCACTCCCCAATGGAGTCGCCATTTTTTTATTGGGAAATCTAGTGTCTATGCAGAGCTACTAGTCCCACTAAGATGGGTAGCTATCTTAGAAACAAACAGATTAAAGTTACTTTCATTTTCCTTTATGAGAAGTAGATAGGAGAGGATCAAAGAATACCAACCTCGATATTTCGCTCAGTTCTTTGCTTGTTCCTTCTCCTCACTGACAGGTCTTTGCCGCCTCTCCCTTGACCACTCTGCTTCATAGAGTACCTGTAAAGTCAAAGCATCACAATACCTTCAAAGTGCAGAGATCTACAATCATAAGCAATATAGGACCAGATATATATTGACCACACAAATGCATATACTATCAGACATACAAGAATGTGGAGGAAAACTTGAATAGATTTATTGATATAAAGATTAGAAGAGAGGATTACAACCCATTGATCTGACCCAGTGTCATCCTCCCAACATGAAAGCCCTTCTTCACCTCATGAAAAGATTATATCACCCAACACTATGATATTCCACCAGGAAACCAACAACACTTCCTTACAAGATACAAAATTCCAGCCTCTAGATCTCTGGGATGAGGGATCCATATATAGATGATTGTAGGGAGGTGAGTCAGCTTCTGGGATTTTGATTAGTGTCTTCTCTCTGATAGTTCTTGATTCCACTTGGATATTGATGATCTCTTACTCATCCCTGGGAGAATTCAGAGAGGCAAGTGTCACAGGAGAAGCTTCTGGAAGATTCCATGATCATCCACCTCGCAAATTGTCTTTGCCATTTGTCCATTCTCGCCCATCACACCCTATAGAAGGGATTTCCAGTATGCATCACACCTTTTACACTGGGCAGGTGAGATGCATCACACCCTTAACACTGAGCAACCTGTATGGTCCAGTTTTGACCAGTTCTGAGCAGTTTTCTATGGAGAACTTTTGGGAGATGATGTAATCAACTGACCTTATTCCTTTAGGGCATGAAACAACACTTTTAGGGACTCAGAAGCCCTTGGTTTATGGAAATATATGATTGGGGTTGTAGTGCCCAAAAATGTGTATAATATATCTCTCTATGATTTTTAAGATTGGCAAGAAAACAGATCATAAACGATACATCAAACCACTTTGGAGTCTAGGATCTAGCCATCCTAGGCTCTAAAAGGGCTCTCTCTGTATATTTTGAGATTTGATTTTTCTTTCCATGGTTTTGATGTTTTAGCCTAGTTATATAGATAAAATATTGATTAATTGATTAATTGTTTGGTTGGTTGGGATAGATCTTGTTCAAACCTTTTCCATTGCTTATGGAGTCAAAGGATGGATTGTAGCATCAAATTCTTTTAGAGCATTCACAAGGCTATCTAACTATGTCTATTGGATCTTAAAGCACAATAAATAATGAAATGACAGAATAGTGAAATCGGTAGTGGTTAAAAAGAAATTAAGTATTTCTTAACTAGACCTCAGAGGAAAACACTTATATAGTAAACATAGACGGAAATAAGGTGCTACAACAACATATCTTACTCTAAAATTTCTGTTTTACAACAAGATCTGAATGATGCACAATGAAAGAAACAAATAAACATTTAGCACAAAAAAAAAAAAAAAACATTACCAGATAAAAATAGCTCAAGTATCTTGCAAATGGTCTTTCTTATCAATGCTCCAGGTCCGAAATTACAATTCTCCAAAAGAAACGTTTTTTCAATTACTTGGGTCCAACAAATAATACTTCCAGTGCATGAAGTATTTAAATAAAATATACAACAATTGCCATATACACTTGGCAATTTGTTATTAATTACGAAGAAACGAAAATTTGACTAGTGTGACCATGAAGTGGCCACGATGAGGTAACTTCAACATATGGCCCCTTTTTTTTCTGAATTTCATTGCTGGGTAATCAATTCTATTGTAGTGGCTAATTTGGTTTTTCTTTAAAAAAATGTGTTGGCTTTGCTGACTTAGCTGGGTGTTGACTTGGCTTCTGTGCTAACTATTTAATCTTGCTTGTCTTGTTCCTCTTGGTAGTTGCACAGATTGCTCCACTCTTCTTCATCTGGGATTTTAAACTTAATAAACATGCGGTATATCTCATATGTTTCTGTGTACCACAAAAAAGTGGGCTTCACTGTGAAAACGTGTTTCAATTCATGTTCAATGAAAATTGGATTGCTGATAGCATCCAACATTGCTTTTCCTGTTATGCTGCCTCTCATATTGGAGAGATTGACAACATCCTTTGCTATGTATTATAGCCTCTTGACATAATATTCTCTTGTCATGAGTTTATCATTAATGATAAATAGAGAAGGGAGACCTTTTTGTGTCAAAGGTTCAATTCTGTTGAAAAATCTATTTACTGTCAGCTCCAAATTTTGGCATTTCTCCTCAAGCTGTACAGTCAAGTTATTTTTTGTCAATACCTTCTTCACTTGTAGGATAGTTTATGTTCTAACTACTACTCTGAGCTCTTTCAATGCATACCTGTTCTCTGAATTTAGAAAATTTGATGATTCTGTTGGTTGTGGCTGACATGTCTCCCAGCTCTAGGTTAGTGGTTGAAATAGCCTCGTTAGCTTTTTCAACTAGCTCCTTCTGCTCAAATATGATTTGGATGTTGGGTCAAATCTCATTCATACCATTAATGATATTGTTCCAGATGATTTCCTTTACCCTTCCCAAAGTGTTACCAATGATGACTCCTTTTTATATTTCTGCAATTTTTCAATTAATGTTCGTGCCCTCTGCATTTCTACTGAATATGCACTCTCAGATATTTTAATCTGGTCTTGCAAAATTTTGACATGAGTTTCCAATCTCTTGATTTATTTTGTCTGGAGGTTCATGCTCTCCATAGATTTGGTTAGCTGTAAAAAGAACATTAAGAAACTAAAACCACCATCACATTTGAACAAAGAGATGCATTGAGAATCTTGGGAAGAAAAAACTCTGTTTGCTATTACTGTAACAGTCCTTTCATAAGCTCTATAAAACTCTGTTTTTGTATATACCGTCCAACCCTTTTTACATCCTACCTTGATCCATATATAGGCAAGCAAACTAAACCACCTCGAGCTTCCTCCTCCAGCATGAGGGGAGCCTCGAAGGTGGCTATTAACTATTCCTACATGCTATTTAATTAATGCATTTATTACAAAGTGCTGAAATGTAATTGCACACAATCCTAATCAAACTAAAACATTAATTCCTTTTTCCTCGTATGCTTGATGCTTTACTGGCTCTTGACACTTGTCCTTTTGCTGATTGAGTTGAGAAGGCTGAGCTACAGATACAATGAATACTGATTTTGGATGCTTGAAAGCGCTGATGGCTCATTAATTGACCAAGAGATGTGCTCCTATTTTAATGGTTTCTGTCTCCCATTTTCTTTCATCATATAAATACCACGCTCCAAACTCTTTAAACCTTTAATGACAACGCATAATAACCATATGCCATATGATCTGAATGCTTCATGGACCAAACAGGTGTACCAACCGAACATGTTGGTAACCCCACCAATACCCTAGTAGCTCGGTCATAAATTGCCTTTGAGAAAACTTTATGAAAATAAACAAAATATTTTATTTTCCCTTCAAGACCTACACCTGTCACTGCTTGAGCTGTTATGAAATCCATGTATGATTTCCCTGCCTGTGTTTGAGACCTTCTTTTTACCGTTAGCTGACCTCATCATCAAAATTCATTGTTTTTCCACAAAACAGCATTCTACAGCAGTTTCGTAGCGCGCTACGAAACTGCTATAGATGTCAAAACAGAACCTATGTATCTTTGAAGCATTTTCTGCTTAGATTCATGATCTCTTCAGACATTTGTACAGCTATTAGGAACCTAAATAGTTTTAAGAAGATGAAACTTGCTTCTGTCATTACATATCACAGCAAACTTGATTAGCATCAAACCAATAAAAAGCTTCATAAATCCCAACTGGAACGTAAAATCACTGTAGTATTCCTTGTTGTCTTCAAATCTTCAAATGAAGTGGTCTTTTTCAAAGTACAGATCTTAAAGTTGGAAGAATTCAACACTTGGACATTAATCTCCTCAGGATTATCAGACCAAACTATCTCACCCTTCTGTACCAATTTGACTGGGTCTACATATATCAACTTCGGCTTGTCTGTCAGAATCAGCTGCATCTTTTTGTTGTAAAGTTTCCGAATTTTCTTAACCAATGAAACCATCACAATGAACTCCCCTGGATCTAGAAATTTCTCCCATTTAGAGTCAAAAGCATCGATAGTATAACATTTAGCCTTGTGCTCCTTATTCTCTACTGCCACTGATGATGAGGCCAACTCTTTCTCTTTGGGAGGTGCTTCATCATTAGTAGAACCACATCCAGCATGTGAAAGAAGCCACCCAGCATCTTCAGCTTCATCTTCCTTATCAACAGTTAATGGTGGGGCTAACTTTGGAGCCAGCATACCCCTAACATTATCCCAGTCAACTCCCTTGAAGAAAGGATGGCTCTTGAGAGAAGCATACCCTTCAGGACCAGAAGCCAATCTTTTAGATGGGTCCATATCCAGCAAACAATCAATAAGGTGCCGTGCTTCAGAAGGAAAATATTTAGGAAATTTGAAACCTCTATCCATGATCCTTTGGAATGTGAGCTACTCACTGCCATCTTTAAAAGGTGATATGTCAGACAGCATCTGATACAAAGTGCAACCTAGTGCCCATAGATCATTTCCAGTTTGTTTGAGTTTTCCATCCTCAAACCATTTAGCGCAGCTAAGGCCTTCGACTTATTATATACAAAATAGCCCTCTCCAACTCTAAAAATCATCTTCACCTGAAACTGTAATATGAATTTGAATGAAAAGATCATAACTGGCACAGAAAGGAAAACATTCAAAGAGTATATTCCGGTCACCATTATTTGACAAAGTGCTCCAGTTTCTCTGATATAAATTGCACAACCTCTGACAACCCGTGGAGCACCATGGCATTCAATTGCTGGATGTAGGTTATGAAACATATCCCAATCAGGTTGTATGAATTCTCCAGCAACAAGGTATTGTAAGTAACAGAGGAAATATAGTTCTTCATGGGCAAACTTATATTCTGCTTCTTGAGATTTTGTTTTTTAGGCCATGAAGAGCTTGGTTAATTTAATTCTCAAATTTCAGAGCTGTGATATGAACCGGTGCATTAAGTAGAGCCGAGGATCCATCTGTTTCTTCTGGAAGCAACCTCGATCTTCTCTGTAATATATTATGAACAAATGAACTTCTTTTCTGAGAAGTCACATCAGATAAAGTATTTACTGCTTGGAAGATATCATATGGTTGGGCACGAGTTGCAAATGAACCGCCAGATGAAGATTCACTGGTTTTGTTGTCTGCTACTTGAATTCTCCGCCATCCTACTCCATGTACATAAAAATACAACTTAGTTTTGCAAAAAAAAAAACTCGGGCTTCTATCAATTGTCTCCTAGGCGCGCAGCAACAAACAAACTCAAAATGTGAGCAACGCTCAAGCATCCCGCATATGAATTGCAAAGCCCTATCCATCAACAGCGAGTTTGTCATCAGTCTTTTCCCACAGGTTTGAGGGCATCCGTCAATGGCTTTACTAGAGCAATAGAAATCTCCCCAGTAATCTTTGCAATTACTCTGTAAACGAACTCTCTTACAGCTTTCATTGCATTTACAAAACCGCTCTATTTGTTTAGAGGTGTATGATATGTACAGAATTCAGATGCTTGAATTACTCCATTCTCATATCCTTTAAAATCAACACTATTTGGTGTAAGCACGGTGACCTCCTTTTGCGCAATCTGCAGATGGCAATGTTATCAAAAACCATGGCGATTTCTCTCTGAATTGCGTTGTAGATGGGCGGTCTCTGATCAATTCTGAATGTCCACTTTTAGGATAAAAAATCATATTGCAGACGTTCCTGTCCTTCACAAAATGATGACAGAAGTCCGACAGTAGACACGCCTCCAGATCGCTGCTCCTTTTTGTTTTCCCACATCTTATCTTGCTCTTCCTTGGATACTAACACGTGGTGGACCTCGCGTCAGCCTTTTTAGTGTCGGTGGAAGTTTAACTCTCACCCTTGTTATTAATAATGACAGAATCATGAACAGATGTTACATTCCCTTTCATTAACCCCTCCTCAGCTACCACACTTTAAGAGTTTGAACTAGTGTCGTCCAGAAATATGTCTAACCATTTCATAAGTGGCGCACTATCTCCAGTTGTATCAATTAAAATCTTCGATGATATTTTTGATAGTAAATGTAAATTTACATCAATCCCCTCCACTGGCTTTGACTGATCTTCTGATTGCACTTCAATGTCACCAGAGTAACCAAGGGAGGGATTTTTCTTTGTAGGAGATAAATCACCCTTCTCAAGTGATGCCGTGTACTGTTCTCCACTTTTTTCACCAAGTCCACTCTTCACTGAGAAGCAGTTTAGCTGCATCATCATAGGGTGCCTCCTTGGACACACTGTCACTGCTCTCATCAACATTCCTGGAGGGAAGCAAAACTCTATACAATAGGCATGCTAGGATTTGGACCCTTGCTGAAAACTCGAACCAATTCCCAATTTCGTAGCACGCTGCGAAACCACGCAAACAGGTAGCGCTGCGAAACTGCTAAAAATAATTCAAGCGCTGCGAAAACACCCATTCTTTAAGCCAGGCTAAAAAAATTTGACTACAGCATTTTCAGTGATAACAGTGGCTCCACTTGGGATAGTGTGCCCTTGTGGTACACTAAGAACATGCAGCTCCAGTGCCTTATCCATTTTTAACAAACTAAAATTCGCTTGACAAGCATGACTGTAGGAGAAAGAAAGCTATACCTACTGAAAAATGCTCAGTTGACCTTGAGCTTATTTGCAATTACCTACCTACCTACCCTAACCATTTCAACTTCTTCAGCTCAATCAATATGAAACTTCCAATGCAGCCAATCATTAGCCTCATCTGATTTTTGATTTCTTTGACTGTCCTGGAGTTCAGGGCCAATGTGATAGTGTAAAGACCACTGCCACTGAAATAGTCTCTGATCTTCATATGAAAACTGAAACACTGGAGAGTAAAACTCTTCCATGTAATCAGCTATAGGGTCCCAGAACACATGATCAGCTTGTCCTTCCTTGAAACTTTCCAGCTGTGCAAACTGATCTTCAACCACAGTGTTCAGTTCCTCAATCATGAAAGAGAGAGGAAGCAACATAGTCTCCTTGCGCTCTGTCACAGGAAACTTTTGAGAATAATAATCATGATCATGAAAATTGTATGCCTGAATTTGTCCTTCTAAACCTTCAATTTCTTTCTCAATATCTTTGGCAATTTCATCAAAAAATTTCATCTTATCCTCTGACTTGCAGTCAAAGGATTTCAGATATGAAGATAAGGACAAAGAAAAAGATTCATTTGTTTCTTCTTTATTATGATCATCATTCCACTGTTTAAAACCTTCAACTGAAGGAGAGTTTACTTCTACCTCTGACCTATCTGTCCATTCCTCCAAGAACATAAGCCAAAAGTCTGGCAATGACTTAATGGACTTGGCAGGCAAGCATTCAACCCACTGTTTGCATTTCCCTTGGAGTGAATCATAAAATAACCTTATGCAAACATCCTCATGTTTAACTCTAAGAAGCTCAGCAAAATGACAGAAATCTGAAATATGATCCAAGGTTAAACTCAAATCTTCTCCGTTGTATTTGGGACCATTCCTTAGAAAATATTCATCCTTGGGAAAATGGTTTGGAAAACCATGAATTCCTGAGAAATCTATGCATGCATACCTTGAACAAAAAATGTCAGCTTCTGGGTCTTTCATAACTCCAGTGGAATCACCATGAATATATAAACCTTGAATTCTTCAACAATGGAGTCGCCAAGGTAGTTTTGCAGCCTTGAAAATCATTTGAACTCCTGCTACCTTCAGAAATTCAATCTTAAGCTCCCGGCAGACGCACCAAAATGTTATCACAAAACCAGTACTAGGGACTGCAACCAAGCAAGGTCTCATGTAACTGTTTCAGACCATACTTTAGATTAGGAATTAGCCTTCCTAATCAGAGAGGGATCTCTCATGACTCTTGACAAAATCCTTCAAACACTAGAGGGCTAACTCTTCACACCTTTATAAAAATATAGCTGGCTGGACATACATCAAATTAGTCTTCATTGGGCTATGGAGTCTCTCACAGTTAATAAACCAAATCACAGTCATCTCATAGAAGCCAAGGCTCTTTGCATCATCAAAGGTTCAAACATAATTTACCTAAATCAAAGCCTGCTGAACATACAGGAAGTCAGAGCATTAACAAATGAATTCTGAGTGATGTTCAAACATGCTTCACCAAAACCCACAGCCTGTCAAGCACACAGGAAGTCAGAGCATATAATATGAATTCTGAGGGATTGTACCATAACAAGGCTGTAAAAAGAACATTAAGAAACTAAAACCACCATCACATTTGAACAAAGAGATGCATTGAGAATCTTGGGAAGAAAAAACTCTGTTTGCTATTACTGTAACAGTCCTTTCATAAGCTCTATAAAACTCTGTTTTTGTATATACCGTCCAACCCTTTTTACATCCTACCTTGATCCATATATAGGCAAGCAAACTAAACCACCTCGAGCTTCCTCCTCCAGCATGAGGGGAGCCTCGAAGGTGGCTATTAACTATTCCTACATGCTATTTAATTAATGCATTTATTACAAAGTGCTGAAATGTAATTGCACACAATCCTAATCAAACTAAAACATTAATTCCTTTTTCCTCGTATGCTTGATGCTTTACTGGCTCTTGACACTTGTCCTTTTGCTGATTGAGTTGAGAAGGCTGAGCTACAGATACAATGAATACTGATTTTGGATGCTTGAAAGCGCTGATGGCTCATTAATTGACCAAGAGATGTGCTCCTATTTTAACGGTTTCTGTCTCCCATTTTCTTTCATCATATAAATACCACGCTCCAAACTCTTTAAACCTTTAATGACAACGCATAATAACCATATGCCATATGATCTGAATGCTTCATGGACCAAACAGGTGTACCAACCGAACATGTTGGTAACCCCACCAATACCCTAGTAGCTCGGTCATAAATTGCCTTTGAGAAAACTTTATGAAAATAAACAAAATATTTTATTTTCCCTTCAAGACCTACACCTGTCACTGCTTGAGCTGTTATGAAATCCATGTATGATTTCCCTGCCTGTGTTTGAGACCTTCTTTTTACCGTTAGCTGACCTCATCATCAAAATTCATTGTTTTTCCACAAAACAGCATTCTACAGCAGTTTCGTAGCGCGCTACGAAACTGCTATAGATGTCAAAACAGAACCTATGTATCTTTGAAGCATTTTCTGCTTAGATTCATGATCTCTTCAGACATTTGTACAGCTATTAGGAACCTAAATAGTTTTAAGAAGATGAAACTTGCTTCTGTCATTACATATCACAGCAAACTTGATTAGCATCAAACCAATAAAAAGCTTCATAAATCCCAACTGGAACGTAAAATCACTGTAGTATTCCTTGTTGTCTTCAAATCTTCAAATGAAGTGGTCTTTTTCAAAGTACAGATCTTAAAGTTGGAAGAATTCAACACTTGGACATTAATCTCCTCAGGATTATCAGACCAAACTATCTCACCCTTCTGTACCAATTTGACTGGGTCTACATATATCAACTTCGGCTTGTCTGTCAGAATCAGCTGCATCTTTTTGTTGTAAAGTTTCCGAATTTTCTTAACCAATGAAACCATCACAATGAACTCCCCTGGATCTAGAAATTTCTCCCATTTAGAGTCAAAAGCATCGATAGTATAACATTTAGCCTTGTGCTCCTTATTCTCTACTGCCACTGATGATGAGGCCAACTCTTTCTCTTTGGGAGGTGCTTCATCATTAGTAGAACCACATCCAGCATGTGAAAGAAGCCACCCAGCATCTTCAGCTTCATCTTCCTTATCAACAGTTAATGGTGGGGCTAACTTTGGAGCCAGCATACCCCTAACATTATCCCAGTCAACTCCCTTGAAGAAAGGATGGCTCTTGAGAGAAGCATACCCTTCAGGACCAGAAGCCAATCTTTTAGATGGGTCCATATCCAGCAAACAATCAATAAGGTGCCGTGCTTCAGAAGGAAAATATTTAGGAAATTTGAAACCTCTATCCATGATCCTTTGGAATGTGAGCTACTCACTACCATCTTTAAAAGGTGATATGTCAGACAGCATCTGATACAAAGTGCAACCTAGTGCCCATAGATCATTTCCAGTTTGTTTGAGTTTTCCATCCTCAAACCATTTAGCGCAGCTAAGGCCTTCGACTTATTATATACAAAATAGCCCTCTCCAACTCTAAAAATCATCTTCACCTGAAACTGTAATATGAATTTGAATGAAAAGATCATAACTGGCGCAGAAAGGAAAACATTCAAAGAGTATATTCCGGTCACCATTATTTGACAAAGTGCTCCAGTTTCTCTGATATAAATTGCACAACCTCTGACAACCCGTGCAGCACCATGGCATTCAATTGCTGGATGTAGGTTATGAAACATATCCCAATCAGGTTGTATGAATTCTCCAGCAACAAGGTATTGTAAGTAACAGAGGAAATATAGTTCTTCATGGGCAAACTTATATTCTGCTTCTTGAGATTTTGTTTTTTAGGCCATGAAGAGCTTGGTTAATTTAATTCTCAAATTTCAGAGCTGTGATATGAACCGGTGCATTAAGTAGAGCCGAGGATCCATCTGTTTCTTCTGGAAGCAACCTCGATCTTCTCTGTAATATATTATGAACAAATGAACTTCTTTTCTGAGAAGTCACATCAGATAAAGTATTTACTGCTTGGAAGATATCATATGGTTGGGCACGAGTTGCAAATGAACCGCCAGATGAAGATTCACTGGTTTTGTTGTCTGCTACTTGAATTCTACGCCATCCTACTCCATGTACATAAAAATACAACTTAGTTTTGCAAAAAAAAAAACTCGGGCTTCTATCAATTGTCTCCTAGGCGCGCAGCAACAAACAAACTCAAAATGTGAGCAACGCTCAAGCATCCCGCATATGAATTGCAAAGCCCTATCCATCAACAGCGAGTTTGTCATCAGTCTTTTCCCACAGGTTTGAGGGCATCCGTCAATGGCTTTACTAGAGCAATAGAAATCTCCCCAGTAATCTTTGCAATTACTCTGTAAACGAACTCTCTTACAGCTTTCATTGCATTTACAAAACCGCTCTATTTGTTTAGAGGTGTATGATATGTACAGAATTCAGATGCTTGAATTACTCCATTCTCATATCCTTTAAAATCAACACTATTTGGTGTAAGCACGGTGACCTCCTTTTGCGCAATCTGCAGATGGCAATGTTATCAAAAACCATGGCGATTTCTCTCTGAATTGCGTTGTAGATGGGCGGTCTCTGATCAATTCTGAATGTCCACTTTTAGGATAAAAAATCATATTGCAGACGTTCCTGTCCTTCACAAAATGATGACAGAAGTCCGACAGTAGACACGCCTCCAGATCGCTGCTCCTTTTTGTTTTCCCACATCTTATCTTGCTCTTCCTTGGATACTAACACGTGGTGGACCTCGCGTCAGCCTTTTTAGTGTCGGTGGAAGTTTCACTCTCACCCTTGTTATTAATAATGACAGAATCATGAACAGATGTTACATTCCCTTTCATTAACCCCTCCTCAGCTACCACACTTTAAGAGTTTGAACTAGTGTCGTCCAGAAATATGTCTAACCATTTCATAAGTGGCGCACTATCTCCAGTTGTATCAATTAAAATCTTCGATGATATTTTTGATAGTAAATGTAAATTTACATCAATCCCCTCCACTGGCTTTGACTGATCTTCTGATTGCACTTCAATGTCACCAGAGTAACCAAGGGAGGGATTTTTCTTTGTAGGAGATAAATCACCCTTCTCAAGTGATGCCGTGTACTGTTCTCCACTTTTTTCACCAAGTCCACTCTTCACTGAGAAGCAGTTTAGCTGCATCATCATAGGGTGCCTCCTTGGACACACTGTCACTGCTCTCATCAACATTCCTGGAGGGAAGCAAAACTCTATACAATAGGCATGCTAGGATTTGGACCCTTGCTGAAAACTCGAACCAATTCCCAATTTCGTAGCACGCTACGAAACCACGCAAACAGGTAGCGCTGCGAAACTGCTAAAAATAATTCAGGCGCTGCGAAAACACCCCTTCTTTAAGCCAGGCTAAAAAATTTTGACTACAGCATTTTCAGTGATAACAACTCCTTTTTATATTTCTGCAATTTTTCAATTAATGTTCGTGCCCTCTGCATTTCTACTGAATATGCACTCTCAGATATTTTAATCTGGTCTTGCAAAATTTTGACATGAGTTTCCAATCTCTTGATTTATTTTGTCTGGAGGTTCATGCTCTCCATAGATTTGGTTAGCTGTTCTGCATTGCTTCCTATCCCTATATTGGTGGTTGCTCAGGTAGTTGTGGGAAAAGTTGTAAGAGGGACGACCTCCATAGTGGTGGTGGTCAACTGTGCTACTTTCTCCTTTTCCTGTACCATTTTCTCCATCTTTGTTTCCATTTGTTTTATTTGAAGTGACTACTCCATCATCAGTTTCATCATTTCAGCCTTCTGACTCTCTGTTTCCTCTATTTCTTTAGTCAAGATATCTTGTGTTGCAAGAATTTTGAGCTATTTTCTCAAGGATGCTATATCAACCTCCTTATTTTTAATAATATCTTCTACTTCTTTCACATTTGATGGATCATACCAAATTTTCACCACTAAATATTCCAAGGACACAATTCTGTTATCTTTTGATTGAGATGAAATATTTTCCATCTTTAGCTGAGATTGGGCATTTGATAAAGCCACCTGCATTTTAAACAAACTCATAGAGGTACTTGTTAGAGTGGAGGAGATCATCTCACCTGTTTTCTTATGCATTTCCAGCTGATCAATAGGATGAACATTTCTGGCATCAAACTCAAAGGAAGTTTGTTTATAATCAACTGGAGTTTTAGGTTCTATTGTTTGTGCCTCAAGGAATTCCATATGCGTTTTCCCTCTCTCTGAATTGAAAGCTGATAGAAGTATGCCTTAGTAAGTAGAACTTTGCTTCCAGAACTAAGCATAAGTACTCTTTTTCAACATTTCATTTCTGATCTTTATCTCTCTGAAAGTATAAAAAATGGTCTCCTCCTTTTCTCTTGTTACATTGGTAGATGTGGGAATTTGAAGAGTTTGTTGCCTTTCTGAGATCGGAGTTGTAGGAAAAGATTGACCTCCTGCTAGAGATGAACCAGGAATATCACTGAGGTTGATAACTATTTTCTGTGGTGATTCTTTACCTAGGTCCATGTCCATACACATTCTTGCCCTTTTCCTAAATTTCAACTTGAACTCCTTTATAGAAGTATCAGTCCCTGGTGACTGATCTTATCTTTGTCTTTTCCGAGTTGTTTATTTTTCCTATTCCTTGCCCTTATATGGTCTGTCCTCTATACTTTGCCTTTCTTTCTACCTAGGAGTCTGTGCACTTGAAGAAGAAAGTATATGATCCTCAGCCTATTGCAAGGTTTCAGGCATCCACTCTGTCTGGTTCATGAATTTTTCTATTTTAGACCTGTGAGTGTGAATATAAGGTGTTGAATTGTTTTCCACCCTTTTCTTGGAGATGATACCCCATGGGTCATAGGACCATGTGAAGATATGGGTGAAATTCATTTCTTTCAACTTCTTATAGACCTCCTCACCTGCTGCCCTGTTGTTGCAAATAAAAGGACCAATCTAGGATTTGATCCTGAATTGAGATTTCTTCTTTGCTAATACAAGATGTACTTCATCTATATTGATCATTTGTATGATATACTCTAGTGCAAATATCCTCATGGGGAGGAACTTTGGAAGCTTGTAAAGGGCCAATTCACATCCATATATCCTTAATTCTATGTAATTTTGGTACAAATACCAATCTCCTGTTCTAGATTGGTTGGTTAGCTGCATAATTCTTTTGATTTCTTCATTGATTCTGGGTTCTGTTGTACCACTGAGGAGGCTCATAGCTAGATGGACAAACATCTCTATGAATGTTTTGTATGTGAAGTCCCTTTGATCCTTCATCACCAAGGTTGTCCAGAAGATGATAGGATGAGGTTCACCTTCTTCATCTAGCTTGCTCATCACAAACTGAAACATGTCTGCCTGAAAATAAACAAACATATAAACTAGTACTGAAGAATACTGAAACACTTCTTCTGTAGTAAAATTTATGAATTGTTCATGGATGGCATCTACCAGGAATTGACTAAAATTAAACAAGATAGAGGGCTTTGACTCTGAAGACAATATGGACAGGAAACCTATTATGGCCTCATCAAGCCACTGATCTAAATACCCTAGCAGATATGAAAGCATGGTGACTATATGCTTGGTTCTATAAGGGAAAGCAGAGGATGGATATGGAGGATTTTTGCTAGGCAATGGGGTCTCTTTAGTTATGAATAGTTCCAGAGTTTTAGCTCTTTTAGTAAAGTCTAACTTCTGGTACATTTCATTGAGTATTTCATGGGAAAAAGGAGTGGTTCCTTCAATGATAGGAGCTTGCATCATTTGCATTATGGATTTAGCATCAATGGTGAACAATATTTCTCCTGCTGGGATTACTACTACTCTTTGTTGTGGGCTATAGCAGGACTGTCATTTTCTGATCAATTCTGGGTAGATATGGGTTTTGGGAAAAATGTAGAAAGGAAAATTTGTATCCCAGAGTCCTATATCATCCATTTCATCAACGAATTTTTCCTCCCACCAACAATATATGTCAAAGAGATCAAATTCTAACATTGTCTCATGTATCTTGAAGTCTCTATCTACAAGTGGAATATGGTCCAAGTCCAATGGTGGGTGCACCATTGGATTGAACAGTTCCTATTCTTTCTTCTTTGGTGGCATGGCTATGTTCTGGAAATTTTAAACCGAGACTGTCTTTGGATTTGTCGGTGAATTGAAATTAGGAAAAGGAATGAGAAGAAGAGGGAAAGCATAGAGGGAAAACAGAAAGGGAATGAGTAGAAAATGGGATTCAAGAAGGGGGAGACACCTCCTAAACACATACAATTGTAGCTTTCTGCTGCTGTGTTGATAATTCACTGTGTCAACTACTTCTCAATGTATGTCTTAGCAAGTTTTCACTTCACCTGCTACGCAAAGAAGACATATCAAAACTCTCTAAATGGGTGAGAGATGATGCATTTGTGATTTTCACAGAGTTCCCATTGATGTGGCATGAAGTTGCATGGGTCCGTTGGCTAACGTTTTAATGAATTAAATGTTAAATGGGTATAGCGTGGGAATGGAGGTGATAGGTGGATGGGACGGAGTGGTTTGTGGAGTGGCGGGAGTGGTGAACAGTCATGACAGATGGGTGGTTTGTTTGAGAGCAGAAACCACTTTTTGGAGGGTATGTGGAGTGGTAAGCGAAATTAGTAGGCGGCGGTGTGAAATTATGATAGCATGACACGTAAGTGGAGAGAAACCACTGATTTTAGATCTCCCCCTCGTAATTAATGTTCAGAGGGTGAGGGGGGGCTGAAAACTGTTATGGGCCGTTGGATTGATCATTGAGGGTGGGGATTTGATGGAAGGTGCAAGGTGGGTAATCACTGATATGGTGGGCACGTGGGTGGTGGGAATTGGAAAAATAAATGAAATGGGGGGCGAAGTATGAAATAATGTTAGGAGTATATTATTAGACCCCTATCCTTTATTTATTTATTTTTTTTCACATTAGGAAAAACACATTAAATATGGAATAAAACATTTAGAAGGAATTTTTTCATGTAGTTTTCCCCTTTATTATTATTTCAATCTACCTACCATTTGTTTCTAATATAACATTTTTTAATTTTGCAGGGTGCATTTAGACTTGCAAACCCTTTTTCACTTTTTTTTTTCTAACCTACTCTATCACTTATCTCTGTTATTGCTTCAGATTGAATAGTTGAACTAATTTCATTTCCACCTAGCTACTGATTCACCAATATTAAACTATTTGGTAGATATTTATTTTCTACCTTATGAATAGAAATTGAAATTTGTTCCATCATGCTTAGACTGTATGAATTGAACAATATTTGGGGTTTTCTATTCTTTTCATTTTTTCTCCTTTGTTCTTTTCCTTTTTTTTTTTAAATACCCTCTTTTCCTTTCGTCTCCTTTTTTTGGAAATCAATTGAATATTAAAATCTATGAACAATAAGAAATATGAAAAATGTGAGATACTCAATCACCTTCAGATCCTATAAATTATAGGACCCTAACAGAGGAAAATATCGTCATGCGGTTCATGTGAAAGCCCCTAATCAGGCCACGTCTCTTCCATAATGTGTCCCTCTAATGGATTAGTTGGTTCATGTTGCTTTCACATTAACTGTATGGCTTCACCACTCTCTGGAGTTGGTAGCGATCGACTGCGTTTTCTTGTCACATATAGAAGCAGAGTTTGTCTGGGTAGTCCTTTATATTTACGACTAAGTGGAGCTCCACGCTGAGGCATTAAGTCTTCCAGAGTCCCCATACTGATTTACCGTTGCACCATGCTTTCATTCAATGTCTCATTTGCCGACTCATCCATTTTCAAAGCCTTGTACCATATTATCAGGGCATCGATGTATCAGGAATTTTACACTAAGAGGCATTACAAAGCAGCGAGTCCCAATCTCATTTGGACCCCTTTTGTTTAGCCCCTTTCTGCCTTTCTTCTCATATGACTAGGGGGATGTGACCTGGTGCTTGGCCAAATATCGGAGGTTGGAAAATCAACAATTTCCTATTAATGTCCTTGGTGCATCCTCCTGAAACTTGCGATCACCAATCATCCTTTGTGCTTAGCCCTTGGTTCCTTGGCTCTTTATGTGACCGCGGGCTAGACCTTATATCAGAGCCCCTTTATTGCAATTTACCATGGTTGCATTGTGTTACAAAGTGTCGATAAGCCTCAATCTACGATTTGCGATTGTCGATGTGGCATCTTCACTACCACGTGGCACTTCTTGAGTGGTGACACATGTCACCCGAGTATGCCCTCTTGGACCCTTGATAATGACAGGTCTACATGCCAAGTGTCCTCTATACCACGTCATGCTAATGTCAGTGCCACCATGTCTTTACCGAATCCAATAATACTCTACAAGTGGCCCCCTGGAGGAGAGAGAAAAAGGCTTTCCTGCCCCTGGTTTTGCATTGATTTACTTTGCTAAATGTTTTTGGCCTTTCCCGATCATTTGTACTATCGGCTTAAATCCTGACACTTTTAATCACAATTGAAAATTTGGAAGGGTGTCATTTATTTAAACGTTGATTGCAATGTGCTAATCTTGCACTACTGCGATCGCGGATATGCCATGTCATTGGAACCTCCGATCTTTCCTGTTGCATGATCCTCTGATTTGTGATTCGTGATATATTTGTGTTGTTGCAATCGTCAATCACCGATTCACCCCACCGATATTCTTGATCACTAATTGCCTATATACTATGTGCCATGGACCCCCCGATCGCCGATGTACGATGCCTCTTGATCCTTTTGATATGAGAGTTACAATATCGACGATCTCTCCATTGCTGTTCCTCTATCATTTGCGATTGCTGATATGCAAGATCGTCGGAAGCTCCGGTCTTCGATATTAGTTATCAGTGATTGCTAGATTTCTCTACCCTCCCCTACTGCTTCTTTAGAAAAATCTGATTGCGATTTGCGATATGCTCCCAGACCTCTAATATGATCTTCTCCCTTATTTCAAAGGCAACAAAACCCCCATCTTTAACATTCCATATCTTCTGATCCAGAAGTCCTTTTTTGGGCCTCCACATACTGTTGGAAATCTTATTGCGAGCCCTATCCAATGGAGAGGGTCCAATTTAGCTTTGAGTGATTCAACAGTTTAAGAGATGGCCGAAAACGTTTCTATTATTTTGCACCCTTTTGACAACTGAAAACAAATTTTGCAGTGAGTGACAACAGATAGACAATAGTAAACATAAGAGAATAGATCAACCATTATCATAAGCTTATATTTCAAAATGCTAGTAGATTTATGCAACTCTTATAAAACACTTCCACATATGTACGTACTTTTCACACTTGACACCTCTGTACAAATTTTTCCATATTGCGAAATATATACGTGAATAATCATTAGAAGATCAACATATGTACATGATCTCTCAGAGGAAAACCAACATTGAGATCTGAAATCACTGAGTCATGATTTTGCTGCATCCATAGAATAAACTTTTCAACCCTTTATGTCTCATATTCATGTCAAAATATCATTAACACCAAAAATATATCATAATTAGATATAAGCAAATCAAAAAGGTTCATATGCTCTTCCTAGTTTCTGTTTGATATATTCAAACGAATCACGTGGAAGTGGATTTGTAAATATATCTACAACTTGTTCCTTTGAAAGAACATATTCTAGTTTGACCTTTTAATCAAACACCTTCTCTCTTAGAAAGTGATATTTGATTGGAATATGCTTGGTTTTTGAGTGCATGATAGGGTTTTTAGAAATACTTATGGCACTAGTATTATCACACAGAATAGGTATAGGTTGAGGACAAGTGATTTGAATGTCTTGCAATGTTTGCATCATCCATAGAAGTTTAGTACAACAAGATGCAGCAGCAACATATTCTGCCTCATTAGTAGATAAAGAAATGGAGCTTTTTTGTTTGTTGAACCACGATACCAAGTGAGGTCCTAAATAAAATGATCCTCCACTATTACTCTTTTGATCATCAATATTACCTTCCCAATCTACGTTTGTGTAAGCATGAAGTGAAAAATATGATTCTTTGGGATACCATAGACCAAAATCTTGAGTTCCTTGTATATACTTGAATATTCTCTTGACTGGATGGAGATGAGTTTCTTTAGGATTTGCTTGAATTCGTCCAACAATCCCAACTGCATGCATAATATCTGGTCTCATGCCTTTAAGGTAGAGAAATCTTCCAATCATAGATCTATATTTTGGTTGGTTTAATAAAGGAGAATAATCATGTGAACTAAGATTACATCATGTTACCATTGGTGTTCATACAGGCTTGCAGTCTTCCATTCCACATTTCTTCAAAAAATGCTTGAGGTAATTGGTTTGTGAGAAAAAGATACCATTCTTTGCTTATTGAACTTGAAGATCAAGAAAGTATGTTAGTTCACCAAGTAAATACATTTCAAATTCTTGATCCATAACTAAAGCAAATCCTTGACTCATAGATTCTTCGTTGCTTCCAAATATGAGGTTATTTACATAAACAACAATTATCAAAAGCTTATATTTATCCATATTTATATATAGATTTCTATCTGCAGACCCCTTAGTGAAACCTTGTTGTTGAGGATACCTATCAAGACAATAATACCATGCACATGGAGCTTGTTGTAGCCCATATAGTGTTCTCTTAAGTTTGCAAAAAAGATTTTTATCATTCCCTAGAATGAACCCTTCAGGGTGTTCAATATAAACTTCTTCTTCTAAGTCCCCACTTAGAAATCAAGATTTAACATCCATTTGATACACTTTAACGTTATAAAATCTTGAAAATGCAAGGAACATTCTTATGGCTTCAAGTCTGGCTACAGGTGCAAATGTTTCTTCAAAGTCTATTCCTTCTTGTTGAGCATAGCCTTTGCATATGGGTCTTGCTTTATTTCTAATTTCCTCTCCATTTTCATTCAGTTTGTTTTTGAATATCGATTTTTTCCCAATAACATTTTTATCATGAGGTCTTACAACTAATTCCTATGTATGGTTCTTTCCTATTTGATCTAGTTCTTGATCCATTGGCTTAACCCAACATTCATCTTTGCGTGCTTGATTTACATTTTGAGGTTCAATTGTGGATAGTAAGGCTAGGTAACTAGAAGTTCCAACAAGAGTTCTTCTAGTTTGTACTCCACCTTCCTTTTCACCTAGAATTTTAGATTCTGGATGATTTTTTTTAACATACCTTGAAGGAGCTTTTTCCAATTCTTCAGTGCTTTCAATTCCTTCTTCTGGTGCTTCATTAATTCCCTCTCCAACAATCTTTTGGCTTATTGTAGGAAAACCTTCATCATCTACACGTGCTTCCTTTTTGGTACTTGTCGATGATTCATCAATTACAAAATCAATGCACTCAAAAATATTTTGAAGCCTTTTATCATAGCATTTATATCCTTTGCTTCTAGTGGAGTATCCAATCAGAATTGCTTCATGAGCTCTAGATTAAAAATTTCCAAGCTTAACATCATATTCTTTATGTAACATTTTCTTCCAAAAAATCTAAAATATTTAACAGTTGGAGGCTTACCATACCATAATTTATAAGGAGTTTTATTATTGTGTACCCGAATGTGAGCTCCGTTGAGGATATTCACGGTTGTGTGTGCTACTTCCCCCAGAAGGTATGAGGCACTCCAGACTCATCAAGCATGTCACATGCCATTTTTTGGATTATTTTGTTCATTCTTTATTCCACTCCATTTTGTTGAGGATTTTTGGCTGTAGAAAATTGCCTCTTAATTCACATTGTTCACGAAAGTCAAAAAAATCATTTCATATAAACTCCCCTCCTCTATCAGATTTAAGAAATTTTATTTTTAAATCTAACTCATTTTCTACTAGAGCATTGAAGACTTTAAATTTATCAAATGCTTCATTTATGTTTCAATAATCCAATCCAACATTCTAGTAAAATCATCAATGAATAATATGAATTTTTGTTCACCTCAAGGAGACATCTTTCTCATAGGACCACATAAATCAGTATGAATAAGTTCAAGTGGCTTAGTTGAAGTACATTCTTTAGCATTAAATTTAACTCTAGTTTTCTAACCAAATTGATATGATTTGCATATGTTGTTTTCTGGCAGAGATATGTTAGGCAAGTCACATACTACTCCCATTCTTCTTGACTTGTGTAATTGAGTGAAAATTATATGTCCCAATATTTTGTGCCAAAGCCAACTTTCTTTTGATATTCTCAAGTAACAATGCACTTGGTCACCTTCCAAGGCACAGACATTACTTGGAGTTCTTTTCCCCTTTATTATGATCTTACCTATATCGAGTTTCTTTACCACACAATTCTTTGATCTGAAAAAAGCCTCATGCCCTTGGTCACACATTTGACTAATAATCAACAATTTATGTTTTAATCCATCAACAAACAAAACATTTCCAGCTTTAAACTTATCTTTTAGAAATACAGTTCCTTTCCCTTTGATAGCAGTAGGTGAATTGTTTCCAAACATTATGTTCTTTTCTTTCTTTATTTTGTTTAAGGTCTGTTGATGCCTCGAAAATCGCTGCAACAACATCGGGGAAAAACACCTAGTCCGGACCTTAAAGGCAGCTCCTTTTCCGTTTGGTGTGGTGGCTCTGTCTGGAAATAATGGGACCAGTTTCCTAATGATTGATAAATAGGATGGATAAATGGTTTATTCTCTAATATATAATGATAATGGACGAATTATTTAATCTAAAAAGTAAAATCATAAACAACTAATCTATCCCGGGAAATTTCTGTTTTAGTGTAACTTTTGATGATCTTTATCTACAAACAGGCATATAGATGACTCAATTGGTAAACAAAGAAATTTATTTATATGATAATTACTTTGTTCAAGTAGTTGAACAAAGTAATCATGAAAACATTATCACACTATTCTTCATATATATCATTGACATAAATATGATTGAAAGGAAAAAACTCCTTAAACATTCATTAGTGATAAGCATAAGGACTGCTGTTAAAACACATATATATATCCAATGATAGCAAGATTAAATAAATGCCGATCTACATAAAAGAATGAAGAAAGAGCATAGATAATTGTACCATATGTTATTTGGATCACTCCCAATATCAATTGCATTCAAATTCCTTCTTCTAACTTAGAAACACTTCCACAACAAGGCAATAGTGCACATCTCATCAAAGCTTTCTTCGTTAAAATTCAGAATACTGGCCCAGTCTTCATAAAAATATATATCATAAGCACAATAGTGTGACTTACTGATTGGAGTTTATACAAAAACTGAGGACCCTCTCTAAAGATAATGAGAGGGTCTATAAATACTAACTAGGCTAACTAATTACGAAATAAAAATGCTATTAGGTGGTATAGCTAAATCATGAGAATCTCCTCAAAATAGGCCTGTTTGTAGTCGACAACATGATTCATTGTTTCAGATGATCTTCCTTTGGCTTGAGCTGGTAGATAGCAAGCATTGGTTGCAATTCTGGAGGGTGACTCAGACGAGAATGCAGATGGGATGAGTATGTGGCATCATGGATTTCGGGCATCATGTAACCGATCGCATCAGTTAAACATTTGAGTGTGGCCCTTTGACTGTATGGTTTAACTAAGAAAAACAAAATGGTATCCCAAGTTAAACTTTGGATGCCGACGATTAATCTTCCATTCTTCTCCAATTCTTGATTGCATGTTTGTTCCAATGCTTTGACTGATGGCATTTTACCTGGAGTGAACTGTGAAATCAAGTTAGACAGATAAAGAGTGTCATTGATTAACTCAATTAAATTACTGGTTGATAATTTGCATCTTGAGGTTTCTCTTTCTGCTTTCATTAGTTGTGACTGCCATTCTAGGAAAAGGATTCCTTTGTGTGATTCTAGAATTTTAGGCAGATTCATGGCTTTCCCTTCACTGGTGTCTTGCCAAGCAAGAAAGTTGCTTAAAGTCTCATCGGCCTGTTCTAAATATTTCCTGGCATCGACTGATTTGTCAACTATTGATGCAGTAATCTCACAGAGGGGCTCAACCAGAGAAATATTATGACATGGCAATTTTAGCTGTGTAATCAATGCTTTATTGATCTGGAGAGCTTTGGAACTGAAATCTGCTGGTTGAGGAAGACTTTTGAACTTTTCTACTTGGTGTGACAATTGAGTGATTTGCTCATCTTTCGTCTTACTCATTTGTTCATTCATTGTCTTCAACCTGGCCAATGCTTCGGATAATTCCTTTTGTTTCTGTACTGCGCTTAGGTCTATCCTCTGCTTCTCTTTGAGAAATTTCTCATTTAATTGATTATTTATTTGTTGCCGTGTTGATAGTTGTTGTTCTAGCTATTCTATTTTTTGTTGTCTTTCGGACACCTGTGACTACAATGAAACAATTGTTTGGTCTCTTTCCTTAAGTAGATTACTTACTTTAGAGGCTTTATCCATAGTGGCTGCCGAATAGGCTCCGGCTTACTGAGAAAGTTTTGTAAGGTCATCAGAAGGATTAAATTCTTCTTTCCACACCACATTAGCCATCTTTGTTTGTGCTGGTAAAAGGGAAGATTGATCAAGTCTTCTCCTTTTCCTTTGTCTTTTCACTATAGCCCTGTATTTGGGACTGTAAAAGACATCTAATGGTGGTATGTCTTCTATCTGCAAAACAATCTGATCGGATGGATCCTTATGAATTATTTCTACATCTTTGTTGGTGGGTACGCCGCTGGTCCCTTCAATTGGAACTATAGTTGTCGTTGTCTCTTGACCGACTGTTACTTGGGGTGTGTTGAAACCTTGTGAAGTCTCGGGATTGCTTATAATGGAATCAAATTGTTGCCATTCTTTGAGGAGTTTGGGGTCAATTTGAGTATCTATATCAATACGTTCACTGCCATATTTCTTCTCTTTCTCCTCCTCTGTCTCCTATTCTGGCTACTTTCCTTTCTTGGGAATCTTTTCTATAGTAGGCGATTTGTCAATAATTTTTTGTTCAGGCTCACTTGACTAGGTTGTTGGGGTAGTAGCTAATAAGTCCAGAGGTAGAGTTTGCAACCTTTTTTCTCTAAGCCTATTGAATTCTACCAACCCTTCATCTTTATATTTCATTTTGGCCAATGTTTTTACCTGAAATAATGATTCTGCTGAAGAAAACAGGTCGTCAAATTCATCTTTTTCATGATCAAACTTTGTAAGTTTGGCTTGTTCAAGCACATTATAGGAAACTTTCCTTGGATCATATTGCCTATTAGGGATGGTTGCAAGATTGAGCATGTTTATTTTTCCTGCCTCCTTCTCCACATGTTTGTAATCATGTAGGGTGTAAACACCGCATCTCAAAGGAAATGTAGGCCACGCCTGTTTTTTAGAATTCCTAAGAGTTTTGGATGTTTCTGTTGTTGTTATTTGGTAGGCAAACTCTTGAGCTAACAACTTATCAGGTACATACAGAGGAAGGACATGGGGTCTTGCAAGACTACCATAAACCCTTATATATGCGAACTTTTCTTCCCTAAACCAGTTCCCTACTACAGTCAAGTCAATCCCTGCTTCCTTGGAAATCCTTGGGGCAGGATTATCAAAAATGGCATAATAGATAGGTAACATGAAACCAATACAGATTTGGTACAAGTGGTCTTTATAATGCGCCTTCCATAAAATTTGATGATAAATATGGATTGGCTTAGGGTCTTGTGAAGTCCATCTCCACCCGAGTATAGAATATTCAGAATTAAAGCAAAGAATATCCATAATATAAGCACTATAATAAAAAGGGGGAATGGTCCTGATGGTTTTTCGTGAATTTGATCTAAAGTCAAGAATTGCAGTGGATAATTTATTGGAAAATATATTCGCCCAATCCATCACATAACTATTAACCGCCGCTTCCATTAAAGGAACCATTTCAATAGTGAACTTTGCAGAGTCATGCATTCCCCACATTCTACACATCATTGCCCCAGCATAACAGTAAGGAGATGATAATGAATCCACAGAGTACTTACCCGATGATTCATGTTTGTGCTTTGCGGGATTCTGTCTCCATTGCTTAATTGGGGCCGATTCAGTCTCGTTCTCCTCTGCGAACTTTTCCAGAAAGGCTTTGTTGTATTTCTTTTCAGGTTCGGGCAAGTGATACATCTTTATTAAGTCATCAGGCTGAAATGAACCAAAAAATCCTCCCGTCAACTGTGCAAAATGTTCTATTTGAAACTAGAATTTCTTCTACCACCCATCTGACTACATCAGTGTATGGAAGAATTTTCTCCCGTGCTACTATCCTGTGCAAATATGAATCGACTAAATCTTTCAGGGAAGCTTCTGATTTATTAGTTGAGTCTGTAGTAGCTTCTTTTGATACTTCCTTAGGCTCCTCTGCTTCAATTAAATTATAGATACTTTTCCAACTTGTATTTCCAAGGCCGAGACACGTAGTGTCTGAAGTTAAACCTTTTTTACTTGGTCCTGGATCATTGGTGGGCTACACTGTTACTGTAGGAGCCACTGCTGCTACGGCTTTCTTGGATTTCTTTCCCATTGGTTTCAAATTTGTTATTTCGGCGGAATTCTATGCAAGGAATGAAACCAACATGATACAGAGAGTAGCTAGTATGAGCCAATATGAAAGAATTATATCGACTAGTGGATAATAAAATATTATAGTAAAACTGCCGCAGATACAATCTAAAGGAAAATCTCGGCATAACTGCTTCGTTAATTGGCCATTTAACCTGTCAATCATGGTAAAGGAGTTTTTAAATACCCATCACATCGTTTATATGATGAATGATCCATTCAAGTGTGGCTTAGATTTTTTGGTGGATAATCAGAAGTAAATCACAATCGGTGATTGGTAACATGAATGGGAAGGCTTTAATAATAGCCCAAAATATCTTTTGATCACCAAAAGGTGATACAATGCATGCAAACCTTTTAAATATGTTTCGAAACATGCGCCTTGATTTAATGCATCTCAATCAGGGATGGGTTCGAGTCATATTACTTATGCCGTTGCAAAATCGCTGATCGTCGATGGCGATACACCTTATCGCATCGGAGGATTTGAATGTGTCTTAAACATGCATTGGGTTGCTACCCCCGATTGTCGATAGCGATATCGCATTGAAGAAATAAGGGATGGTCTTTTATTATACTTGCTATTCTTCTTTCCTGATATATGATAGTTATTTTCTTTTCGGATCGGAGTGAGTCAATGGGTCTTTTATATATGTTTTCCTTATTATTGCGATATGCGATCTTGCGATCGCTTTATCACAATAACAAAGAGCTTTATAATTATTTAAAAGGCCTATTTTATTTTTATTCAAAATGTTTATTTTAAAATATATCATTTCCATTGGACCTTTTGATGAGGTTTTCTAATGATAAGTTAATACCAATTTATCCACACATCTAAGTTTAAAAGGGTCCCATTTCATATTATGATTTTTAAAGTAAAATTTTATGAAATGGGGGGTTGTTGTACAACAAAAAAAGGTCATAAACTTATATTTATCACTTATCATATGCTTTGAGCATCCACTGTCAATGTACCACATATTTTCTTGATCTCCTACATACAAATCTAAACCACAATTTTCCAGATTCTATGGTTTTTTTTTTCCATACCTTTGATGTTGTTTCCTTTTGTTCATTTTGAAGAGTTGGTCATTCTTCTTCTGCATTCAGTCTCTCTATGCCCAAATTTATTTCATCTTGGAGAGGTGATAAATCATTGTAAGAGTATTTCTTTAATCCAATCTCATTCTTTTATTTCCTTTCTTCTTTATTCATGATAGTTTTATAAGCGACAAACTAAGCAACATTATGACCACAATTATGACAAGTGAAGCATTGACCATTGAAGTAGAAGATTATGGGTGTATAGTACCTGTTTGTGTAATTTCCATTTTGATTGTGTTATGGATGTTTTACTTGAGAGGAATTTGATCCCTCATTCATTTTCTAAGGGCTGGAATTTTTTGAATTGCTTCACTTTACTACATTGAGATAGCTTAATGTACCTGTTTCAGAAGATTTTACAGTATTTGATGATTTTCCATTGCATCCAAGTCCTATTTTTATTATAGGAGAGAATTGTACTTTGATGATTTCTTCTAGGGTGTCAAATCATTTAGAAAATCTAAGGTTTATACCTTTTATTTTCTCAAGTTCCTTTCTTAGACTTACTATTTCTAGTTCTAACTTTTCATTATGCCTCTCCTTTTCTATAATTTGTTTCTTCAGTGCCTCTTCTACTAATTTAGCTTCTTCTAGACAAATTTTAAGTTGAGTTATTTCTTCAATGAGATTACATTTTTCTTCTAGGGCATCCATAAAAACATCATTAGACTCATCAATGGCTTTATCTTCAAATTCCATAATTAATTGATATTCTTGATCAGACTCACCTTCTTCACCATTTGAAAGACCATCACTATCTTCATGTGTTCAGAAAAAATTATTGTTTTCAAACCTTCCTCTAATAATTACTTTTGAAGAATTCCTCCCTTTCTCATGTTTTTATTTGTAAGGGAATTTAGCAGCATAATGACCAACTCTTCCACAAGAAAGACATTTGAAAGGAATCTTACCTCTAAATCTATCAGTGCCTTCTTGGAGTTTCTTTGTGAAGTTTACCTCTTCTTCATATGATACATAACTTGATTCCTTAAGCTCCTCCTTTTCTTTTCCTTTAGAACTAGCTTTGAAGGTTGCTTCTATGATATTTGAGGGACCCCCTTTTCTCATTTCATAAGTTGTTAAGATCCCATGAAGGTTTTTAATAGTAAGGTTCTTCAGATCGTACATTTATTGAATGGCATTTACTTTCAAATCGAATTTTGGGGTTAGAGATCTTAGAATTTTCTCAACAAGCATTGAATCTTTTACTTGATCACCAAGATTTCTCATTGAATTAACAATATCATCTACCCTAAGAAAGAAACCTGCAATACTTTCATCACTACGCATTTTGAGAGTTTCATATTGAATTCTAAATGTTTGATGTTTGGCAATCTTTACCGTAGTGTCACCTTCATAACTTTGGATGATATTGTCCCATATATCCTTTGTTGTATTCAGCTGCATAACCTTCACAAATTCTGATTCTGCGAAGCTTCCCAACATAGCATTGACAATATTTGCATTGGTATCATACTTTTTATTTTATGCTTCATTTGTGGGAATGGAGGATGGATATTGATAGCCTCATTCAATGATTTCCCAAACATCAGATCGAAGTGACTATAGATAAGCTCTTGTTCTGACTTTCCAAAAAACCAAGTTCGTTCCATTAAATAATGGTGGCCTGATAGATGCTATTCCCTGTTGATTTCTCATCTAGACGAATCTTCCTTCAAGCAATGAAGATTCTTTTGAAGGACCTACTCTAATACCAATTGCTAGGAAATATACCGGGGGGTGAATCAATATTTTCCACACTTCAATTTCAATTTCTTACTCTGATTTTTATACGCGACTGTTGGTTATTACTACATAAACCCACATATATCTAGATAACTTATCTGATCAACTGTGCAGTATTAATCAGTGCATTATTATTTGATTATTCATCATTTAAATAGTAATTATGAACAATTAAGAAGAATATAGATCATTAACACACACAACCATATGAACACCCAGATTTTTAAGTGGAAACTTAATGTCAGAGAAAACCACTATTGTTGTCATCTCTGTCTTCTTCTTTTATTAAAAATAATCTTCCTACAATATTTTACTGGTGCAAACTTTTACTAGTATGCAGGCTCCTACCTACATAACGATACAACCTTCTTCTCATTTTCCAACTCCTACTAGAAGGGAGATACAAACCCCTTTCTAAAGACAACTATCATCAACTCTTTATGGATCACTTTTCAAAATGTTTCAAACTGGATCCACTCCCAACAATTATTAAATAAACTAATCAAATACTGAATAATATAATATACCAATGTAACCAATGCAACTAGATTAAACTAGATCAGAACAAATCATACCAATGCATATCCACTCATCAATATACCAAGTAAAACATTGTTACCCATCACAAAAACCAACTGCTACCACTGCAAACCCTGATCAAGCATGCATCAAATTGTATACGCTATTGTTCTTAATCATACCTGCATATGTACACAGTTCTCTTGAAGAATACCCACGTAAAAATCTCAAAATATTGATAATTGAATAAGAATCATTGTACCAATGAATCAATCACCAGTCAAATACTGAAGCCAACATAAATCTATGAAACAAATACATGTCATCACATAGTAGCATCATCACTTAGCCAAATTATATTTCATAATCAATTCATCCCAATCAATACTATGAAACACAGATTATTATAAGAGAGACTTCACCAATAAACAACAACAAACATAACAGAAAAATCAACCATTATCATAAGATCATACTGCAAAACCCTAGCAGATGTATGCAACTCTTATAAATCACTTCTGTGTATGTATGCACTTTTCATACTTGACACCTATGTACAAATCTATCCATACTGCAGAATATATATGAAACTAATCAAAAGAAGATTCGTGTATGTATGCGATCTCTCAAAGGAAAACCAATGTATAGATCTAAAATCACTGAGTCATGCTTTCATTGCAACCACAAAATATAATTTGCAACCCTTACTGTCTCATATTCATGTCATAATATCATTAAAACCATATATCTATCACAGTTAGATATAAGAAAATCAAATAAGTACATATGACAACATACTTCAGATTTTTCGGGTCGGTGTCTTTTCCTTACTCATTGGTACACACCTATTTCAGATCAAATCATTCATAGAAAACACAAAAATTTCACACTTAACACTTTGATCTCCATCTCGTTATATAACTTAGTCCTTAGCCAATAAATTAGGCCAATCCCTTAGTAATGTTGATGGTATTCTTTGAAGGGATCAAGTAGTTGTTGTCGCACTCATTACTATGGGCCAATACCATGGTAAAAACCCTTGATATTGACAATACCATGGTGTGGAAACTATACACAACTTTTCTTCACCATACCCACATATGTATGTGACCTTTATTCACAGGGCCTACATGTACTTTCCAAACTTCAAATTTATCATTCCATTGTCTTTGAATTGATATTCCTTTATCTATCTCACATGCAGCACCTACATAACCATCATGTTTACATATTTATCAAGTAGGTTTCCATCAAGGACAACACGTTAGTCATAATGACAAAAAAATGCATAAACAATCGAAGTCCAACATTAGTATTCACATCTACGACCAGTCCAACCAGGGTGATTTTTGCCACTTCGAATATATTTTATTTCATTGTAACAAAATATATTCTTATTCAAGAATATATTTTTCAAATTATATAATGATGGTTGGATGGTTGCTTCCTTTATATATTTTTGAAGTAATTGGTTTCATAGATGTAATGACCGGGATAAGATCGAAATATCCTCTCAGCTTAAGTTGAACATGTTTAATCTTATATATATCTTTTTATATAGCTTAATAGTTTAGGTGTTATGTTAGAATGAATTATTGTTGTTTCTCATTCTTGTTATGAAGTTTGTAATAATTTTATGACTTAATATTAAATTGTTGTTGTTAGTTTCACTCTAACGTAAACTTTTATCTTGCCTACAATGCTCCTAATCAGGTAGGGCTCCTTGATCTAGGACGCACTCATAGTTTTGTAGATTTAATTTATTTTTTGAAGTTTTTCATTTACATTCCTAAAAATTAAGTTATTTTGTTTGCGTGGAGTGAGGGCCTTGTGTGGAGATTTAATATGCTAGGGATCCACTGGGAGTTGCAAGACATCCAGGAATTAGAATGGTAAGTATCAAGAGTTTGGTTTGTCTTCTATTTCCAACACATTGTGATTTGATGTATTTGTTTGTTGAGTTGCAGAAACTACTGAACATGTTGGATATCCCTATGATGTCGATGGATGAAAAAATATTTTAAAACACATATCTAATTTTCATTTATGTGGCATGCAAGAAATAAATCCATATTCAATAGAAGTATGTGTGTAATAGAATGTTGTATCTTTAATTGATTGACAACCAACTGAGTCTAATTTTGCATATACTTTGTTGGTACCTTGTCAACTTACAAGCCACCGGTTGATAATTTAATGTATAACAATTTAAGAAATTAAATTTCCTATCAGAAGAGAAAAGATGCATAGTGTGCCTAAGAATATAAGAAATGTCACAATGTTTTTCACATCTAAAACTTATGATTTCAGTTTTCAATAGTGAACGTCGGTAATACATTTTATTGTAGTAACATTCTCTCATGTACATGGTAGCTATATAAGTTCTAGAGGTAGCCAAACCGAACATAACATACATAGTGATAAAAGGAGAACAATTGAAGAGAACCATATTTTTGATGTAGCTAAAGAAAGGATTAAGCCCATTGTTGTAGTGAAAGACAACACCTAGGTTGGAGTTTTTATAGGCAAAGAAGGTCCAAGGTCGGTGAGAACACCAAGGACAATGTTCCTTTAAGGGGGAGGGGATTCATTTTTTCATTTCCCAATTTGTTTTGATGCAAATAAATATTCAGAATGTTGGTTTACAAACATTTGTACTGTGAACTAAAATGTATTATGTGATGTATTGTTCTATTTTATTAATAAAAAATTTAGAGTTTAATGACGAGAGTAGCCAACAAGTCATGATGTCTTTAGGAAGGGGAAGAAATGACTAGGGAGGAAAAGATGCAGAGGGGGTGGGAGAAATCCTAGAATTGCTTGAATACATATTATTTTCCCTTGATGTGATTGTTGGTATTCCAAATAAGCTTCTTACAAAAGTTTGGGAAGATGAAGGATCAAGGTGTGGTTATAAAAATAAGAAGGAAAAACAATCAAGTGTTTTGGGTTCTTCTTTTCTCCTTAGATTTTATCTCATACTATCTTAATTAGAAATGTGATCTGGTAAGAGAAATGGTGGCAAAACCCAAAGAGGCTCAGACCTTGTGACTGATTAAGAGCTATGAGTGACATCCAGTGTGACAAAGGCCGAGTTTTTCCTATGTGTGAAGGAGTGGTATTTTCCTTTTCTGTTAAATGTTATCTCAAAATTATGTGGTAACTCCCTAATTTTAGTTTTCCCTCAAGGCATCAAGATCTGGCATGGTGGTGGCCAACCTTGAGAAAATTTGTGCCTAAGGTGGGGTGGAACATGGATCACCCTACTTTACTTCCAATTTTTTTTTGGTTACAATATATATACAATATATATATATATATATATATATATATATATATATATATATATATATATATATATATATATATATATATATATATATATATATATATATATATATATATATATATATATATATATATAGATGTTTATTTCTATGTTATTGATATTTATTGAATGAATCATATAGTGATATGCAAGAATTATTGTTGTTGTTATATTATTTTATTTATTTTCATGGTGCTCATTATGATAGTAAAATATGGAGTAGCAGATTTGAATTCACTTGCTTGTGGAATTTAAAGGAATTAAAATGCATGGGAAAAGCATGATAATGTGGGTGATTGCATATTTTGAATTGCAGGTCATCCTTTTTAATTGCACGATTTTCTTGTTAAATACATGTTTCATTTTGTGTTATTTCCTCTATAGGTTATAAGTGATCTCATGGAGTTTAATGGTGGACTCCCAGAATGTGATATATGGGATAAACAAGTCATCTTGGAATTTTCTTATAACCTTTCTTATAGGAGATTCCAAAGGCTAAAACTTGGACCATAGTGAGGGGAAATACCACTAATAATTTGGTTCAATTTGCAGACCTTGGTTCACTATATTTTTGGATATATGATCTGAGGAAGTTGGGCTTCCTAAGTTATTCTTCAAATAGATCATATTTGAATTTTCACTATAAATTTTCTTCTAGGAGGTTCTAAAGGTTGAAAATTGGATCATAGTGAGGGGAAATATTATTGTTCATCTGGTTCAAATTTTAGATCTTAATTTGATATATGTTTAGATTTATGCTCTAAGAAAGTTGGTCTTCCTCAATTCACTTGAAATAAGGCAAGTTTGGCATTTTTGTTATAACTTTTCCTATGGGTGGTTTTAAGTTTGAAACTTGGACCATACTTATGCTAAGTCTCATGGAAATCCTAGTAGTTATTTCAAACCTTGTTTCACTATCTTTTCAAATATTTTCCCTTGGGAAGTCTCAAAACATACCTCAAAATAGGTCATCTTGGCATTCTTTCCATAAATTTATTTCTGAGAGGTTCAAGATTGTGAAACTTGGAGGAGATAGAGAAAATATATCAAGGTACCTATGGTATAAATTTTTGGGTATGTGTTCTATTCTTTCCACTACTAGCTCTAGGCGATATTATGTTGTGTCGGGTGTAGCGGGGGGGTCATTGTGGGGGGGGGTGGGGGTTGAACCCCCCTGCCCCCCCCCCTCGTTGGGGGTTTTGTAGGGGTGGTAGGCCCCCTACACAAGGTCTAGGAAAACGCACCATAATTGTTCTTTTCTTCGGACCCAAGGATGTTGGGTGGACATACCCATGGTTTTTCACATGGTTTTCTTCCATAGTATTTGTAGATCCGTTCAAGGGAACTATGGTTATGTTCTAATCCAGGGTTAATGGATTGGGGTTTGTCAATGCTTCAACATGTATATCTATATCTATATATATCTATATATATATATATATATATATATATATATATATATATATATATATATATATATATATATATATATATATATATTGTAACATTGAAAGGAATATAATGAAAAATCAATCTGGTATTCCCAGTTTTGGGTTCCAAGGGAAAATCTTTGTGCATGTTTGTTTTATGTTCTCACCATTGTATATTTTTTATGTTTTAAGAATTCGTTTGCAGGTAATTTCTGTACATGGTTAACCTATGTTTGGTATCAGATTTGTTTTAGCTTCAAGGGGATGTATTTACAGCTGAGGTGTTTTTCTTGGGCCTGTAGTAGACCCTATTATAGTGGGAAATCTGTAGGATCAATTCTTGTGGTGAAAGAAGATGGCTAATAGTGAAAAGATGAGATGAAGAAATTCAGTGGACAAAGTTTTGAGTTGTGGAAGATCAATATGGAGGATATTTTGGTGGAAAGAGATCAATGGATCATCGTAGATCTAGGTACAACACCAAAAATAATGTCAGCATAAAAAAGGGTAAGTTAGATCAGAAGGCGAAGAGAACAATACGATTGTGTCTCCCAGATTCAATAGTTTTGAATGCATCAGAGGAAGCTACTAAAGCGTTTGTGGGACAAGTTAGGGACTTTGTGTAAACCGAAGTCTCTAGTGAACACATTGTCCCTACATAAAAAGTTGTATAACCTAAGGATGAAGGATGGAGACTTGATGATAGAGCATATGAACATCTTTAATATTGTGGTAAGTTAGTTTTCATCTATTGATATTAAAGTTTCAGATGAAGATAAGTGCATATATTTATTATTTTCTCTACCAGACCATCATGGGATAGTCTAGTTGTTGCTATAGGTAGCAATATAACTACCTTGAAATTTGATGATATAGTCTCATGCTTGTTGTCGGAGGATATGAGATGGAAAAATATGGAGAGACAAAATGGAGATGCCTTGTCTATAAGATTGCAGCCATAGAACAAAAATAGAAATAATTCATCAAGTGGGATATCTAAATCTAGAGGAAGATCTAAATCTCCACAAAAAACTATAAAGATATGTTGGAAATGTGGAATTGGAAGGGCACTACAAAATGGATTGTAAATATAAATATCTTGAGAAAGGAAAGGGATATGATGATGCCCCTTCTATAGACATGAAAACCACCTTAGATGAAGGTGGGGATGTGTACTTTCCTTCTTCTTCTAGTACACATGTAGATCATAAGGCATGGTTGATTGACTCAAGCGCATCCTTTCACTTTACTCCCCATAGGGAGTGGTTTGTAAGTACGAGAAATATGATGGTGGTGATGTCATCCTAGGGGAGGATAGGAAGGACAGAATCATTGGACGTGGAAAAGTCAAGTTGAAGTTGCAAGGTGGAAGGATTAGAACTGATATTGATGCAATGAGTTCAGATTGGAACTCTGTATAAGCTATGAGGGCTTCACTCAATACAAACCCAGTACACCCTCCCAATTTAAAAAACTCCTACTTTCACTAGATATTGGAGGTATCCATTTTTCCATTAACATTTTTTATACCCATTTATATTTTTTTGTTAACTTTGAGATCCATTTTGTATACACAACATATAAAACCCTTTACCCCCTATTATATGCTCAATACATAATGTCATATTTTCCTCAATATATAACCCCCAATATGAATGCATGTGGTATGGTATTTCTCCTCTAATGAAGCCCCCATGGTATACGCTTTATTTTGGTATCATTTTTATTGATGGGTGCAATAATCTTGTGGTTCTTGAAAGTGGAGAAGCAAATCTAGTGGTCTCTGGATGAAAGACTATGTTGTGGCATCAAAGACCTGGACATATTGGAGAGAGGGGCCTTTGAATACTACATGGTAATGGTATGGTAGAAGGTATGTCTAATTTCTTTTTATTCTTTTATTTTTTTGAACATTATGTATATGGGAAGCAGAATCAGGTTAGTTTCCCCTCTGGTGCTAAGAGGGTGAAAGGGATATTGGAGATTGTGCACAGTGATGTGTTTGGACCTGTGTCAACTCCATCATTGGGAAAATTTGTGTACTATGTCTCATTTATAAATGAATTCTCGAGGAACACATGGATATATTTCCTTAGGAGGAAATTTGAAGTCTTTAATAGGTTTAAAGAATTTGAGGCTCTAGTGGAAAATCAATTAGAGAAGAACTTCAAGGTGTTGAGCACAGATAATGGTGAAGAGTTTTGCGAGAAGGAATTTGAAAAGTTTTATAAGAAGTGTGGTATATCATAGTATAAGACTACTCCATACACACATCAAAAGAATGGATTTGTAGAATAAATATGAATAGGATGTTTATGGAAAGGCAAGAAACATGCTCAATGGTGTCAAGTTAGGACAAATATTCTTGGAAAAGGTAGTGGATACTACATGTTACCTTTTTAAAAGATAACATTCATCAACATTAGAGGATAAGACTCCAAATAAGATATGGACTAGTAAGAAACCCTCCCTCTCACATATTAGGGTATTTGGATGTGATGCATATGTACATGTTCCAAAGGATAAAATACCTAAGTTGAATAGTAAAGCTAAGAGGTGCATCTTTATTGGGTATAAGGATGGTTTAAAATTTTATACGATTTGGAACCCATAAACAAGGAAGGTTGTGTACAAACAAGATGTGGTGTTTATAGAGGTGAAAGATGTTATTAAGCATGAATTTCTGCCAAAGAAACTTGAGAATATAGAGTTTGAACTAAAGGAGAAAGAATCAAACTCTACAACAGAATAGGAATCAAAAGAGGAAGAGCAACAAACTCTAGTTTTAAGGAGACCAGTTCGAGAGAGAAGGAAACCAGAGAGGTATATTCCCTTTGATTTATGCTCAAATTTTTCTCTATCTATTAATGATGATGATCCCAAACTTTTCAGGGAGGCAGTGGATTCAGAGGATGGAAAACTCTAGAAGGAGGCCATGGTTGAAGAAATAACATCTTTAGAAAAAAATGAGGTTTGAGATTTGGTGTTCTTGTTGGCTAGAAGCAAACCCATTGGAATAAAATGGGTATTTAAGAAGAATATGAATGCAGAAGGCAAGGTGGAGAAAAAAAAGCTCGTTTGGTAGCAAAAGGTTATTCCTAGGTACCAAGAATTAATTTTGGTGATATTTTTTCTCTTGATACCAAGTTACGCTATATTAGATTACTTTTATTTGTTGTTGTTTCTTTTGATTTTGAGGTAGAATGAATGTATGTGAAGATAAAATTTCTTCATGGGGATGTGGAAGAAGAGATATACATGAAGCAAAAAAAAAGGATTTGTAGTGAAGGGTAAGAAAGAAATGGTATGCAGTTTAAAAAAGTCTTCGTATGGGTTAAAGCAATCACCAAGGATGTGGTATAAAAAAATTGATACATATATATGGGGAATTGTATTCACAAGGAGAAAAGTAGATCATGGTGTGTATTTTAAATTAATAGGTGACTGTGTTATTTATTTGGTCTTGTATGTGGATGATATATTGTTGATTAAACATGAAAAAGAAATTATCGAGGATTTGAAGACCCAATTTTCCTCAAAATTTGACATGAAGGAATTTGGTGTTGCCAAAGATATTTTGGGCACGGAAATTAAATGAGATTAGGCAAGGAGGAAGCTCTAGTTAAACTAGAGGAAGAATGTCAAGAAAATATTACAGAGGTTTAATATGAAAGATGGTAAACTTGTGAAGGTTCTTATTCCTATAGGCGTAAAGTTATCTATTGAACAATGTCCCAAGGCACAAGATGAGGAAGAGGATATGTTTTGTTTTCCATATGTGAGTGAAATTGGTAGCCCTATGTATGCAATGGTTTGTACCAGACCATACATTGTGTTGTATCTTCGAGATAATAATGGTCAGCTATCATGCGAGGGCATCTAAGATATTTGTTTTGGGGGGTTTTAATTTTAATTTTGGAGGACCAATGTATGAAACAGATTTAAAACAATGATGCCTAACCTTTTTGAATAATACTAATATTTAAACAAATGGCTCCTATAAAAATCCACACAATGATTTAGCTTGTTTGGTGATGAGTAGAAATAGAAAGATGATATGACTATTACAACTTTCATATAGAAAATTAAATAACCATAAGTAAGAAAACCTTCAAACAATGTTTAGAAAGTTTGACAGAATATGCCCAAGATTACAAAGATACTGATGATTTTGTGATTTAGAGGGAATTACTTAAACAAACAATTTCTTATAATTCATTCTCTTTAAATATGATCACTTTAGAAATCTTATAGGAGTAAATTGAGACACAACTCCTCCTACTTGGTTATCTTTGTAAAACTTAAGTGTATGAAGAAAACACAGTGAATGAAAACTGGAAAAAAAATTACAAGGAATATGAAACTGTATGAATCAAAATTCAAAATTGTTTTCTTTACTATTAATGATTTAGAAAATGATGAGTACATTTAGTGCTTACAAATGTTTCTTCAAGGGTCAAACCCTTAGTAACTCGTGAAAGAGAGATATTTATACAATCTTAGAGCTAGGAAAATATCTTAAACAGATTTACAAAACTAGATTAATACAAAATCAGGAAAATGAACTGATAGTCGATCTATCACTATTTTGGTGTTGAACTATTAATGATTGTTCTTGAAAATGCTGAATGTTGTTGAGTTGTTGATGACTGTTCCTAAGAATCCTAAATGTTGTTGAGCTATTGATGACTATTCCTAAAAATGTTGAATGTTGTTTGTAGAGCTATAAAAAGGGTCTCTTTCACCTCTAATTACCTCACATTAATATGTCAATCCGGGAGCGTTTGGTTATTTCAAAGAGTGACTCAATCTGAGGCTATTTGTCAGAGTAATGCTAGTAGTACAGCGTCCTACAAAAACACAAGAGTAAACTAATGCTTGTCTATGACTAAGTTCCTTCAAATGACTAAAGCAGACACTCTTAAAGCTAGGCAACTTTATCAGTCAAGGGTTTGACAACAATAGCCCATCCCTTTGGAAACTGATGGAAAGGAAACTAGAGCATGGAACACGGGTTTGGGAGCGAGGCAGTGAATGCGGAGGCTCACTACAACCACAGATTGTCTCTCACACCAAATGCGAGTAAATGAAACGACAGATAAAAATGGAACGACAAATAGGAAATTGAACAACAAATCTAGAATGGAACAGCAATGCTTAAAATGGAATAGCAATCACTATAACTAAACCTCATGAGTAATAATCAAACTTTATCCTATCAACTCAAATGCTCTCATTACAATCCAAAACTCCAATCTTTCATTCTCCAAGCAAATCATGCAACCAACTAATGGAACAGCATTAATTACTAATTATGGAACAGCATGTGAAAATCATACACACATAACACTCTGAAGAAGTAATCTGATTTAACACCAATCATCAACAGGAATTACAATTGTGTTTCAAAATGGAACAGCATGAATCTTGAATCATAAAGAACACACCTTTCAGATAATTACCTTAACACACATACTCAGCATAGAAGCTCCATAACACAATGATAACAATGTTCGATTAAGTCTAATAAGATTGCATCCACTCTGAAAGTATTGATAATATAATGCAGAGTCGATAGAAATAACATTAACGAACGAATCTTAGTAGAGCATGTGATGTAACTTATAAAGCATATCAGATTACCAACTAGTGACGATAAGCAAACCACACAGAAATCAAATCGTAGTGATACAGAAGCAAGTGTCCTCCGGGGCCAGGCCCTTAACCTCAAGGGGACACCGCTTTAAGTTAATCCAGATGCAAAGATAAAATAATTACCAAGTTTATATTAATGCATAAAACAGAAAGTACAATGAGCCAAGTTCAACGAGACTCGATGATCAAAGTTCAATCTTTAACAAAAAGTTACATAAAAGCACCTCCTCCAGACTAACAGTGTCGTCCCTTTATATAAGGGTAACGGCAGAGATGTCTAAGCGATAAGATAAATAAAGCAGTGATCCCTCAGGATTGAAGATCCTGAGGGATTCGCCAAACTGTTAATCCTTAATCACTTCTTTTCTCCTCCGCCGAGCTGGTGCCTTCTCCTCCTTTTCCGGACCGGTTTGCTTCAGCCTGCTTTGCCTCATTTGCACTCGGTCCTTCGTCAAAGGGACAACAGTTACCCTATTCTTATCTTCTTCTTTGGAACAACAGCTCCTCGTTTTTACCCTTTCCTGCACAGGAGAATGACAACTATCAGCGGATAAGTCTTGCATACTAATTCCACATATTTTATCACAATTCTCTATTGTTTTCCACATTCATGATGTAAAAGATTCATAAGTCCTACTGAAAATCCACTGAAATGATCAATAAAAAAATACCTTTTTAGTACTCCACACACCCCCCTGCTTACCCTGTTTCATGCCCTCATGAAAACGTTGTAGTTGACATGCAAAGTAGTGAGAAAATTGGCTGGAGAAGGAATCTCATGCGGAGGCCTACAGCCATGGTGAGTGACTAGGTAGTCAAAGAACTGGCATGTTTGACCCTCAGGCATCTCATATAGGGCTTGATATCCGGGTGCAAGGTGCCAGATAATTGGACTGCGGAATCTATATCCTAACCAAGATGGCCCTGCCCTCAAAATTCTTTTGCCATAGAGGTTCAAACGATTGGCAGTTAATTGAAAATTCTCATACTTAAATGGCTCCCTGAGCTGGATGTTTGGATTAGAGATTCGGTACTGGAATTTGGCTGCATCAATGGCAAGGTCTTTGATAGAAAGAAAATATTCTAAACTTTGTCGAATGAGTGCCTCGTGCATGGGTCCTAACGTTTCGATGACACCCGGAGTTCTCATAAGGTTTCTATGTGCTTTCCATAGCCGTACTGGGTCCCTAGGCTCAGCCCTTACCCACAAGTCTAGGCCATTTTCCTGTCTCTGGAAAGTGTTATAGGCTTTGAGCCATTTAATCTGATTAACCCCGAATGACATGAATGCTTGCAATTGAATGTCCCCAACAAAAGGGCCAGGGTTCAACTCAGTCTCCTGATCTAGCACGAGGTTATGCAAATAAAATTCACATAGCAATCTCTGGACCTTCACCCCATAATTTTTACAAAAATCTATAAAGTCATTGACAGTGTTAATTTGTATCAGGGCACCTGCTTTAACAGCCTTTATTTTTAATTGTAAGTATCGTTCCAATAAAAACAGAGCATAGTTTTTGGCAGGGGCCCTACATGCTAAACCGTCATTATATAAAGAACACAAGGTATCCATCTATTTGATAACAGTATCTAGCCTACGGGTTACCTTTGCAACTTTCTCCTATTTCTTTTGCCACCCTTCAAAGGCCTGGCTTTCAGAATGGTTGACGTTCCTAAGTTGCTGTTGGAGTTCTTCATACTTCTACGAGGGACTGTTTGCTCTCTAAGCTTCTCCATTTCTTGCTGAGCCTGTTTCAATCCCTTGTGCAAGGTTCTCATCTTTGGATCTCTTTTCCATGCATCAGTGGAGGGCGGGAGTTTTACCTGAACTTTCTTATTGCATTGTTTCGAGTTCAGAACCCTTATCACCCCTGAGGGTGGTGCCTCTGTTTGAATCTCCTTGTTGTCCTTTTCTTTTTTAACACGAATACCAGCTTGCAGCTATTCCTTTTCGAATGGAACAGCAGTCTGTCCCTCGTCATCATTTGGAACAGCAGCTGGACCTTCAGCTTCCTTCGGAACAACAGCTGGGCCTTCAGCTTCATTTGGAACAGCAGCTGGGCCTTCATCTTCATTCGGAACAGCAGTTGGATTTTGGGCAGGGTTTTGATCAACAGAGCGATTTTTAGTCCTCCACCATTTTATCCTATGGTTTCTTACTGCAGTGGTCATCTTTTTCTTCCCGGCAGTCTTCCTTGTCCTCTGCCTTGCTTTCAAGATCCTGATCTGCTGGTGGAGCTGGGCTATTATGCTCAATAACCTCCGCTGTTCCTTTCATAATTCTCTAATTTCCAATGTTTTATTAGAAGGAACAGCAGGCTTTTTGCTGCGTTCTAGGCCGTGACTAGTCCCTTGATCTTTCTCCTGGGGTGCTTCTTCACTGTTTTGTGCTGGTTGTTCTGGGGTAAGAACCCTAACTGGTTCCGTGGCTTCGCTTTCTATCCTCACTTCCTCTGGAATTTCTTCTGGTGTCGTGGGAACAGATTGTTCCCTCTCAGTGTCTCCTATCTCTTTTTCATCATGAACAGGCAGATTTCCTTCCTCTGCCTCTTCTACATGTGGTTTTTCAGGTGCATCTTCTTCCTGGGGTTTGTCACGGAGGTATGATGGAGTGGAAGGTTGGCCATACTCACCCATATTGGCCAAGATTGCGGCCAATTCCTCTTCTCCCACTAGGTCCTGTGGTGGGATACCTACCTGCTGTCCCATTTCCTCCTCCTGCCTGGATTGTCCATCTTCTTCCTCAGGATGCTCAACTTCCATTTCAGGATGCTCGGCTTCTGTCTCAGGAGGCTCAGCTTCTGTCTCAGGAGGTTCAGCTTCTGTTTCCGAATGCTCAGCTACTTCGTCATTTTCCTCTTCAGATTGCTCAGCCTCCTCGGCCTCTCCTTCCTTTTCTCCTTCGACTTGTTCTTCTTCTATTTCTAGTCGTGAGGGTTGCTCGTCCTCAATTACCACTGGCTGGTTGGTGCTTTCCTGGAGTTTTTCTAGCCTTCCTCTTATCCGGGCTAACCGGACTGATTTTCTGCGTTTCTCTGGTTGTTCCGGTGTATCAGTGTCATGCTTACGCTTTGCTAATTCCTGGCGTGTTTCTGGTCATTCAGATGTGCTTGCAACATGTTTTTGTTTTCTTAATTCTCTGCGTTTTTCCAGACGTTCTGGTGTGCTTAGAGTATGTTTATGTTTTGGGGAAGGTGTTGTCGCTCTCCCCTCAATTATTGCAATTAATTCTTCCCAGCTGCTTTGTTGCTGGGTTAGGCTATGACTAACTATTAGTCGGATTAATCCATGGTGGCTGACAACTGACTCTACATGCTGTGCCTTTTTCAGGCTTCGTGCGACATCATGGAGTAAAGAATTCAAAAGTGCAGGAAGGTTTACAGAGCATTTCTGCTTTAAAACAACTAAGTGTTTAAGGTGTCGTGGCCTTACCACGTCTTTTCTCCCCTCGCAGGTGATGTAGCTTTGCACTGTTCTTGCTAATTCTGCACAGGGTTCTCCTAGCGTTGGTGGCAGGACTCCCTTCCCTTTAATTGTTAAGCTTTGGCCTTCATCCTGGAAAATTTCCATGATCTTCTGGAGTCTTTCCTTCTTTAATGTCCATACAGGTCCGGTGGCTGGTAGTCCCGAGACTTCTGCAATTATATCGTCGATGACCACTCTCCGCTTCCCCCGCACCGTGGAGTGATCCTCCTGCAAGTTCTACAGAAATTCCATCGCCACTATTTCATTGGACTCCTGCAGGCGACTGAGATAAGTCAGCCACCCTCCTCTTTCCAGGATCTCCCGAGCAGCAGCGGAGACAATCAACTCCTGTGGTTCGCTTCGAACTGCCCTGCCTCCCATGGTTTCACTGTGGATTCTCAATGGAAAAACAACTGCTTGTGCTATTTGAAACACAAAGAGGGTAGTAATCATCGGATTTAGAAAAAAGACACAGAGTATGCAACATAAATGACTTATGAATAGCAACTTGTATAGAAAAAATAGAAATGTCATGTCGTTAAACCGTGCCATTTCCTGACCCACTATCTTTCCCGAATAGTGAGCTGACACATAACCCGGGGAATCATGAGGTGAACCTCCCCCCCACAATGCGATAGGCTGCCCCAGTCATCAAAGAAAGGAGCGGCACCCGATCTATAACCAAGTCATAAAGGAACAGCGTATGAAAATATGCCATGTTTAGAAAAACAACAGATTGCCGAAATCGAGGCGTAAAGTTAGATCGCGTATTACGTAAGAGGCTGTTGTGATATGATGCGAGGCCGGGGGATAGGACATCTGTCGTACTTGCCAAATCTCAAGTGGTCATTGTCACCTCCTTTTCCATGATTGGTGTAATAAATGTTCATGCGGTATATAAGTCGGGAAGTAATGCATGATTAGTGCCTAGGATATAAGAAACAAAAGAGTATTAGTATCCTACCTATTGGTGTAATTAATGTGACTTCGATACCATTAACAGTGCTTTGCTGCCGACAGGTGTCCATAACCTTGGCAAAGTTGTTTATTTCACCCCCGGAACCATGATCCTTTATGTGCATATTAAGGAATGTGATGTCAAAGTGTAGGCCATTATGCTGGCTTGGTAACCAGTTAGCCATAATTCCATTCACGAGGAGGGGGCGAAGAGTGGGCAGGCCAGCTCGTGATGAGACCTCCTGTTCCAAGGTTTATTTATTTGCTATGCCTTTTGGACCATACCCCTGGTGTGGTGGCCATAGTGGGAATGCCACTTCGCTTCCATCCTCATGATCATGGTAGGCTGGCTCTTAATGAGACCCCCTATCCTGCATTTGACAATTTATATTTCATTTGCTTTTTCTTTCTCTTTTTTTTTCATAAAGCACTTTTCCTTATATATCCACAAAGGGCGGTTCAACACTCCTTAAGAGTAGGAATGGTGGAAGAATTCTTATCATCTCAATAGGAGGATATAAAGGGGTTTCCTCTTATTCCTAAACAAAAATCAAAGGGAATTAAAAAAAAGAATGGCATGATAAAGATAACCAATCAGGGAAAAATTAATAAGATAATGACAACAAAAGATAATTATATCCTTCCTTCTGTCCTCTTACCAATACATAGGCTTATAAAGATAGCGATTTATAATTGCCTGATTTCAGTATGTTGTGATTTTGTATTCATTGCATAAGTGCATCGCTTGTCTCTAAAAGACTTTGAAAGAATAGGGACAAGAAGCATCGTCACTTGGACCAGCAAGAGGTTAGTTGTTTCACAAAGAGAGAAGAAGTATGCTAGAACAATAAAGGAGCATAGGTTTCAAAAGTGCAAATGTCGTTCCTTTTGAAAAAGGAACAGCAGAACATACCAATGGCATTCCTTTTGAAAAAGGAATAGCAAAAATCAAAATGTTGTTCCTTTTAAAAAAGGAACAGCAAGACAAGCGAACGTCGTTCCTTTGAAAAAGGAACAGAAAAAATCAAAAGTGTTGTTCCTTTTGAAAAGGAACAGCAGAAAATCAAAAGTGTTGTTCCTTTTGAAAAGGAACAGCAGAAAATCAAAAGTGTTGTTCCTTTTGAAAAGGAACAGCAGAAAATCAAAAGTGTTGTTCCTTTTGAAAAGGAACAGCAGAAAAATCAAAAGTGTTGTTCCTTTTGAAAAGGAACAGCAAAAAATCAAAAGTGTTGTTCCTTTTGAAAAGAAACAGCAGAAAATCAAAAGTGTTGTTCCTTTTGAAAAGGAACAGCAGAAACATGCAAATGCCATTTGTTTCAGGAACGACAGAAAAATTGAAATCTATGTGTGCACAAACAAGTTTGAAGAAAAGAAATTATGTACAAATTGTGAAAAGAAATGAATTCCTTAATGAATTACAGGTGAGGAAGATTTCTCTTCCTCTCCTAAAATCTCCATATCAGTGCCTCTGCGTAGTTGTTGGCAGAAGGATTCCCGAGTGAGTGGTTTACGATAGAGATGAACTCGGTGGCCATTCACTTTGAAGGTATATCCAGAACCGTCAATGGTGATTAAAGTGATGGTCCCATTGTCATGTACCTTCTGGATTTCGTATGTCCCAACCAACGAGTCTGGAATTTCCCAAGGAAGTCCTGAAACCGAGAGTCATATAATAGGGCCCAGTCTCCCTCATGGAAGACTTTGTTTTTGATGAGGGCATCATGCCATTTAGCTCGCTACTGTTGAATCAATGTTGTATTTTGTAGTGCGGAGAGCCTAATTTCGTCCAATTCATTGATCTGTTGTAGTTGATTAATATGTGCCTCAGTTAGATCTAAGCCAACTTCCTATGTTGTTCGTAATGTTTGGATTTCAAACTCTATAGGGAAAATATGTTGTTTTTCAAACACTAATTGATAAGGTGAGTAACCAGTGGTACTTCTCCATGTTGTTCTATAGGCCCAGAGTGCTTCGGGTAGTCGGGCAGCCCAATCACACCTATGTGACGCAATGGTTTTTGTTAGGATTGATTTTATTACTTTATTGTTGCTTTCTACTTGTCCGTTCACCTGTGGGTGATATGGAGTAGTAATTTTGTGCTGGACATGATAATTATTAAGTGTTACTGCTAATCTATTGCCAGAAAATTATGGTCCTCTGTCTGTGATTATTTCCCTTGGAAGGCCATAACGTACAAATAGATGGAAGAGGAACTGTATGACAGAGTCCTCTATAGCTCTTGGCAATGCTTCTGCTTCAACCCACTTGGTGACATATTCTGTTGCCACCAAGATATATGTTCTCTGATTTGATGAGGGGTTGATGGGTCCAACGAAATCAAGAGCCCATCGCTCGAATGGTTCTATGACTAACTGAGGTTTGAGAGGCATCTCGTCAGCTTGACCAGGACGTCCTGCTCGCTGGCAGCTGTCACAGGCTTGGACAAATTTCTTTGCATCTCTAAAAATCGTGGGCCAGTAATATCCTGTCTGTAATACTTTGTGTCCAGTTCTACACTCAGCGAAGTGTCCCCACATGGTCCGTCGTGACAGGCTTTTAGGATGTCAAAGATTTCATCTTCTCGAACACATCTCCTGATATGCATGTCTGCCCCTGTATGAAACAAATAGCCCCCAATCCAGGAGAATCGAGTACTCTTCTGAACAATCTGTTTTCGCTCATTAGGGGTTAAGTGTTTTGGTAGTTTAGCTACTGCAAGGTAATTGGCAACATCGGCATACCAGGGTGTTCAAACGGCAACAGCGAACAGATGTTCATCCAGAAATTGATCTTCAACTACTGCTGTATCAATTTGGCTTTGGCATCAGGATTCTCTTTGCCAGGCTGGTCCTTGGTTGTGATATCGAATTCCTGCAATAAAATCAACCATCTAGTTATTCTGGCATTTGTGACAGGCTTATTTGCTAAGTATTTTATGGTGGAATGATCCGTATACAAAATAACAGGATAGCCTGTAATATAATGTCTAAATTTATTGACAGCATGTATTACAGCTAGGAATTCCTTTTCAGTAACAGTGTAATTTAATTCAGCAAGGGATAAATTTTTGCTGATGTAATAGATAGCATATGGTTTTTTATCCTCTTCCTGCCCAAGGACTGCGCCAATGGCTGTATCTGAGGCATCAACTGATATCTGAAATGGCAGATCCCAGTTTGGTCCTCGCAGGACTGGGGCTGTGGATACAAGCTTCTTTAAATCCTTGAAAGCACGTTCACATTTTTCTGTCCAAAGAAAATCAATGTTACCAGTTAGTGCATATAAAGGTGCAGCAATGTGTGAATAATGTTCTATAAATCGTCTATAATATCCAGAAAATCCAAGAAAGCTGCATACCTTTGTTTGAGTAGTAGGAGTGGGAATAAGCAAAAGTATTTGGATTTTGGCCGGGTCTACCTGAATGCCGGCTGCTGAAACATAGTGTCCTAGAATAAGTGCTTCAGTCATCATCATGTAACATTTTCCGTGACTTAAGCAAAGCCTGGTAGCTATACAACATTGTAGGACTTTTTCTAGGGTATTTAGTGCTGGATCAAAATCATCTCCATAAGGTGTAAAGTCATCCATATACACTTCAAGTCCATCATTTATTAAATCTGCAAAAATGCTAAGGATAGCCCTTTGGAATGTGGCGGGAGCATTACATAGGCCAAAAGGTAGAACTCGGTAGGTAAATTTCCCCCAAGGACAAGTGAAAGTTGTTTTGTCCTGGTCTTCAAGGGCAATCTGAATCTGATTGTATCCACTCAAACCATCCAGGAAGGAAAAGAATTTTTTTCCTGCCAAAGTATCTAGCACTTGGTCTATGAATGGGAGTGGAAAGTGGTCTTTTTGTGTTGCTTTATTGAGTTCCCTGTAATCCACACAAATTCTCCATTTCCCATTCTTTTTTGGTACGACCATAAGCGGAGAGACCCATTTACTGTCAGAAATAGGATAAATAAAATTAACATCTAACAGTTTTTGAAGTTCTGCTTTCACCACATCCTTTAAATGGGGATTAAGTCTTCTCTGCAGTTGACGGACACGTCTAGCATCTTTTTCTATATAAATGTGGTGTGTACACAAATGTGGGTCAATTCATTTCATATCAGGGTAATCCCATGCAAATTCCTGTTGATATTTTCTTAATAAATGGATGAGCTTAGTTTCTTGTTCAGATGTGAGGTTGGCATTGATATTTAAAGTTTTTCCTGGTTCAATTTCCACAATTTTACCATTTGCGACAGAAGTAACAGGTATTGTTTGATCATGTGTGTCTTTCAGAGGATCTTCTTCTAATTCATTATCAAATGCTGCTTCTATCATGTGGCATTGTGTGCAGGGTTCAGCTTCGGTTTGACTAATGAAATTGTTAATGACATCATCTTCTGTTTAGTCTTTAAAATCAAGTGCCTCTTGCAAAGTCAATGGAGATCTAATGTTATCAATAAGGTATGATACAAGATACTTGTTAGTTTTAATTATTGTGAGACTTGGCTGCCCTGGAGGGTATAGAATCAAATTCTTAGTATCAGGTCCTTTAGTTATGGTCATATTTCCTTGCCGGCAACCAATGTAAGCATCAGCGGTGGCAAGCCAAGGCCTACCTAGGATTAGCGGGTGTCCATCAAGTCGGGTTTTTGGATTAATTATCAAGAAATCGGTTGGATATTCCCAGGAGTCTACAGAGACCATGACATCGTGTAGAGTACCTTCTGGTCTAATCACAGATCGGTCGGCCAATTCTAACAAAGTCGGCCGAGGCTCCTAAGGCCAATTGGATTTTGGGTCTTCATAAGAGATCAGATAAAGTACCGACTACTTGGACTCTTGGATCTGAAAACATACCAGATTGTCTTTGCTACCACTGGCGGCGCTGGTTGATCAAGTACACTGATTCTGGTTCTTCCTCTGCTTCCTTGTATACTGCTTTTAATCCAGGAAGTGAGGGGCAGCTTTCCGTAAGATGATCGTTTGTACAGATGGCACATGTTTGGACTGTATCCAGTGGACACTCCTTGTGACTATGTTTTTTTCTGCATCGGGGGCAGAAGATTGCCAAATTCTATTCTGCCTCCATCTGCTTCTGTTTGGCCTGCATAATATCAAGTTGTGTAGTTAGTGTCCCTAGAATATTAGTTTTAAAATTTTCTAATAAATTTCCAATCTCCACACGCGTTACTCCTTCTGTTGCTATTTTATTGTCTCTTGCAAACCAATCATATTCTGCCGGTTTTATTCTTGTCCTGCCTCTCGAACTCCTGATGCATAAATCAATAATGTCATCAAAATTCTCTTGATAAATATCCCCTTTTCCCATGATGTTTAATGTTTCGATCCACTGTTCCTTCATGCCCCTTATCAATGCAATTTTTAACACATTATCAGGTAAAGGTAGTGATGCATAAGGAGATCTTTGTAAGCACATCATGTCTGAAGAATTGTTCACATTCACGAGTTGCTCGAGCCTCTTCTGTTAGTTGCAATAGTGTGGTCATGCTACGAATAGAGTTTCCCCCCATACTTGTTGTTCTCATGTAAACAAATCACTATTTTGCATACAAGGTTCTTGAATCCATAGTGTTAGCTTTGAAGAGAAATAGATAAGATGCATGCAAAACTTTCAGTCAGAAAAACTTTTGTATACATGAAATATTAATATTTTATCAAATCAACAAGTTATGGGAGAGTGCAATAATCATATCGCATGCAATCCCATAATGCATACATTCCCCCCCCTCCAATTGGAAAATGAATTCCATGACCATAAAGCATATGAGAGGGGTTATGTTGACGGCAAGGCACAGGAATGAACAATATATCAGTAAATGAAGCAGAGTACACTTATCAATGATAGGACAGCGAGAGTTATGGTTATAATGAGAGCAGAGTATGTAAAGATAGTTATGAATAAGAGATAGGACGCTTAGGATTGATGATAAGTTATGAAAAATATAAAAAGAACAACAATATGCCAAAAAGATGCTTTACTGATAGTATGCTAGCTGAAAATGATGTGATTGATCATTAAACAATTTCTCATGCATAAAGGTTCAACACAGGGAAAAAGCAATTAAGGAAATAACTTCTCTGATAAAAAGAAAAAATAAGAAAATGGTATTATAGTAATAATTGACGATAAGATATAACTTCAACACCATAAGTAGAGCCTTTGCTGCCAGCAGGCATCCATAGCCTCGGCAGGGTTTCTTTTTAACCCATATGAGCCAGAATCCTCAATTTATAACTAGAAAGTTTCAGTGTTGTTCTTACAGAAGAGAAACTGTGGAGGCCAAAATGTGGAGCGATAAAAAGATGTCTTTTTAACTCCTAATTACCTTCACATTAATTATCAACCCAGGGACGACTTTTTATTTCAAGAGTGTACTTAGTCTGAGGCGGCTATTTACTCAAGAGTAATGTTTTGCAGTATAGTGCTCAAAATCCAAAAGTAAATGAAAGCTGGAAATAAAATCTACTTACAACAAAGCACTTTAAGACTTAAATCATGCATTCGGAAAAATAAGCAATGTATCAGTCAAGGGTCCAGTAGCAATAACTCATCCCTTTGGAAACTGATGTAACCAAAAGTAATCAAGGAACAGATCATCAATCTGCGGACTAGACAGCAAATGCCAATGCCCACTACAGTTTCAGATCGTTCTTCACACCAAAGCAAAGATAATGTGAATAATAGGAAATGGAACGGTAGATAAGAAATGGAACAACAATTAAGAAATGGAATAGCAAGAAACTGAAATGTTCTTAAACTAAATCATTCACTCAAACAACCATCAATCGAGGATACAGTAGCAATAACTCATTCCTCTGGATATTGATGCAATTGAAATCAAACTAGAACAAGACAATCAATCTGGGAACGAGGAAGCAACAACCAATGTTCTCTGCAGTTGACAATCCTGCTTTAAAGCAATTAAAAGGAAATAGAAATTAAACTAAAGCTGCCATTGAAAGTAAACTAGGAAAACTCTTTAAAAGAAAACTCTTGCAATTAATCAACCAAATTGAACAGCGAAGTAAATGGACAACAAACTTATAATTAAAGGAATTAAACAACGAATCATATTTAATAAATCTGAACAACAAACTCTGATTAGTGGAATCGAATAACAAACAATCTGAAATGAACAACGAAGCTTTACATTTGAAATGAATAGCATAACAATATAAGTTGAAAAGGATAATAATATTTGTTATGATGGAAAAGAATAGCCACGCGATTCAATCTCAACTTGTGCAATAAAACAATTCCATAAAATATTCTAACAGCACACTATAAAAACATGAAACTGTAAAATAATGCAATTCAAAAGAATAGGAAATAAATCAAACCATCACACAGCAGCAGCGTACTCCACCAGAGGCTAGGCCCTTAGCCGCCAGCGGATGCTGCTGGGCTACTTCAGATGAAAAGAATGAACAACAACTCCCAAATCAGGTATTAATCATTAAATGGTAAAATCATTACAATAGCAGCAGCTTTGAGACTTACAGCCTGAAACAATCCTTTCTTCCTCCTATCCTATCATGAATTCTTAATTCTAAATCTCTAATTCTAAATCCTCAATTCCATCATTTTTCCATCATTCGAATCCCTAATCATCCCCATCTCTGATCTCTGTTCTGATTTAAATAAAGAGAGATCAAAGAGCAGTTACAATAAAGATAAGTACAACATGATTTCTATTACAAAATTGGTTTGCTTCTAACCAATTGATCAACAAGAAGATATATTTCCATCCAGCTTTCAACAAGAGCAAGACGAATTTGGCTTTGCAGCTGAGATTTGGAGGACGGCCGCAACAACAAATATGAGAAAATCGTGCTCAAAGAACCCTACGTTTCTCTCAGTACAAGCCTAATTTGGGAAAACCATTCTTAACTAAAGTTAACTGGGTCCGTTCTGGACAAAACCCATGTTCCGGATTTTCCAGATTCTGCTTCATTTGCTCAGAATCTCAACCGAAAAGCCGTCACTTCTTATTCCAGCGAATTTCTGAGTTGGCACTTTTAATGATCAAATCTTCAATCTGGAAATTATCTTGGAGGCTAAAAATGGTGAATAATGTTACAACTGATTTATTAAAACTATCATTGATAAAATCATGCATAATCATCAATTTATTATAAATAAAGGAGAATAAATAATATTCATTCATAGAAGCATAAATCATCATAAAATGGATTTATATAATAAATTATAATAAATGACATGATGAAGAATAATAGAAATGGGTGGAATAAGTGTTCAAAAGTGATAATAATAATGGCATATTAACGGCCCAACATTGTTGATCCTCCTTTCAGTCATGTGAATCAGTTAACTGTTCCCAACATTTCTTTTCCAGGATAGATAACTTAGTTACTCTTCGATAAACCTCATCCATTTCTGTATATTTATTAAAAGTGGGTTTTACTAAAAATATATGTTTGATTTCACTTAGGATGAAAAAGGTATCTCTAAGTGCATTCAGCACAACCCTTGGTGTTGTTGTAGCTTTTATGTTTGAAACTGTGGCTGCAGTGGTACTGACCTCTATACGATTTCATACATAGTCTTCAATGGGAAATAACTTATCATTTATCATAAGCATAGAGGGAAAATCCTTGTTGGTCAAGGGTTCTAACCTGCTGAAAAAAATTGAACTATGACATTAACACTAATGCATTTTTCCTCCAACTAAAGAATGAGATTTTCTTTGTAATTATCTTCTTCACTTCTAGTATGGCTATTGTCCTATCATTAATACCTAATTCTTCAAGCTCATAGCTGTCTTTAGAATTGAGAAACTTGATTATTTCAGTGGCAACTTCTAGCATGTCCTCAAGTTCCTTTGAGATAGTTTCAATAGTTTCCTGAGCTTTTTCCAACAAGTCTTTTTGATCAAAGATTATCCTGATATAAGGCCAGATATCTTTCATTGATTCAGTAATCTCTCCCCATAAAATTTCCTTTACCAAAACTAATTTATTTCCAAGGAGGAGTCTTTGACTTATTTTTGCAATATCTCAATTTGACCTCTTGCCCTCTGCAACTCAACTATATGTGAGTTGTCTGTAACTGCTTTCAAGTGTTGTAATTTCTTCAGTTCATCCTGCAATTTCTTGATTTCTTCTATCTGAATAGACAACTTCTGAACAAATTCAGCAAGTTGTTCAGCTCCATCTATTGTACTTGTGGTTGTTGTTTTTCCTGAGGTAGAAACTGTAGTTATAGGGACTGCTGCAAGAGGAACTAATTTTATTGGAATATTGGCCTTTTTCACAGCTTCCTCTTTCTCTTTGACAAGTTTCTCCATTTTCTCCTCCATTTGTTTTATTTTCATATTTTGTTCCATGATGAGCTTCATCATGTCATATTCCTGAGTCTCGGTTTCTTCAATCTCTTTAGTCAATGGGTCCTCTGAAGCTGGTAATTTTAGCTTCTTCCTTAGTGCTAAAACCTCAACATTTTTCTTCCGAACAAGTTATTCTGCAGCATTTATATTGGAGGGATCATATCCCATCTTTAGCACCAGATATTCCAAAGATTTGATCTTGGTGTCCTTTGCCAATGAGGAAACATTTTCCAACTTGATTTGTGACTGTGTATTGGCCAAGGTGACGTGCAACTTTGACAAACTCACGACAGTGTTAGTTAAAGTAGAAGAAATCATTTGGCCAGTCTGTTTGTGAATCTCAATTTGGTCAATTGGATGTACATCTTTAACATTAATCTCAAAGGAGGTTTGCTTCTGGTAATGTGTAGCAGTCCTGGGATGTGGAGTTTGAGCTTGTAAGAAAAGCCATCTACATCTTACCCTTTTTATAGTCAAAGACTGAAAGAAGTATGGCTTGAGAACTGGAAGAATGCTTCTAGAATTGAGTATAAGTGTTCAATTTCAACTCCTCATTCTTCTTCTTAATTTCATTGAAGACATGAAAGATGTCATCTTGTTTATCCTTCTGACTACCTTCACTAGTCTGAATAACCTGTTGTTCCTGAGATGTAGTGGAATGAGTGGGAGACTGAGTAGACTATCCACTGAACTGTGTGAAAATAAATGTCTTTCCAAGTCCATCAAATGCTTTTTTCTGTGATTCATTAGTTGCACTAACCTTCATAGAAATCCTAGGTATCTTCTTTCTATGTATAATTCTAAAGCCTTGACTTGATGCTTCAGTTGTAGGGGATGGCTGTTCTTCCCTTCCTCATTTAGCTGTGTTTTCCTATTCAAGTGGAGTTTGAACATTTGAAGTAGAGACTGCCTGTTCTTCAGCTTCATGATGGGTGTTCTCCTTCCATTCTAACTGATTTTTGTACTGCTCTATTTCAGGCCTGGCTGTGTGATAGTATGGAGTAAACTTATTTTCAACTCTGAGTCTATAAATCATTCCCATTGGGTCATAAGACCAAGTGAAGCTGAGGCAGAACTTCATCTCCTTCAATAACCTATCTGCTTCTTCTCCTACTACTCTAGTATTACAAATGAATGGACCAACCTGAGCCTTTAGCTTAAATTGTGTTTTCTTTTTTGCAACCACAAAATGTACTTCATCTGCTTTTACCCTCTGCCTAATATATTCTAATGCAAAAATTCTGATAGGGACATACTTGGGAAGCTTGTAGGGTGGAAGCTCTCAGTCATAGACTCTGCTCTCTCTATCATTTTGGTAAAGATACCAATCTCCTGTTGTGGCTTGATCAACTAGCTACAACACTTTCACAATTTCTTCACTAATTCTTGGTACTGGAGTGCTGCTCATAAGAGTAATGGTTGGATGAATAAACAATTATATGAACTATTTATATGAAAATTCTTCCTTCTCCTTCATTACCATAGAAGTCCAAAATATGAACGATTGATGGTTTCCTTATTCATCTAGCTTATGCAAGGTGAATGGAAACTTGTCTCCCTAAAAATAGATAAAAAGATATACAAGTATTGAAGCATACTTGAATACTTCTTTAGTATTGAACTAGACAGATTGTTCATGAATAGCCTCAGATAGAAATTGACTATGGTTAAAGAGCACAGTGGGTTTGGAACCAACATAAAATATTGACAAGAAACCAATGATGGCTTCATCTACATATTGATCAGAATAGTAACCAAGGAGATAAGAGAGAATGGTGGTAATTTTCTTGGTTCTATCTGGGAATATAGATGAATCATAGGAGGGTTTGTTTTGGGCAGAGGGCTATCTATAGCTAGGAAAAGTTCTAGGGTTTTATCTCTTTTGGTGAAATCCAACTTTTGATAGGTTTCTATTAGGATTTCATGAGAAAAAGGATGGGTTGGTACAATAGTTGGGGCTTGCAACATCTAGTCAATAGATTGGGCATTGATGTAGCACATGATTTCTCCTATAGGTGAAATAATAGCCCTTTGAGTGGGGTAATAGGATTCATGACATTTCCTGACAAATTCAGGTGATCTATGTATCTGAGGAAAGATGTAATGAGGAAGGTGGGAGTCCCAAAGTCCTATTTTATCCATTTGATCAACTAATTGATCCTCCATCCAGCAATTGATCTGAAACAAATCATATTCAGACAAAGACTCATTGATTTTACAATCTCTATCAACCCATGGAGTGTAATGGAAGTCAACTTGTGGATGAATAAGAGGATTTGGGGTTTTTGCAACTTCCTTCCCCTTAGGAGGCATTTTGTTAATTGAATTGCAAGAGGAAAGTGACAGAAATGGGAAGAATGGGTTGAAACATAGTGATAACAAAAAAATAGTATAACTAAAAATAGATTAAGTGGACCTAGATGTCGGCTTTCTTATGAACAAAATGGAAAATTCGGTTGAATGGAAAATTTGTCGTTTTGGCTGCAAGTTACAAGTATCCAATGAATTATGGGAATGCACTGTGTAATGATTTTTATGAAAAACAAGGCTTATAATGAATAAAATGGAGCAAGGTTGTTTAATCAACGACTAAATTATTATTAATTCTCCAATGGGAATAATAAAAGGATCAATGTAATATTGATGTGTGAGGGGTGGCGAATTAAATGGATAACAGGCAAGGAAGCATAAGATGATTGGACAGAGGAAGTGACATGGGAGCGGATGTGGACAATGACGTAGGACCGGTGGTAATGGAATAGATGAAAATCATGTTCGAGTAAGTCTGGGTGGTGAGCGGTTTGGGATTCTAAGTCCTAAATGACTAGGAGTGGGGGTTGGTAGTTTCGGAGGGAAGTTTCCAAAACTGTTGACTTCGAACCCCCCCTGCTGATAACATTCAGACGAAAAAAGGAGGGCCGAGGAGTGATGTAGGCCATCAGATCTTAGGAGAATGTGTGGGATGAAAAGAATATGAATGAAGTTTAATGTGGCAAGGTAGAAAGCAATGGTGGGGTCTAAAGTTATTAATGGATGTGATAGGTGTGGGGCTATTGGGGAATGAATGGATAATGCGCAACTATTACAACATAACATTGATACATAGAAAATAATGGTTAATTTAAACCATTCATTATATTCACATGTATCCAATGTTATAATCTTAGGATACAAACCTTATCATGCTCCAATTTCATTTCATTTATCTACCTACCCTTAAATTTCCTAACATTTTTACAATCTTAGTCACCCGAGTGCATTTGGACTAGCAACTCAACATTTTCCTTTTAATGATTAATCCACTTTTATCCCTTATTGATTCCATTAGCTTAGATTATATTGTTGAGACAATTTTATTTTCTACCTATCAACAATGAATTTAAATCTAGTCCAATCATGATTAAATTGTACAATTGGATTGTATGAACTAGTGTGGCATTTAAACAATCTGCACACAACTTTTATTTGCAAAAATAAAGTTGACTAAGAGTAGTGGCATTTGGATTTGCAACACTTTCAGAATTTATTATTTTTCTTTTCTTTCTAATCTATCATTTTATATTTTGTGGCTTCCTTTTTTAGGGCATCTATTCTAACATGTTATTTGATATGGGCTTATTCATCATAATATCCCTAACATCTTTTGTTTCAATATTCTTTTTGTCCATATCCTAGCTTAACATTTTCTCAAAATATATTTTTTAAATGCTAACTTACCAAAATCAAAAAATGCTACAACATCGGCTCCAACTAGGGACTGCTTTCTCTTGTAGAATGCAGAGAATGTGCAGATCCATGTGTCTTCTCCTCAGGCTATGGAGTCTTAGCTGTGAAAAACTCACACTGATAGTTTGAAAAAGTAAAATAATCAAACTTTTTTACAATGGTAATGGTGACATCTACTTCAACTTATCAGTACTGAATGTAATGCTTGAGAAACCTTCCATTAACAGGATATGTAGAATATAGCCCCTCAAGATTTTGTAGCACAAAAGTGTTGTTTCCTTTTACTTCAACAATAGCTAAAGGTCCAAACCATAGGTTGTCAAACTTGCCATGTTTTCCCTTGTCTTCTCTTCTGGAATCTCATATTAGAACTAGATCACCCTCCTTGAAGTCCCTTTCCCTGGCTTTTCTATCAAACACGTTCTTCATCTTATTCTGATACTTTTTCAATTTGTATTGAACTTCATTTCTATTTTCATTTAATTCAATAATTTGATTTATCCTCCTTGAAAAATCATCAGGTTCATCCGTTGAATCCTGCGGGAATTTTAAAACAGGGAAGGCCAAGTTGGTAGGGAAGAATGCATCTTTCGCATAAACTAACTGAAAAGGAGATTTTCCAGTAGATCTCTTTGGAGTAATCCTATTTTCCCAGATTTCATAAATTAGATGAGTGTCCTAGCTCTTTTTATGATCTGCTAAAGTCTTTTTGATAACCTTTGCCATACTTTTATTGGATGATTCTACAAGAACATTTCCTTGAGGATAATATGGAGTTGAATGATGTAGAAGAATATGATATTTCTGGAAAAACTCAATCATTTTAACACTAGAAAATGTTGTGGGATTTTGAGTAACAATTTGGGTTGGGCAACCAAACCTAGATAAGATGGTTTTTTAATGAATTTGATTACTATTGAATCAATAGCATTTCTGACTGAAATTTCTTCCACGCATTTAGTAAAGTAGTCTGTTGCAGTGAGGATCCATCTATGTTGATTTCTTGAAGTGGGATGAATCTCTCCAATAAAATCTAATCCCCATTGGAGAAAAGGTGCTAAGAATATTGTAGGGATGAGTGGAAGAGCTGCTAGTTTTTACTTACCAGCAAACATTTGACAAGGAACACAACTTCTGAATTTGGCTCCTACTTGTAAGAACAATGTTGGCCAATAAAACCATGCCCTTAATATCTTATATGTTGTTGCTCTCCAAGCATAATTTCCTCCACAAAATCCTGTATGAAACTAATCAATGATCCCTTCAGTCTCTGATTCTGTTAAACATAATAATAATATATTGAGTGGGTCCTTCCAATATAGATTTGCATTTATGATACAGTACTTTACTGCTTTCAATTTGAGAGTTTTACATTGACTTTTGGAGAATGATGTTGGACACTCAAAATGAATCAAGAAATTTACAATATCTTGATACCAATTTGACAAAAGAAATTTCTCATCGATGTGTAGAGAGAAGGTCTAGTCTAAAGGTAAAGGTTCTTGTGGATTCTTTTCTTTAGGATTTTGGGAAGGTTCTTATGGATTCTTCCCTTGTATTTCCAAAACAGAGTTGATGCTCAACACTTTACAGTTGGATTCAGCTAGAAGCTTAGCTAATACTTGACCCTTTACTAGTTTTGTGGTTTTGATAGTTAGATCAAACTCTAGTATTTGAGTGATCTATCTACCCCTCTTCCCATCAGTGTATGGTTGGGTTAAAATAGTTTGTATAACATTGTTAGGAACATAAGTAGTAATGGGTGAATGTAGGACATTCATCCTGAATGATTTGAGGGCTTGTATAAGGGCATAGGTTTTCTTCTCAATTATGTCATACTTAAGCTCAGCATCTCTCATAACCTTACTGAAAAATTTTATAGGTTGGTAATGGGAATCTTCATTCTTTTGTAATAAAACAACAAGGGTTGTTTCAGAGGCAAAGGGAAAGATAATGAATGGTTTGGTATAATCACCACTAGCCAAGGTTGGAGCTTCATAGATAGCTTTCTTGATTTGATCAAATGCATTCCTGGAAGAGACAATCAATTTAACTTCATCATCCTTTAGGAGCATATCAGTTATGTCTTTTACAATTTCAGCATAACTTAGGATGAATCTTCTTAAAAAATTAATCTTGCCTAGAAAAGCTTGAATCTCTTTCTTATTTCTAGGTAATGATAGTGTTTTTATGGTAGATACACATTTGGGATCAATCACCATCCCTTCCTTTAAGATTATATGGCCTAGTAGTTTTCCTTCTTTGATAGCAAACAAAGACCTTTTAGAATTCAGGGATATTGTGAATTTCCTACACCTGTCAAAAACCTTCATCAAGTGCTTTAGATGTTTCTGATCAGAATTAGAAAAAACAGTTATGTCATCAAGATAAATGACTATAAATTTGTTTACCTGACCCACAAAAGCTATATCCATAGCTCTCTGAAACGTTTCTCCAGCATTGGATAAGCCAAAGGGCATTCTAGAATACAAAAATGTACCCCAGGGTGTAATAAAAGTTGTATTCTCTCTGTTTCCTGGATCAACATTTATCTCATTGTAACTTGAAAACCCATCAAGCATTGAAAGTATTTTTTCTCCTAAAACCATCTGAAGTAACTGATCCATTTTAGGTAAAGGATAGTTATCTTTTAATGAAGCTTTATTCAAATTCCTAAAGTCCACACAAAGTCTGATTTCCCCATTCTTCTTTCTAACAGGAACTAGATTGGCAACCCAATTAGAGTATCTAAGAGGCACAATAATCTGGGCATCTAGCATTTTCTTAATTTCCTTTTCCACAGTTGGTAGAAGAACTGGGTTAATCCTCCTAAGTTTCTGTTGATAAGGCTTAGCTTTTGGATTTAAAGGAATCTTATGTTGTATCAGTGATGTATCATAAGTCTTTAGATCAGCATAGGTCCAGGAAAAAACATCCTTATATTTTTCAAGTAACTTAAGGTATTGAGTTTTGATTTTGGGATCTAAGGACGCACAGATTTTGATGTTCTTAATGTCATCATTTTTTCCAATATTTACTTCCATTATATCCTCTTGTGGAGAAATTGACTGTGGGTTTCTGAGGACATCATTTTGAACAAATAATTACTCTAAGGGAATGAGACCTTTGGGAATAAAATTGCTAGACAGTTGAATGATGTCATGATTGGAAATTTTTGAATTGAAATTTGAACTATCATTTTCATTTGTGTTTTCATTTGTTTTTGTTCTATTTTCATCAATTTGTAGAACTGAAAATTCATCTACAACCTACAGAAAAGATTTTAGTTGTTCATCATCTTCAAATATCTGCCAGTATTTTAGATTATCTAGGATGGATGGCCTGTATTTGATAGAGAACATTAGTTTGATCTGGGATTTTAAATGAACTAGTAGAGACAACTAGGGAATCTGCATGAATTTTCTCATCTCCTGGGATATAAGTCAAGTTAAAAGAATTAAAGAAATTTTCAACTGAATCCCAAACCTCACCTTGATAAGATCTAAGCCTAAGATGTTTTCTTTGGAAAATATTTCAAACTTGTTTAACAATGAGCTTTGAGTCAATGAAAACACTCAATTTTTGTACTTTTAAACTCTTGGATAACTATAGTCCTAGAAGAAAAGCCTCATATTCTACTACATTATTTGTAACTTCAAAATCAAGTTTGCATGATTGTGTAATATTTTTTTTTTTGTGAGATTAGTACTACCCCAGCCCCTGCTCCATCCTTTGTACAAGAACCATAAAAGAATAGTTTCCATACATGAGTTCGTTTTGGAATAGGGCTTTCAATTACATCTTCATTTTTTACTTGGGAGTCATGTGTTTGGTTTGAAGAGAGTTGAAAACATCCAAAGTCTTGATCAATTGCATAAATGGGATGGTTCCTTGGTTGATCTGTTTTGCATAGAGCATGTACAAATCTTACTTCTCTATACAACCTAAGTTATTCTCCCCTATATACTGGAATAGTGGCATAAGACATGTCCATCTGTAGAGTTCCCCCTAATTTGGCACAACAAGACCTTGAAAGGAGCATTCCAAATTTTGGAGGGACATTAGTGACAACTATATCTAATACTATGCTTTTTACTAGGATTTGGGCAAGAGTGACTACTAAATCCTTAATCAATCCTAGACAAGGAACCCTTTTGGAATCAAAGGTGTAGAAATCATGATATGATCTAGTTATGTCAAGATTTAAATGATCCATGATAGTTTTTGGCATGAGATTATGTGATGCTCCAGAATCAAGCATACAGTTGTATAACATGGAATCATTTGCCCTTAGAGTCACATAGAAAGGGGGTACTATTTCATCTATCATATTTGAGCTAGGACCAAAAATAACTACTAGTTTTTCATCATGAAGGCTAATCACATCACTTTTAGCATCAACAGAGGTGTTTTGTTTCCACTTTGAGACTTGAATTTTATAATCATGATTTTTGGAAAGTTCTGAAAGTGGTATAGGGATTTCAACTCTTTCTAACTCCTTTTCAACATTAAATGCAGTTAAGACAGTTTTTTTATTTTGAGCTGTATCAGTTGACTGATTCAATGGTCGAATAATAGTTGTCTGAGTTTCAGTAGCTTTGGTATGAGGTTCAACTGTTGGAGGTTCCTTAGGAGGTCTTCCAGTGTAAGTCTAGGTCTAAGATCATATCTTTTGTTCAGCTTTGCGGTTAGGAATTCAAATAAGGCATGGTACTTGGAAACTTGTGAGGATTCTGGATTTTCATGAACTTGCTCATGTTGTGAAAGAGGAATAATAGTAGTGTGACCAGAAGAAGTTTCCATATTATTAATTTCTTTAGTGATAGTCATTGTATTGTGTTGATTATCTATCAGTGAAGGAGTTGGAACCTATTGATCATTACTAGTTCTTTGAATAATTTGTAATTGTGGATTTCTTTTGTATTGACCTTGATTTTGATTTTGAGGTCGAGTGATTGTCTGTTGAACTGTTCTAGGTTGAGTCTCAATCTTGGAAATTTTATTGGATAGATTCCTAAGAAGTGAAGCGATCTCATCTATTTTAGAATCTTCATTTTTAGTCTTTGAAGAAGTTGAGGCCTCTTATCTAGATTTAAGTTTTCTTTTGGACTTTTCCTCTTTAGCTTTTAAAGTGGTTGAGGTAACCCTATTTTCTTACACCTCTATAGCATTAGTTTTAATGTCTTCAAGAGTTCTTCAAGTTCTTCCTCTTAACATTACAACAAAATCATCTTCAAAGGCTTTTGAAAACCTAGATTTTGTTGCCGCTACAGGGGGTTTGCAATCAAGGGGCATCTTATGATAAAGTTTGTTGAACCTTTTGATAAAATCAGAGACATGTTCACCAAAGTTTCTTTTAAGTTATTCAAACTCAGTCAAAAAGTAAAGAGCATCTTTCTTCGCACCTCATTGGTTTTTAAATATGTTTGTTAGCTCCTCCCAATTTCTAATGGAGTTTGCAGGTAACTGCCTAAACCAGGCTCTTGCATTTCCCTCAAGAGATTGGAAAAACAACCTCATGTAGACATTTTCTTATTCTATGTTCATGTTATATGTAAAGTCTAGAAATGCTTGAAGATGGTCCTTAGCCGAGGAACCAGTTTCTCCATTATACCTAGGAAGGTGCTTTAAATATCCAGGGGGGAATGCATCAAGGTTTTGAGGTAAGACTAAAGCTGCATATCTGGTTTGTACAATGGGTTGGAATGCCATAGTAGAAGGTGGTGTATGAGGTGTTTGTGTGGATGAAGAATAAAAAGAAGAAGGTGATAGAGAGGGTGTGTAACTATGTGGAGGTGAAGAAGGAGGAGAGGTCTTGAATGACTTTAAGGGAGTCTTAATAACTAACTTCTGGACCTGAGAATGAATATCCTCTTCTATTCCAAAGAGTGGATTTGAATATATATAAAATTTCCCTTCAGGTTGTTTAGAAGTAGGAGATTCAGGTTGTTCAGAAGTGGAAGGGAATGAATAAGTAGTGGGGGATATAAAGTCTGTATGTTTATATTCTGGTAAATGAAAACCCAAGTTAGACTCGGATTTAGGTGATCCTACTGGTAGTGGGGGTTCTTGACATGATTCAAGTGAATGAATAAGGAAAGCTGATTTGAAATCAACTCCCCTATCTAAAAGTTCAGCAACCCTAGGTGATAAATGAGTTGAATCTGGATTTGATGGAATGTTACTATAGGGATCAAATTGTAATATATCTTCAGACTGCAAGGTTGAAGTAGAAGAAGATGGTTGATGTCTCCTTCTAGAAGTGGCCTTTCTCACAAGTATTTTTGGATCTGATAGAGGAATAACTTTGTTAGATTCAGAATGGGATCTAGTGTTCTTAAAAGGTGCCAGTTTGGCACAGTGGAGTCGGAAGGTGAAGGAATTTTGACCTATATAGACCCTTAGTCACCTTAAAGGAATAGGATTTATATCATTGACCCAGGAAAACTAATCAAATTCGAGTACTGGACAACGGTGCCAGATTAATGTTGTATCTCCGAGATGACAATGGTAAGTTATCATGCCAGGGCATCTAAGATATTTGTTTTCGGGGGTTTTATTTTAATTTTGGAGGACCAATGTATGAAATATATTTAAAACAGTGATGCCTAACCTTTTTAATAATACTAATATTTAAACAAATGGCCACTATTAAAATCCACACAGTGATTTAGCTTGTCTGGTGATGAGAAAAAATAGAAAGATGATATGACTATTACAGTTTTCAAATAGAAAATTAAATAACCATAAGTAAGAAAACCTTCAAACAATGTTCGGAAAGTTTGATAGAATACGCCCAAGATTACAAAGATACTGATGATTTTATGATTTATAGGGAATTACTTAAACAGATAGTTTATTATAATTCATTCTCTTTAAAGATGATCACTCCAGAAATCTTATAGGAGTAAATTGAGACACAACTACTCCTACATGGTTATCTTTGTAAAACTTAAGTATATGAAGAAAACACAGTGAATGAAAAATGGAAAAAACTTACAAGGAATACAAAATTGTATGAATCAAAATTCAGAGTCCTTTTCTTTGCTATTAATGATTTAGAAAAAGTTGAGTACATTTAGTACTTACAAATGTTTCTTCAAGGATGCAACCCTTAATAACTTGTGAAAGATAGTTATTTATACAATCTTAGAGCTAGGAAAATATCTTAAACCGATTTACAAAATAGATTAATACAAAATTAAGAAAATGAATTAATAGTTGATCTGTCACTATTTTGGTGTTGAACTGTTGATGATTGTTCCTGAAAATGCTGAATGTTGCTGAGTTGTTGATGATTGTTCCTGAAAATGCTGAATGCTGCTGAGTTGTTGATGATTGTTCCTAAAAATGTTGAATGTTGTTGATCCTCCTTTCAATCAAGTAAATCAATTAACTGTTCCCAGCATTTCTTATCTGGGATGGATAACTTAGTTACCCTTTGATAAACCTCATCCATTTTTGTATATTTAGTAAAAGTGGGTTCTACTAAAAATATAAGTCTGATTTCATTTAGGATGAAAAAGGTATCTCTGAGTGCATTCAACACAACCCTTGGTGTTGTTGTACCTTTTATGTTTGGAATTGTGGTTGCACTGGTACTGACCTCTATAAGCTTTTAGACATAGTCTTCAATGGGAATTAACTTATAAATTATCACAAGCATAGACGGTAAACCCTTGCTAGTCAAGGGTTCTAACTTGTTGAAAAAATGTTGAGCTGTGACATTATCACTGCTGCATTTTTCCTCCAACTGAAGAATGAGATTTTTCTTTGTAATAATCTTCTTCACTTCGAGTATGGTTGTTATCATGTCATTAATACCTAATTCTTCAAGCTCATAGCTGTCTTTAGAATTGAGAAACTTGATTATTTCAGTGGCAACTTCTGGCATGTCCTCAAGTTCCTTTGAGATAGTTTCAATAGCTTCCTGAGCTTTTTCCAACAAGTCTTTTTGATCAAATATTACCCTAATATAAGGCTAGATATCTTTGATTGATTCAATAATCTCTCCCCATAAAGTTTCCTTTACCAAACCTAGTTTATTTCCAAGGTAATAGTCTTTGAATTCTTTCTGCAATATCTCAATTTGACCTCTTGCCCTCTGCAACTCAACTGCATGCGAGTTGTCTAAAATTGATTTCATGTGTTGTAATTTCTTCAGTTAATCCTGCAATTTATTGATTTATTCTATCTGAATAGACATGTTCTGAACAACGTCAATAAGTTGTTCAACTACTTCTGTTGTACCTGTGGTTGCTATTGTGCCTAAGGTATAAACTGTAGTTATAGGGATTGTTGCAAGATGAACTACATATATTGGAATATTGGCCTTTCTCACAAATTAGTCTTTCTCTTTGACAAGTTTCTCCATTTTCTCGTCCATCTTTTTTATTTGCGGATTTTGTTCCATGATGAGCTTCATCATGTCAGATTTATGAGTCTCAGTTTCTTCAATCTCTTTAGTCATTGGGTCCTCTGAAGCTGGCAATTTTAGCTACTTCCTTAGTGATGAAACCTCAACATTTTTCTTCCTGACAAGTTCTTTTGCAACATTTATATTGGAGAGATCATATCCCATCTTTAGCACTAGATCTTCCAAAGATTTGATATTGGTGTCCTTTGCCAATGAGGAAACGTTTTCCAACTTGAGATGTGACTATGTATTGGCCAAGGTGACCTGCTGTTATAGACATATTTGGGCACTGCAACCCCAATCTTATATGTCAATAAACCAAGGGCTCTTTAACCCCTAAAAGTGTTGTTTCATACCCTAAAGGATCATGGTCAATTGATTACATCATTCCCCAAAAGTTCCACCTGAAAAACTACTCAGAACTGGCCAAAACTGGACCATACTAACTGCCCCACTATCAAGGTGTGATGCATACTAACTCCTACACTAGCCAGGTGAGATGCATACTGAAGAGGTCTTCTGTAGGGTGGATTAGTGAGGATGGACAAATGTCCGAGACAATTTGCTAAGTGGATGCTCATGGAATCTTCCAGAAACTTCTCCTGTGACACTTGCCTCTCTTAATTCACCCAGGGATGAGTAAGAGATCCAAGAAATCTCCAAGTGGAACCAAGAACTACAAGTGGAATGACACTAATCAAAAGCCCAGAGATGACTCACACCCTTGCAGACATCTATAAATGGATCCCTCATCTGAGAGATCTGGGGGCTGGAATTTTGTAATTTGTAAGGAAGTGCTGATAGTTTGTCTTTGAGAAAGGGCATTGTATTGTTGGGTGATCTTGCTTTTCATGAGGTGAAGAGGGATTTGATGTTGGGAGGATGATATTGGATCAGACAGCTAGGTTGTAATTCTCCCTTCTATTATTAATAAAGTTCTTTGAGTTTTCCTCCATACAATCGTGTATTTGTGAATGTTGTTATTCGTGAATGCCATCGTATGATCAATGTATTTCTGATTCTGCATTGTTTATGATATAATAGATCAAGATGATTTGATGGTGTTTTGTTACTTTGTCTCTACGGGTATTCATTAATCGGGATAAGTAGGAGAAGAGGTGCAAGCTCTATCAAGGGAGAGAGAAATCAAGCAAGGAGTCAAGCGGAAGATCCAGGTTGGTCCCTTTGCTCCTCTCTTATCTATCATACATAAAGGAAATCGCAAATTGCTTTGATTGTTTGTTTCTAGGATAGCTGCCAATCCTAGTGGGACTAGCAGATCGAAAAGACATTAGTTTTCCCGGAAACACCTGCAACTTTGACAAGCTCATGGCAGTGTTAGTTAAAGTAGAATAAATCATTTCGCTAGTCTGTTTGTGCATCTCAATTTAATCAATTGGACGTACATATTTAAGATTAAAATCAAAGGAGGTTTTCTTTTGGTAATGTGCAGCAGTCCCAGGTTATGAAATTTGAGCTTGTAAGAAAGCCATCTGCATCTTACCCTTTTTAAAGTCAAAGACTGAAAGAAGTCTGGCTTGAGAACTAGAAGAATGTTTCCAGAATTGAGTATAAGTGTTCAATTTCAACTCCTCATTCTTCTTCTTAATTTCACTAAAGACATGAAAGATGTCATCTTCTTTATCCTTTTGACTACCTTCACTAGTTTGAATCACCTGTTGTTCCTGAGATGTGGTGGAATGAGTGGGAGACTGAGTAGACTTTCCACCAGACTATGTGAAAATAAATGTCTCTCCAAGTCCATCAAATGTTGTTTTCTGTGATTCATTAGTTGCACTAACCTTCACATAAATCCTAGGTATCTTCTTTCTATGTACAATTCTAAAGCCTTGACTTGATGCTTTAGTTGTAGGGGATGATTGTTCTTCCCTTCCTCATTTAGCTGTCTTTTCTTGTGTAAGTGGATTTTGTACATTCAAAGTAGAGACTGCCTTTTCTTCAACTTCTTGAAGGGTGTTCTCCTTCCATTCTGACTGGTTTTTGTACTGTTGTATTTCAGGCATGGTTGTGTGATGGTATGGAGTAAACTTATTTTCAACTATGAGTCTAGAAATCACTCCCATTGGGTCATAAGACCAAGTGAAGCAAAGGCCAAACTTCATCACCTTCAATAACCTGTCTACCTCTTCTCCTGATTCTCTAGTATTACAGATGAATGGACCAACCTGAGCCTTTAGCTTAAACTATGATTTCTTTTTTGCAGCCAAAAAATGTACTTCATGTTCATTTAGCATTTGCCTAATATATTCTAATGCAAAAATTCTGATAGGGACGTACTTGGGAATCTTGTAGGGTGGAAGCTCACAACCATAGACTCTGGTCTCTATATAATTTTGGTAAAGATACCAATCTCCTGTTGTGGCTTGATCAACCAGCTGCAACACTTTCATAATTTCATCACGAATTCTTGGTACTGGAGTGTTGCTCATAAGATTAATGGTTGGATGAATAAATAATTCTATGAATTGTTTATATGAAAATTATTCCTTCTCCTTCATTCCCATAGAAGTCCAAAAGATCACTAATTGTTGGTTCCCTTCTTCATCTAGATTCTTCAAGGTGAATGGAAACTTGTCTCCCTGAAAATAGATAAAAAGATATACAAGTACTGAAGCATACTTGAATACTTCTTCAGTATTGAACTGGACAAATTGTTCATAAATAACCTCAACTAGAAATTGACTAAAGTTAAAAATCACAGTGGGTTTGGAACCAACAGAAAAGATTGACAAGAAACCAATGATGGCTTCATCTACATATTGATCAAAATAGTAACCAAGGAGATAAGAGAGAATGGTGGTAATTTGCTTGGTTCTGTCTGGGAATATAGATGAATCATTGGGAGGGTTTCTTTTAGGTAGAGGGCTATCTACATCTAGGAAAAGTTCTAAGGTTTGAGCTCTTTTGGTGAAATCCATCTTCTGACAGGTTTCTATTAGGCTTTCATGAGAAAAAAGATGGGTTGGTACAATAGTTGGGGCCTGCAACATCTAGTCAATAGACTAGGCATTGATGGAGCACAGGATTTCTCCTGTAGGTGAAATAATAGCCCTTTGAGTGGGGTCATAGGATTCATGACATTTCCTAACAAATTCAGGTTCTCTGTGTATCTAAGGGAAGATGTAATGAGGAAGGTGGGAGTCCCAATGTCTTATTTCATCCATTTGATCAATTAATTGATCCTCCATCTAGCAATAGATCTGAAACAAATCAAATTCAGACAAAGACTCATTGATTTTACAGTCTCTGTTAGCCAATGGAGTGTGATGGAAGTCAACTTGAGGATGAATCAGAGGATTTGGGGTTTCTGCAACTTCCTTCCCCTTAGGAGGCATTTTGTTAATTGAATTGCAAGAGGAAAGTGATAGAAATGAGAAGAATGGGTTGAAACATAGTGATAACCGAAAAACAATATAACTGAAAATATATTAAGTGGACCTGGATGCCAGCTTGCTTATGAAAAAAATGGAAAATTCGGTTGAATGGTGAATTTGTCATTTTGGCTACAAGCTACAAGTATCCAGTGAATTATGGGAATGCACTGTGTAACGGTTTTTATGAAAAACAGGGCTTATAATGAATAAAATGGAGCGGGGTTGTTTAATCAACAACAAATTCTCATTAATTCTCCAATTGGACTGATAAATGGATCAATGGAATATTGATGTGTGAGGGGTGGTGAATTAAATGGATAACAAGCAAGGAGGTAGAAGCTGATTGGATAGAGGAAGTGATGTGGGAGCGGACGTGGATGATGATTTAGGAGTGGCAGTGATGGAATAGACGAAAACCGCATTCGGGGGTAAGTCTGGGTGGTAAGCGGTTTGGGATTTTAAGTCTCAAATGACTAGGAGTGGGGGTTGGTAGTTTCGAGGGCGGTTTCCAAAATTGCCGACTTCGGACTCCACCCCCCCCCCCCCCCCCACCTGCTGATAATGTTCGGATTGTAAAGGAGGGCCAAGGAGCGATGTAGGCCGTTAGATCTTAGGAGAATGTGTGGGATGAAAATAATATGAATGAAGTTTAATGTGGCATGTTAGAAAGTGATGGTGGGGTCAAAAGTTATTAATGGATGTGATAGGTGTGGGGCTATTGGGGAATGAATGGATAAAGCGCAATTATTACAACATAACATTGATATTTAGCAAATAATGGTTAATTTAAACCATTCATTATATGTGCATGTATCCAATGTTCTAATCTTAGGATAAAATTCCTATCATGCTCCAATTTCATTTCATTTCTCTACCTACCCTTAACTTTCCTAACATTTTTACAATCTTAGTCACCTGAGTGCATTTGGACTAGCAACTCAACATTTTCCTTTTAATGATTAATCCACTTCTATCCCTTATTGCTTCCATTGGCTCAGATTAGACCATTGAACCAATTTTATTTGCTATCTATCAATAAACAATTTAAATCTAATCCAGTCATGATTAAACTATACAATTGGATTATATGAACTAGTCTAGCATTTAAACAATCTACACACAACTTTTATTTGCAAAAATAAAATTGACTAGGAGTAGTGGCATTTGGATTTGCAACACTTTCAGAATTTATTATTTTTCTTTTCTTTCTGATCTATCATTTTATTTTTTGTGCTTTCCTTTTTTAGGGCATCTATTCTAACATTTTATTTTATATCGACTTATTCATCATAATATTCTTAACATTTGTTGTTTCAATATTATTTTTTGCCATATCCTAACTTAACATTTTCTCAAAATATATTTTTTAAATGCTAACTTACCAAAACCAAAAAATTCTACAACACATTGGACATTCCGTGGGAGTATTGATTAGGTTTATGTAAAAACTAGGAAAGGAGAATTGGAAAGTAGTGAAGCAGGTTTCAAGTTTTTGCATGGCGCCATTGCTTATGGTCTGTGCTACCAAGGAAGATCGGGATTGTACAGATTTTTGGACATACATGGCTTTGTTGATGTAAACTAGGCTGGAGATCTGGATAAGAGAAGATATACAAGTGGGTATGAGTTTAACCTTTTTGGAGGAGCAGTCAATTGGATGGGTAAGAGACAATATGTGGTGGCACTTTCAACTACAGAGGCTGAATACGTGGTAGGCACACATGCAAGCAAGAAATTAGTTTGGTTGCAAAGATTGTTTTCAAGTATAGGGTTGGTACAACAAGCTATAAGGATATGTGGTGATAGCCAAAGTGCAATTTTATTGGAAAATAATCCTTCTTATCATTCAAAGAAAAAGCACATTCATGTTCAGTATCACTTTGTGAGGGATATGGTTGAAGAAAAAAAGGTGTTGCTGGTAAAGGTGGACACTTTGAAGAATGTTTCATATGTATTGATGGAGTTTATGTGCATTGAGAAGTTTTCTTAGTGTTGAAGAAAAATGGGCATTGAAGGGTTGGACTAATGATTGTGCACTCCTATGTCCCCCTGTGTGGAAAGAAAACAACAAGTGGGAGAATGTTATGTATGTGTTATATTCTTTCCATGACTCGGTCTAGGTGATGTCATGTTGCTTCAGGCACAACGGGGGGATCATAGGGGGGATACAACCCCCCTTGTTGAGGGGTTTGCAGTGGGGAGGTAGGCCCCTTAAATGTAGTTTGGGGCAACGCCCCAATTTTTTTTTTTATGTAGACCCAATAATATTTTGGTAGACCTACCCATGGTTTTGCGCATGGTTTTGGGCATGATGGTTTTTTCCCATGGTATTTTGTAGATCCGGTCAAGGGAACTATAGTTATGTTCTAATCCAGGGTTAATTGATTGTGGTTTATGAATGCTTCAACATGTGTACATGTGTATTGTAACATTGAAAGGAATATAATGAAAAATGAATCTAGTATTCCTGATTTTGGGATCTAGGGGAAAATATATGTGTATGTTTGTTTTATATTCTCACCATAAATTTCAAATTTTGGTCCTCTATACTTTTCAAGATACACTTTTTGGACGATTGAGGTTTGAGATAAATAAAAAATGCACATAAAGTGTTTGATGGTGTGCCCCAACAAAATGTGGTTTTGTGGATGGTGATTAGGCAATGTGTGGGAATTGTTTGATAAAATGATTTACAAAAAATGTGATGCTCCAAAACCCTAATGAAGGATTAAGGGTTAGAGTTTGTGACAAAGTGGTATCAGAGTTCATTGTTAGTATTGTGAAGAATAAAAAAATTTGATACCCATATCCTTAATCGAGAATGAAGGCACTAGGTATGTTACATTAAGTATACTTCCAAGTAATGAAATCATATATTGTTGATAGTAGGATGTCGTGTTTTTGAAAATGTCATGAATCAGAGCTTCAACTCAGTCACAAGGTTTTTCGTATATAGTAGGCAGACAAATATTCCCATGAAGTGCTCTCCACATATGATGCAAGTGTATCCCTTGAATAAATTCATCCTCATGTAATCTCGATAAATGATCATCATAGAAATATTCATGATCATCATAAGGCATAACATGAAATGGCCTTACAACATATTTATTGCAGGGGTAATCACTTACTAGGTTTTATATATGGTTAAACCATAGAAAGTTCCTTTGAAGAGTGATCCAGGTGGATATTGGTGGCCACCTTCCTATTCCACCTAGACCTCCAGTCAGTTTCATTAGTTTCCCAGATTATAGCACAATTTATTATTTTTAGTATTTTTCCGGGTCTTGAACTTCCACAGTTGTTTTGAAACCCTAAATGGTGTTTCTTTGAGGTCTACAGTAGGCCATAGCCAGAGGTAGGGGCTTGCTAAAAATCCTATAGTACTTGAAGAGATATTTCTAACGAGGTATCGTATGTGCCAAACGAAGATCATATGACCAAGTTCTGCCCCCAGGAAGTTGACTACCCAACTAACCCTAATGGGGCCCACAAAATCTTGGCGATCCATCTCCTAGGGTTAGGTTTTTGGTTTTTTAGGTTTTCTCTATGATGTTCAATAATAAAAAGGCCCTTGAGCCTCATTATAATACACTTCAGAGGCATGTAGCCTCCACATCTCTTCTTAAAGATAAGCTACCATAAGCCAAGATATTTTATTTCCCTTCTACTTGTAGGTATCTTCAGTTCTTTGATACTAATGAAATGAATAATTATTTATGTTACATTTATGTGTTCATGTGTATATCTGTATTTTGTTGCATTCCTACATAAGTCTAGATCAATGCTTTCAAATAGGTCTTCTCTTTCTCTATTTTTCTTTTCATGTCTCCAACGAGGTTAGGGTATAAGGAGTTAGGGCTTGAACTAGTTAAACTTTGCAAGAACAACCTTGCAAACCCCGACGACCTCCCATGGCAGAAGAAAAGAAATATGAGGGAGTGGGAGATCCTTTCAAAATATTGCTCAAGGAATTCATCGAGTGATAGAGGAATGTGATGATGGATAACGTTTCCCAGATCCTTCGGTGACTACCCACAATCGACGCCTCTTCATACAACAACCACCCTGGAGGTGCCACTCCCTTTAAGGTAGAAGTCAACTTTGACATTTCCATATTTGAAGGCTAGATAGATGCAGATGCCATAGATAGATGGTTAAATATATTGGAAGGATAGCTTTTGGTTCATGACTTTTCCAATAGGGAAAAGATTACTTTTGCACTCCTCAAAGTTTCCCTCCATGTCAAGGACTAGTGGGAAACCTGATGTGAATATAAGGACAAGAGGGAACCCTCACTGTTTTGAGCCGTGCCCACTTAGAATTCTTTCCAATATGCTATCAAGGAGCAATATTACCATTTCGGGAGCTATGAATATAATTACATAAAGTGGACCATACAGTGGCAAGGAAGGGACCAAGACATGCTGAATTTCACAAATATTTTTCATACCCTTCGAATAAAGTTGGGTATCAAGGATTATGAGTGGCATTTGGTACTCAAGTTCTGTGATTTTCTACACAAATACATCCATGATCACATGGAGTTCCTGGGCATCTCCTTGCTTGGTGGTGTGTATCGATACGTTATCAATATCGACCATAAATTATAAAAAAGGGAAGTAAGACTTTTGATTTGCAAATATGAAGCAAGGGAAAGGCTCCCCTAAACCACAAAACAAAGGACAAAGCTAAGGCAAGGTGACCCAAGACAACCTGTCGAAGTTGTAAGAAAATAACAACACCACGAAGACAAAGAAGGACATAAGGAAATGGTGTGAGTTACATAATAGCCCCTCTCAACACAAATGAGTGTTAAGCCAAGCAGTCACTGGTGGCTGAGATGAAGGCTTCGGAATCATATGCATGTTCCAACTCTGAGTCAGAACCCATCAAGGGGAATGCAAAAGGGAAGTATATTATTTATGTGAAGCCCAACACCACCATTTCCACCACCAAGATCCAAAATATTGAGCCCGAATATCTAGAGGAGGGGGAGTGACTCTTCCATTCATAAATGTGGGTGCAGGGTTCTCCGCTACAGTTCATTATCGATAGCAGAAGCCAAAAGAACCTCATTTCAGTAGAGGTTTTCAATCGTTTGGTCCTACCGACCAAAACACACTCATAGTCGTCCACCATCAGGTGGCTTAACCAAGGACAAGATCTTTGTGTCAGCCAACAATGCCAACTTCCCTATAACATCAAGCTCTTCATAAATGAGGTACTATGTGATGTTGTTCCTCTTAAATTTTGTGATGTATTATTAGGCCAACCATACTTGTGGAAGCGTCATTCTATGTATGATTCTAGACCTTGAACTGCTATTGTTTCTTTGGGCAATATGTTATACAGGATACTGGAGGTAGCATTGCCTACCGCCATCTATTTGATCTATGTGAAGAAATGTAGTAAGATCATCTTCAAAATAGGAAATTTTTATTCCTTATTCCTTATGATTCACCCTCAGGGAAAGAAGAAGATTGTGGCCACATCCACAGCCTCTAGACAGGGCTCCTCCACACAACAATTGCAGATGGACAAGGTCATGGAGGAGTTAAAGGACATCGTCACCTCACCCACTGGGGTTACCCTACACTGTCAGGTCAAGAACTCCATCGATATGACCCTGGGCACACCGCTACCCAACAGATTGGTCTAATGACGCTCTATTTTGAATAACAGTGAAATTAAGAGGCATATTCAGGATTTTTTGTAGAAAGGGCACATCAAGCTAAGTTCATCACCTTGTGGGAGCCTGATCGTGTTGGCACATAAGAAAGATGAAACCTGGAGACTCTGTATTGACTATTGAGCATTGAGTAAGATCAATGTCTAGAATAGGTATCCAATCCGACAGATTGATGACCTTCTGGACCAAGGGGGCCAAATATTTCAGCAAGTTTGATTTGAAGTCCAGTTATCACCAGGTGTCATTTGAACTGTCTGATGCATGGAATATTGTCTTCAAAACTAGGGAGGGCCTTTTCGAAAGGTTGGTCATGCCTTTCAGGTTAACAAATGTCCCCGTAACTTTCATGGGGCTTATGGATTACATCTTGTGGCCCTTCACCAACTCATTCATGGTAGTGTATTTGGAAGATATCCTGACCTTTAGCGAAAGTTGAGAAAAACACGTACAATATATTCAGTAGGTCCTCCAAACCCTGTCACAACATAAGTTGTGTGCCAATTTAGAGAAATTCAATTTTGGTTTGACCCAGGTTCAATATATGGGGTACATCATTGATGAGAAGGGTTTGCATGTGGAATTATCCAAGATACAAGTTATCCGAGATTTTTCAGGCCCAACCACTCTAAAAGAGCTATGTATCTTTCTGGGTCTTAATAATTTCTACCGCAGGTTTGTGTTGGGTTTCTCTCATATCACTTGGCCTTTGAGTCAAGTCACCAAGGGCGAAGTGAAATCAAATTTATTGTAGACTAAAACCTAACATAAGGAGTTTTCTGAGTTGAAGCATCACCTCTGCTCTACACCAGTTCTCACATTACCAGACCTGCATCAACCATTTGATATTGAGACAGATACCTCTAACTATGTTATCGAGGTAGTTCTTACTTAGTAGGGGCATTCAAGGACATATCACAGTGAGACACTTTTATCCCACCTATGACAAAGAGATGTATTCCATTGTGCAGGCCTACTGATAATGGAAGTAGTACATTATGGGGAAGTAAATGGTCATCCAAATAGGCCATCGATCCCTGTAGTTCATACAGAAACAAGGAAAGTTGTAGAATGATCGCCCTTAGAAATGGTCCACATACCTACAACGGTTCCATTTAAACATAAATTACAAGAAGGGAAACACCAATATTGTTGCGGACTACCTTAGCTAATCTCGGGTCATAAGGTTGGCCACTGTGCTTGACTCTAGTGGACACGAGACTTCGGAATGGCCACATATTTGTAAGAGTGATCCAGAATTCGGCACCACATACTAGATGCTCCTGGGAGGTAAGCCAGTTCTAGACTTTCACCTCCAGGACACACTGTTATGCCACCTGCGACACCTTTGTGTTCCTTCAAGCGAGCATACCAAGATGATTTTGGAAGTGCACTATAGTTCGATCAATGGTGACTTTTGGGTAGAGAAGACAGTGGCAGGAAGACGTATTTTTATTGGTTGAACCTTAGACAAGATGTTGGGAAGTACATCAGATCATGTATTTCTTGTGCCATTGCCAAACCTACAATCAAGAAGCAAGCCATGTATGCTCCCTTACCCACTCTTGATTGACCCTGGGAATCCATATCCATGTATTACATATCAGGCCTTCGTTCTACCAAGCATGGAAATGATTATGTTTTCATGGTCATCGAGAGATTTACTAAGACGGCCATTATGGCAGCTTGCAAGAAGAGTATCAAAACATAAGAAATTTCCAAACTCTTCTTTGAACGAGTATGGGTACACTTTGGGATACCACAGTCCATTATCTCAGATTAGGAAAGTCAGTTCCTAAGTGTATTCTGGTCAAGCCTCTGGTCATTTTTAAATACCAATCTCACTAAGTCCATGGTCTTCCACCCCCAAACTGATGGCCAAACAGAGGTCGTCAACAAAATAATCATGCACATCCTACGCATGTACAACTTGAAGCAACCATGCACATGGGATGAGAGCCTTCCCTGTGTCCAACATAGCCACAAAAAATCTCTCCATAGCTCAAATGACCACAAACCCTTTCAGGTGGGATTGGGATTATAGCCACTATGTTCCATTGATGTTGCCATACCATTTGTAGATACTTAGGAAGATTCTTCTCATGTTTAGTCCGAAGCTGACAGGGCTAACAGCTTCATTGAGTGCATTCAACACATCTACCAATAGGTTGATGACATATTGGACAAAGAAAATGCTAAGTATAAATAGTTTCATGATCAACATTGGGTACCACACAAGTTCTAGGTGGGTGATAAAGTTTGGTTACATTTGCAGAAGGAGATCCTCTCTAGGCCCCACCGAAATATTCACCCGCTTTGATATGGGCCTTACACCATCACTAAGGTTGTAAGGGACAATGCTTTTGAGCTCAGCATTCCACCGTTCCTTGGCCTACACCCAATATTCAATGTGGATCGGTTGTGGCCATACTTTCCCCCATTATTGGACACATTCGACATTATTGAGTAGTTGACACCAACAGAGCTCAACCCAAGCTGCATTGAATATGCCACAACTGATAGGATCATGGAAACATATATAAAGAACACTTGCCAGCAAAGGATCTAGCTATATTGAGTTGTCAAAGTAGGTCAACTCCTTCACTAGGGAAAGTGGCTTACCAAGGACCAGGTTCAACAAAATTTTCCTCACCTCATGGAGGCTCTACATGCAATGGTGACCATTTCTTCCTAAGGGGGGAGGAATGATCTAGGTTGATACTTGTGGCCACTCGAAAATTTCACCTAGACCTCCAGTTGGTTTCATCATTTCCTTGATTATAGCACAATTTACTATTTTTAGCAATTTTTCAGGTCTTGAACTTCTGGAGCTGTTTTGACCCCCTAAACGGTGTTTTTTCGAGGTCCATAGTAGGCACATAGTCATAGGTATGGGCTTGTCACACATATTATTGTACTTAGATAGATATTTCTAATGAGGTATCGTATGTGCCAAACGAAGATCATATGACCAAATTATGACCCCAGGAAGTTGATTTCCCAACTAACCCCAACGGGGCCCACAAACTCTTAGCGTTCCATCTACTAGGGTTATTATTTTGGTTGTTTATGGGTCCCCTTGTTATTCAATAACAAAAAGGCCCTTGATCCTCATTGTAATACAGTTTAGAGGAATTTAGCTGCCACATCTCTTCTCAAATATAAGCTACCATCGCTCAAGCTAGTTTATTTCCATTGTGCTTGTAAGCATCTTTCAGTTCTTTGATATACATGAAATGAAGATTTATTTCTACTACATCTTTGTGTTCATGTGTATGTCTATATTTTTTTGCATTCCTGCATAAGTCTAGATCAAAGAGTACCCTCATAGGTTGATTTTTCATGTATACTCTCACAAATGTGTATGTAACATACCTGGTGATTACTGCTCAATCAAGGATACAAGGTATCAATTTTTTTTCTTCTTCATGAGCTTAACAATAAGTCGTGATGCCTCCTTGTCACATACCCAACACCATCAATGAATTATAGAGATTACAATGTACCCAAAAATTTCCTCCTTTTAAATAACTTGGCAATAAGATCTGATACCACTTTTTCACATACCCCTACTAAATTTATCCTAACCACATTTGCAAAAACTTTATTTTCATCTCTTATATATTTTACAAACACTTTACATGCAAACCTCTCTTCAAATACTTTTCATACAACCAATTAAGTAGTATAATACCACTTTGTCACATGCCTAGTTGTAGAAAATTTGATGGTAGGTCAACCCGATAATGCAATATAAATCAAAGCAGAATACTATAACCTACTTCTACTATCAATTTGTGGAAGCTTAAAGATCAAGCTGAACAATATAACCAGAAGAAGAAGAATCAATGGCACAATACACATGAAAATACTTTGGGGAAAGCATCAGCTAAAAACCCCATTATGTGTACTATCATACAAGGTGGAAATACATAGGAATTATACAAAGCCTTAGCTCTCATAGCTAGCCAGCTCTCAGTACAATCCTCACAGATGCTCACAGGAAATGTTGGCTTCTCTCCAGCCTTCCTCTCTACCCTCCAAACTCATATTTCCTTACGCTATTCCTTATGGATGATTCTCCTGTTACTAAGTGGAACACTCTCTCACACATTGTCAGAACTGTGCAATCCTCAAGGAATGATACCTTGAATACATGCATGAGTCTTATTTATAAGAAAACACATGCAACTAATAGTACACTATCCTTGACTTTAATCTCAACTAGGTATTTCTTGGAATAGACATGCATGAGTTTCGGATGAGGGAATCTTTAGTTAACTAGAGTACACTAGTTGAGTGCATGCATGCATCAACTGACTGTTAACTCTCTATTAGTTCCTCAAACAATTTGGAACTAATTTAACTAGACTTAACTCAGTAAACTGAGTTAACTAATTACAAATCAAATATAACTCAATCTTATCTCCTTAGTTTAAGGGATTACTCTTGCATGACTTCAGAAAGACTTCTAACTTGAATTTCTCCAACTAATTAATTCAAATCGAATTAATTAATTATTTCCAAGTAGCTGTTAAGACTAAATTCGATTTTAATTCACAATTTAATTCAAGGACAAATTAAATTGGAATATTGTTGTTTCCATATTTCAACACTAGTTCCCTCAATGACTTATAGAGGCTATGGGGTACCCAAAATTTTATTTTTCCTTTCACTAGCTTGACATAAGCTCTGATGCCACTTTTTTACATACCCCTACTAAATTTATCCTAACCACATTTGCAAAAACTTAATTTGCATCTCTCATATATTTTTTCAAACAATTTACATGCAAGCCTTTCTTCAAATACTTTTTATACAAACAATTAAGTAGTCTTTTACTTGCAGATAAATTATGAAACTTTTTGTATGGAATCAAATAAGAAAAAAAAAAATGATTCCACTTGTAACATACTAACTAAAATATACCACTCAATTATGCAACTTTTGATTTTTGTCTTTGAGGTATTTTATCTAATAGTTTGTATGCAAATTGTGATAAAACATCCCTAACACATTTCTTTAAATGCTTTTTATAAAAAGAGGCATAGATCAGATATAATTGTACTATCATACAATAATGTTAATATACAACAATACTATCCCTCTCCCTAAAACAACATTTTCATTAGGGAATTTCATCAAACCATTTGTATGCAATGAATCAGTAAACCATTCAGGCATTTCTTCAAACACTTTGCATGAAAAATAATATAGAAAATTCTTTAGTGCATGTCTCCTAAATTATAGTAGTCCAAGTTATAAAAATTGAATGCCATTACCAATCATAGTTCCTCTCACTATGGTCCAAGTTTTAGCCCCTGGAACCTCTCAGATGAAAAGTTATAGTATAAATTCCAACATGACCTATTTAATGCATGATTTTGGGAGCATTCACGAAGCATGACTCCTTATATTCATATCACCTAAAATGTCGCTACCCAAGATATGAAATTTAGATCAGATGATCAATTGGATTCCCCCTCACTATGGCCCAAGTTTCAACTTTTGAAAACTCCCAGAATAAAATTGATAGTAGAAATTCCAATGCGACTTGTTTGATACATGATTTTAGGAGCATCCAAGAAGCTTGAATTCCTTTAATCATATATCCTGACATATCATGACCCAAGATCTAAAATTTGGACCAGATGATCAACATATTTTTACTAAGTATTGTCCAAGTTTCAACTTATGGAACCTCCTAGAAGAAACGTTATAGGAAAATTCTAACATGACATGTTTGAAGAAGAATTTAGGAAGCCAAATTTCCTTTAATCATATTTCCTAAAAGCTCACACCCAAGATTTGAAAATTGGATCAAAATTCAATGTAATTTCCCCTCACTATGGTCCAAGTTTCATATTCTGAAACCTCCCACAAGAAAATTTATAGTAGAAATTCCAATATGACCTGTTTAAAGATGAATTTAGAAATACAAACTTCCTCTTGTTATATTTCCTAAATTTCGCGACCCAAGCTATGAAAATTGAACCAAAACATCAACATGATTTCCCATCACTATGGTCCAAGTTTTAGCTTCTCGAACATCCCGGAAGAAAAGTTATGGGAAAAATATGAAAAATACTTATTTAAAGAATAATTTAGGAAGCCTATCATCCTCAACTAGTGTTGTTACAAAATTTAATACATATAAAAATATAAAGAGAAATAGTATAATAACTACAACCATGATAATTTTTTTGAAGGTTAAATTCATGTACATATAAAATTGATGAAAAGAGAAATCAAATAATCATGAATAAGAGATATTTATCTTAAGTCAAATCTTTTGCAATCTAGAATTGAAGAAGGGTGAGTTACTCTCCACCCAACCATATGATCAACTATGCTACAACCTTTCTCATAGTTAGCTACCCCTGAGCCAGATCTTAATGCCTTAAGGAAAAACTAAACTCAAGGATTTAACTCAAATTTTTTAGATGATAGTTAATGTAAAAATTGAAGGCCACTCTCCTTCACACATAGGAAAAACTTAGTCTATATCACATAAGTTGTGATTCACAACTCTTAGCTAGTCACAAGGTCTAAATCTCTCTGTGTTCTACCACCATTTCTCTTGCAAATTTGATTTTTTTGTGTGAGAGAGTATGAGGGAAAACATAAGGAGAAAATAAGAACCAAGAACAAGAATAATAACCCCTTGATGGTTTCTCCTTATTTTTATAACCACACCTTCACCCTTCATCTTCTCAATATTCTGCTAAAAGTTGCTTGGGAATACCAACTGCCATATCAAGGGAAAATAGTATTTATTCAAGAAAAGCTAGGATTTCTCCCACTCCCTTGCATCTTTTCCTTCCTGGTCAAGTTCCCTCCCCTCTCCAAGGAATCATGTTCTGTTGGATTCTCCCTTCCTTGAACTCTACAATTTGTATTAATAAAATAAAAAAATATATGACATAATAAAGTTTTGTACATAATATAAATATTGGCAACCCAACATTACAAGTATTTAATCACAAATTTTGGGGAAATGAAAAATGGATGTGACAATCCCCTTCCCCTTAAAAGAACACCATCCTTGGTGTTATCACTGATCTTGGACCTTCTTTGGTTGTAGCAACACCATCCGAGGTGTTGTCTTTCACTAGAATAATGGTGTTCATCCTTTCCTTAGCTACATCAAAATATGGTTCTCTTCAATTGTTCTCCTTTTATTACTGTGTGTTATGTTTGATTTGGCTACCTATGGACCTTATATAGTTTCCCTATACAAGACCAACTTTTCCTGCAATAAAATATATTACCACATTAAATATTGCAAACTAAAATCATAAGTTTTAAATGTGAAAAACATTGTGCAATTTCTTATAGCCTTACAGACAAAATGTCTCTCCGCTCTTGCGTATCAACCTGCTTTCTTCCAGCAATGTTCCATTCAGTATCTACATCTAAAAAATAAACCTCACATATGTGTTACAATTCATTTTGTTGCTGAGTGAATAAACCTTCTATAGGAAACTTGGATTTTTCCCTTGAAATAGGTTGAATTTATAACAAGTAAGGTTTTAAACCAATACTAATCTATATTGTTATTATTTTCCTCCTTTTCCTCCATAGGTAACAAGTTCAACTGGTTATCTGCATTGGATAGGCCTTCTTATACTCACATCCTAGTGAGCATGTGAGAAATTTATTCTCTGATAAGTTACTAACCCTTCCAAGCCCATGAAACCCCCATCCTTAGGCGATGTATCTGTCCCAAGTATTTCTTGTATGGGATTATTGAAGATATTTTTAGTCTTATAGCCAAGTTCCTTTTTGGTGTGCTTTAACACAAATTACACTACTTGATCAAGGTCAAGTTGCCTTTTATGACCTATTCAAGGTGTTGGTACATAAATTATCTGGAGTCTTATTGTCAAGGTGCCCTTTATGACTTGTTCACATGAGATAATTAAATTGTGTCATAGGGTTGCAATGTCACCATAGTGGCCTTGTTCCTCAACTCTTTGCTTCATAATTTCATCTATATCACAACATTTAGTTCCCATTAGATATACTAAAAAATTTCAAATCAAACAAATTAATTTCCCAAATTTGCTTCATTTAGAAGCTAAATATCACAAACATGAGACTTTTAGCTATGATGTTGGGATCCTTTATAGGTGGTGATAATTTTATTTGTCATAATGAATTCTATATCACACCCCATTCCAACACTCTACCTATAATTTAAACTTTAAATAAGTCAAATAATGGTATTTATTAGGCTAACCGATAATACATATACATTTACCAAGCTACATATGCAATTAATCCCATATATGTGCCCTTTATTGGGCTAACTCATATTACATATACAAATACCATGATGCATATGAAATTAACGCTATATATGTCCTCCTTTGGGCACAAATTCTTCACTCAATAAACTTGTGGTGTAGCACACACATTTGTGAGGTATTAAAGAATACCCCTATTTTCATTAGATATTCATAAATGCATACCAAAATCCTCTTGTTGAACCCCCTATCAATATTTTCTATTTAAAAAGAAAAATCACTTTTACTAGATGCATTTTTTGTACTCCAAAATACCTATAAACCCCACAATAGCATGTATCTCTCCTCCCTCCCATACCTATAAAATATTAAATTTATTTCTAAACAACATGAAGACCCTATGCTTTTGGGTTATATCATAATACTCTCCTTGAAAAAAAATTTCCTCAAAGAATTATATTTAAAGGTTTTACCAATGATAACCAAGTAAGAGGACTTCCTTATATTGATGCTCTCTTGTTGCTACTAATGACGATCCATCCATCCAATTTCATTTTTTTCTCTTTTAATCCTTAATAGTTGCATATTTTTTTTCATTTGCTTCCACACATTTTTGTTGTGGCTTTTCCAATTTGTTATAGTTGTTGGATTGTGGATTGTGATAATATCTCATTGAATAATGATTCCATGATGCCCTATTCCATGAATATTGTTGATTTTTCCATCTTATTTATTGATAACGCCAATGTTAATCTTCTTGTCCTTATCAAAAAACTTTCTCGGTAATAAGGGAGTCAATATGGTTTAACTTTTAATGGTTCTCCTTTATTCTACACACTTATATAATCAATATTATTTTCAGAGACAATGAAACCCTCTATCGCACTTGGTCTTTGATTACTTTGTCCTTTAAGATAATACCATCTATTTTACATGTATATCCTCAATATTGACCTTAATTTACTCAATCTTTTTCTGGTATTATTTTGGAAACTTTTCTTCTTTTTGTATAACTTGAAGTTGCAATGTGATGTCATCCATCAAATTATTACATATTTCTTCAATACCATATTTCTTTTTTAATTGTGTCATTAATGTTTAGGTCTTCAACCTTCTGAAATACTCTTCAATAATTTTTGTGGTAACCTCTTCAATTTTTGTTAACATTGTTAAAGTGTTGGTTATGGTTACACAACCTTTTAATTCTTCATATTGTTTTTTAATGCTTTCCTCGATTCATCTCTTTCCCACTTTCCTTTGCTAATATTTTATTTCTTCAATTTATTAACCTCTTTAATAAGTGCTTCATTAAAGCATTGTACCTTAAACAAATCATCACCCTTATTCTTGAGTTCTTCTTTTGCTTCTTTGAATTCATCTTGATTTGTATTCATTGCTTCCATTTTTCAGACATTGATCCATCTTTTCGAAAAGGATTTTTCAAATTGAGTCCCATGTGGACTATTTTTTGATCTACCTATCTAGGTTTCTCCACCACTATCAAGCTTCACTATCCAAGTAAACACATGATTTCCAACATTTCCAAGGACTTGAAATGTTTTTCTTTTTAATACTCAACCATTCCTTAGGATTATTTCCATCTCCATCTCCACTAAATGTAAGTATTGTAATCATTTCTCAATTGAGATATAAACAAAACCATCAAATTTCATATTCACTATCTTAACAATAATGATCCATGAATGAAAAGGGGAGTCGAGGGAGTGGGGTTAGGGCAACACTAAGCCTAGCTACTCCAACTGTGGTTCATGCCTCCATTTTTCTTTGCCACCACAATATTCTGTTGCAGGAGTTGTTTCTGGCTTATGGTTTCTTTGCAATGTGTCGAGTGAGTCTTCGATGTTTAGTTCTGCTATGGGGTTAGTTTTATCGACGTTCACTCAGTCGTGCCATCAAAAGGCCAGCTTGGGAAAGTTGAGGGGTTGAGAATTTGGGCAGCCATTTCCTACTCGACTTTTTCTTCATGCATTTTCTTGCGAGTTTTTTTTCCATCACCATGTGGATTGAACTTTCTGAGGCAGGTTCCAATATTTTGGGTGGTCTTCTTCTTTGTAGTGGATCAATGCTCCTTCGTTTTTGCTGCTGACATCTCTGGCCCGAGTTATGCTATGGTGTACCTCTTCTCATCATAGTTCTTGTTTCTTCCATTGGTCATCGACATTAGTCTCGCTACAAGGAACTCTATCATGTACTCTCACTAGGCTTTATGGCCTAGTTTCTATCTTTCCTTCTAAGGCCTGGTTATGGGTCTCTAATTTGCATTTTTTTGAGAAGCTTCCTGTTGTTGTTTATGACGTGGGTCTTCACTCAATATTTTTTTCTTTCATATTTTCAATGTGTCGACGAGCCTTTGTTCCATATTTTCGCTCCTTATTTTGGACTTTCTCGTCTTGTGTTACTGGCATATTGTTTTCCCCTTTTTGGTTTTTCTACAAAACCTGCGAGCCCTGACATCTTATTTGCTCGAACTTGCATGCCCTGAATTATTGATGCTCTATGGTCTATGGGTTATTGATGGTAGGGATTCATTCCTTTCTTTTTCTTTGATATATATTTTCTCATTTTTCAGTTTAATTTTTTCTTAGAATAGTATACACCCATGGTGTGTCTATAAAAGATAATTTCTAGTCCCTCTTTCCATAATAGAAATTACAATTTTTTCCTCTATAAAAATCAATAATTCCCAAAATACTTATATTGTTTTTCTAATATATTATTTCCTCTTTATAATGGGTTTCAAATCACCTTAAATGAATATCAAAATCAAAAGTTATACTAGTTTCAAGTTAACGTATCTTCTAAAACCATAATTTGGAGACTATCATGCTAGCCAACCTTCACCCTATGTACTCTGAGATGTTATCTTCACAAACCATCACCAGATGACCGACTGAAAGTCAACTTCTTCTTACAATTTTCCCATTGTGGTGACGTGTTGTGTTGTGGGAAACAACATCGTAAAACTGACATCAATGAGAATTTTACAAAAATATTTTTCGACAAATTTTTCATCGTTGCAATGTTTGTGTCATCTGAATATCTGAATATGCGTCCGAAGACCAACGGTGCCACAAATTTTTTGAAAATATATTATGACGAACCTTCCATAGTTGTGGCCTTTCTGCCATCGGAACAAGGTCGAAAGATCAACGACAACCAGCCATAGTTGCAACGTTTATGTCGTCAGAACGGGTGTTGAAAGACTGACATCATGGTGTCATAAGACCGGCCACATTGAGAAGGAATTAGAGTTGACAGACCGACGTCATTGGCGATTTAAAAAAAATTGAACCAGCGTTGCTATTAAAGTTTATGGAAATACTTATAAGAATGGTCCTCCACATAAAGTTATTCCACTAGTACTTTTTTTTAAAAGGGTTTGCACCGATTGCTTGAAAATGGTATTTTAAGGGAGTAATTAGAATGAGATGATTTATGGTCAGCAAATTTATCCCATAGAAGTTGGAAATTTAAAGAGGGACAAAATCGTGTCCTTTTAGTTGATTTCTAATATAGTGGAATGTACGGTGAGATGAAAAGGGTGAGACTTACAATCAATCATAGTTGGGGAATTAAGAGATCATTATACTTAACAAGTCCGTATCAATATTGAAGTTGAGGCATAGATACATGGCAATAATTTTTATATGAGAATTCTTTTATTTGAGTAAGGGAACAACAGTTGTAACTTAAGGTTACAATAGTAGTTCCATAAAATAATTTCTTGTATTTGGTTATAGTAACTATGTGTTAAAGTTGCAACAATTGTGGCTTGAGGTTGCAGTAGTTGTGACTTGGGGATGCAACATATGTGACTTAGAATAAAACATATTATAAATAAAAGAAAATACATATATTAAGAGATCGTTATATTTGACAAGTCTTTGTCAATATTTAAGTGGAGTCATAGATATGTCGCAATAACCTTTACATGAGAATTTTTTTATTTGAGTAAGGGAACAATAATTGTAACTTAAGGTTGCAATAGCAATTCCATAAAACAATTGCTTATATTTGGTTGCAGTAAATGTGCGTTAAAGTTGCAACAACTATGGATTGAAGTCACAGGAGTTGTGACTTGGGGATGCAACATATGCGACTTAGAATAAAACAGATTATATATAAAAGTATGTATATATATATATATATATATATATATATATATATATATATTCTTGACAAGTCCTTGTCAATATTGAAGTTGAGGCATAGATACACATCAACAAGCTTTATACGAGAATTATTTTATTTAAGGGAAGAAAAGTTGTAACTTAAGGTTGCGGCAGTGGTTCCATAAATAGTTTCTTTTATTTGGTTGCAATAACTGTGCGTTAAATTTTCAACTATGGCATGAGGTTGTCGAAGTTGTGACTTGGGGATGAAACATCTACGACTTAGAATAAAACAAATTATATATAAAATAAAATATATATATTAAGAGATCATTATACCTGACAAGTCCTTGTCAATATTGAAGTTGAGGCATAGATACATGGCAACAACCTTTATACAAGAATTATTTTATTTGAGTAAGGGAGCAGTAGTTGTAACTTAAGGTTGCGTCAATGGTTCCATAAAATAATTGCTTGTATCCGGTTGTAGTAATTGTGCACTAAAGTTGCAATAGATTTGGCTTGAAGTTGTGGGAGTTGTGACTTAGGGATGAAGCATCCGTGGCTTAGAATAAAACAATATATAGATATATATATATATATATATATATATATATATATATATATATATATATATATATATATCATGTTGTAGGAATAATTAAGATGTGTGTGCCAAACAAGATAGGAAGCATGTTGATTACTCTAAAGGATCCTACTATATCAATTGGTGGTAACATAAATCATAAATTCATGGAATAATCAGAATTTGGCAAGAACATTTCAACTGGTGCAATGCTACTTATTCAACATGTATTCGAAAAGGGAAGTTTCCAACTTGAGAGACAAAAGGGTGCTTCAATTAGTGAAAAATGGAGAACTTTTAATACAAATATGTTCATGGAAGATGGAACAACATGAGTATCAAAGGAAATATCTTCATCATAGAACACCTTTGTGAACCCAAAAATCAAAACAATAATAAATCATATGCATAACACTTTAATTGATAGAAATGCAACTAATGATCAAAATTATTCCTTCTTTTAAATCTCACAATGTTTCCATTAAAACTGATTTGGAAGAGGATCAATTTGAAGCCTCAAATTCTAGTTCAAAAGGGGACATGTTTAGTCCTTTGTTTGAAGACAGTCTATATTTTGAAAGAAACATCTTGTTGAAGTTTTAACTAGGTTCAATCTTCATAAATTTATATCATTAATATATTTATTATATTTTTATCAAAGCATGTTCTTAATTCTTAGAGAGTAAAAATGAGTCAAAAGAAAATTATTTGATTCATGTCCCACTTAGACGTTTGTAATAAAAATAAATTTTAATTTTACTTTGAATCATAAGTTCACCAAATGAACAAGTCGGCCTAGTCCTCCAAAAGAAACCTATTCAACCTCTTGGATAGCTATATATAGAAGACAATTCGACCTACATTGGAACACACAACAAGAAGCATTTTTTGAACAAATGAAGGAGAGATTAAGTCGAGTTAAAGGAGAAGGAGAAGCAAATAAAACTTGAATAATATTCCATTTGGTTGATTGAATATTTGACTGTTGAAATCTCACACATGTGAGGTCTAATTTTATATGAAGAATCCAAAATATCTAACACACTACAAGCAGAATTTCAGCTTCCTTTGTTGTAGGTCTAAATTTCATATCGTTGACTGGAATTGGAGCAGTTTGACCTGTGTTGACTTTGACTTTGGAGGTGACTTGGAGGAGGGCTGGACTTGATATTTTGGTGGCTATTTTTTCTTGGTATTGGTCTTGGATATCCCATTTTGATATGATTCTATAAGAGAAGGATTGTTGGGTTTTCCCCTTGTGGGTTTTTCCTTGGCTAGCAGCCTAGCTTTGGTGTCTCTTGTCACTTTGTAATCTTTATATTTTCTTGGTTGATTAAAAAATTGTATAATTGCTTAATGAAGAAGACATAACAAGTAATAAGAAGATATATAACATTCACAAGTAATTACCAAGAAGAGGAATTACCAAGAATCTACACTACACTTGGTTTATCAACATGGTATCAAAACTATGGTAAATGAAGGAGCATTATTGAAGAATCCCTAAGAAGACCTAAGTCTGAAAGAAAATGCACATGAAGAAAAAGGTCTTGTGTGATATAATCCCTAAGAGGATAAAATCATTACATCCACTACATAAAGGCTATTCAAATCAAGGAATAATCTTGATTGACATGGGAAACATTGATTACATGTCTATGGAAGTCCAAGCTTCCTCATTTTTGAAGACAGAGATAATTCAAAGAACCTAAGAAATTTATAATATGACACCAAGTTATCCATATTATAAGAAGAATGAAAGATGAAGTGAAGAGAGATAAGAAGAGATTCATATACGCTCGCTCAAGCAAGAAAAGAGACTAAAATAATAGTTTTAACCTTAGTGACAACATTTTTCTCTAAGGCATCCAAGCTTATGTGGTAACATTGGAAGTGCCCCTCCCCACATTTACCTGTTTTTACAAGTCCTCCGGGTAAATGTGAAGTGGAGTGCTACTATGACATGAACTGACCTCCAAGTGCCAATTATGGAAGAGGGTCCAACAAACTGACAACTTTACTGACACCCCTCTGACACCATAGACCACTTAGAAGGCCGAAAACCTACCCAGGTGGTCAATCCCTTACCTAGACCCCTTTTTCACTAACCTGACACCCTAACTGCATGCAACAAAAGGAAAGGGTGTGGTTATAGGCCTCCAACCTCATGCATAGGCTTGCCTCCATGCGGTTATGACCTAAATTCCTCAGTTTAGTGCTCGCGGTCCCGCGATTTGAGCCACTTTTTTAGGCTAGCCTGCATACCACTACTCGAAACTTCCTATAACCTTCCAGAATCATATTTGAGATAGACAAAATGCTAAAACTTCAAAATTGAATCAGAAACTTCACTTAGACTTCCTAGAACACACTAGACATTACATCAAACCATATGGTAAACATGTAATCTACAGGTCATGAATGCATATATGATCATAAATCTCTGAGATTCATCTCAGAATCATCAAGAAGGTCTAATTACATATCAAGTAGCTACAAAAACACTTGTTAACCCATGCATTAATCAACCATTCAAATACTTATCAAGTCATGAATAATAGCCATAGTTAGAGCACATCATAGAACCATGCTTATAACCAACATATAACCAGAATATTCACCATGAAAGAAAATCCACCAAATAAACATAATAATAAGTATAAATGTACATAGATTACCATAATAAAATAGCTCTTATTAACTTATTCAATAGCCAACTAGGCCAAGGACTTCCACGCACCACCTAGCCATAGATTGGGATGAACTAAATCTTTCTTTCAGCCAATCACCCCCTGCCATATTCCAAGCATGAATGTGGGATGTCATGGATAAACCAAGACATAAAAAACCAAGGGAATCTAGAGGTTAAACCACCTCCACCCTCAATCTACCATGATATCACCTAAATCGATCCCGAGATTACAAAACCAAACCAAGATTGGATGCCTTAGAATTAAGTCAACATACCTTGAGCAATTTTCCTGTCTCCACCCACCTGTTGAGGGATTCTTGGAGAAAAACATATCCACCTCCAACCTAGGGGAATTTTCCTGAGACCACCTCACTCGGTTCCAAAACCTTTTGGCAATCCAAATCTCAACCAAGAAATATATCCCAATATACCATGGCTATCCATTAAATGGAAAGGCAAGGTTGAAATCATTGTTAAACCAGGAAAAACCCATGCTAATGACAACAAATGAAACAAATACATAAATTCATAAACCATGCATTCACACCTCAGCTAGGAAATCACACATGCAACCTGTTACTTGAAAAATCTTCCTGTTGATGTTGGTCAGCCAACCTCCTCCATGATTTCCTTGCTATTATTTTCCCTCCCTTTGCTTTCTTACTTTCACCTCTTGGAGCTATCTCTCTCTCACACACTATTCTAAAGCTAAAAATAGACAAAAGATAAACCATCAAAATTTGTGAACTAATTATCTGATGCCTTTTTATTTATTGATGTCCCTATTTTCTTCATTTTCCTTAATTTTCCTTCTAATTTCCTTAGCATGAAAATTTTTGTCTCTTAACCTTCCCGTTGGACCCTGAATATGTCATATCATTCAATATATAAAGTATCCATTTATAAGTCGTATTCTCGCATTTATGATAGTGTTGACGGTGTTGGTCCCGCCAACATGTCAGGGGATCTTCCTGGTAAGAATTCCAGCTAGACCTCGAACAGTATGGTGTAGGATTCCCAACAGTGGGGTGGTATGGTATCACCTTGACCATGGTTGCAGGCAGAGGTAAGTAAGATGTCCTTGTTGGTAGCAAGGGTGTGACCTTGCAGCAAGTCAAGGAAGGTGCATGAATGGCTCTAACACATGGAAGGGGGAGTGAGTGTGCCCCTTAGAAACTTGTGATAGCATGCGACTTGAAAGGGAATACACGAGCAGTAAGACATCATGAGATTGAAAGCAGGATAACCGAAAATCCAAATTGATGGGTTATATCAACAACACGCTTTGATAAGATTCATACAAACACATACAGAATAGTCCATACATACATGTGTAAATAACAACTACATATATCATTAGAGTAACTAAGATAGTCGAACTACAATAAAAAAATATGCATGAAACGTGTTGGCTCTATTATATTGAGAAAGTGAAAGATCCAATCATACATACAACCAAGACTTCACTAGCCCTAATAGTGGAGCATTGAAGTCATTGTTGTCTGCTCCTCCAAAGAGATGTACTAGCTCTGCATTGTGGCGAAGCCAAGGCTCGTTACAATACATTCCAAGATTTCTCTAAGTTACAACTATAGGAAGCTTGGCTCCCAAAATCATATATAATGAGTTATGAGGTTCCATATATAGAAAAGGGTGGGGTGAGCCTTGAAATTCCTCTTTGTGACTCTTCACCTACCCTCATGACTCTTAAACTACTAAATGACTGTTACATTTTACCATCAACACTTCATCTTTCAGTTTTACAACATGTTACATTACAATCTACACATGTACCCATGTGAGACAAAAACGGGCTTAAGCAAGCCATGCATGACATCACTAAGACTTGGACAGCTGTGGGAAGACCAACTCTTCGACATCCTCGCGATGATCGATGTTGTTGAACTGATGCCAAGCTTGGTATTCTATTATGGTGTCCGTGTTCTCTATGGTGACATCCTTCTGAAAGTGAACTCTTGCCTCTGTTGCATCTAGGTACATTGATTTGGCACCTCTTTCCAATTTGTCTGATAACATGCGCATCATAGTCTTGTGTGCAGCCAAACCAGCAACATACTGATGCATAGTGTCCACGCTGATCTCCAAGTCTGCACTAGTGGCTACACGCATCAACTCATCAAAGTACATGTCCAGATCCAGTCGAACTTGCTTCTTTGACTTTGCCTCGATGAGTGTGCCAATGGATGGGATCATACGCATGCGTATAATGAAATCAATGCTCCTAAACACCTGTGCATGTGAAGCCTGCAAATTAGTGATGAGCTGCGGGAGTTCCTCATAGTTCTAGATATGAATCCGGATGCGTGCCTTCAACTCTACCACCTTTTTCTTCATCATCTTTGGCAAGTGCAATGGGGCTCCTTTGTACCTCATTTTCCATGTTTTTAGGTGATCGACAGTAGTGTGTAGATCTGACAAGATGCATGCTCTCATAGCATAATGTTGTTGCCAACTGTTGAGGTGGACAACTGACTTATGCATGGTGACAAATCTGGAATACAACGTCTGCATGAGTGTCTCGAGAGATGACACTTCATCTAGTATCTCTTTCATCAACTCTGCCCTGGTGGATGATATAACCTATTCTCCTCCCTACTTGAACACTTGTAATTCCTTAGTCATGCACTCGTTCTTAGATATCTAGAATCTAAAACTCGAGCTGGTGGCTTCAGCATATGATTTGGTAGCATCGGCCAATGCAGTTGGATGCTTGCGCACATCAAACATGATCACTCGTTCTTCAAACTACGCCGGAGATATATGGACATCCGGAGTGGTCACTCTACATGACTATACAACTCTTTGTTGTGACTCATCGAAAGGTATGTTGTGCATATCCGCTTCTGAATTGTCCTCAAGGATCTCAGTGTCTCCTTGATCGCTTGGGACTTTCTTTGCTTCGAGGTCTAGTGAAGCCAGTGGGGTGATCTCTTGGTCTTGGGGTATGAGGTCAATATCCAGATCTACCTTCGACTGAACCATATCTGTGTCCATCTGCTTTAACATTTGTTCAATCTCTTGAGCAAGGTCCTGTTCTTGTGACTGCTCACCCTGTCTACTTTGTGCTAGCTACTCAGATGAGTCTATAACTTTTATGGGTGCAGTTTCATCAATCTATGCATGTTGCACCTCCCACTGTACATGTTCCTGTTGCACTTCCTTCTCTCTTCTGCACAACTCATATTCTTCCCTGAGTTGTGGCTTCAACTCCTACAACTCATTTTTTGTTTCCTCCATCCTCTACTTCTCTCTTTGCCTTTGTGTGATTTTCTTGTCGCGCTGCCACGTTTTAGCCTCAATCTCCAAAGCTGCTTTTAGCACAAGTAGATCTGCTTTGAACTTGCAGATTTGCTCTGCATCTGTGTTGTTAACAACCTTCCTCTTGCCCTTGTCACGGGCAGGTCTGCTACCCTCAGTTGTTGTTGATGATGCCTATATGCGATGTTGCTTCCTTTTGCTTTGTTAACCACTCTACAGCTATGCCGACCAGTTCATTGAGCCTTGAGAAGTGATAACAGTATCTCCATGGGTCTTCCTAAAGCCAGTGACATGCCCTATGGATCTAAGGATGTTGCACTCTCGCACAGTGGTCCTTCACTAAGAAATACGGGTCATACGAATTGAAACGTTTGGTGTCAAAGGTGAATCTCTTGAACTCCTCAGTCTCGGCCTTAGCATGTTTGAGATTCCAGATCTCATACAACTCGATTTGCAAAGGAAGAGTGGGCCAAGGTGCCTTCTTCTTCCTATGCAATCTCGCTGACAACCCTATCGAGATGTGATATGACACTTCTTGCATGACAAGAGTGTCAATGGAAAACTTCAATAAATCATGCGGAGCCTTTTTTGCACTGTACATCTATATGAATGTGCCAAGGGGTGAGGCATAACAATCCTCTATGTTGATTAATGCCTCCATTGCTGCCTGCGACATGCAAGGTGGATCCTGCTCAAATATCATCCTATACATTGGAGTCACGAAGTAGTCTGATAACTGTATGATAACTCCACGGAAGCTACATTTAGAGACCAACTTGCAATAAGTTTGCACAGAGGTTTCCAAAGTTTTCCATTCCCAACCCAAGCCTGGGAACTGCTGACGGACACAGACTGCATCTAGTATGTAAGCAGACATGTATATCTTCACTTGATGACCCTTGGGTGGATGTCGAGCTTCCATTACTTGCTCCTTCAACCTTAAAGACAACATGTCAGACCAATTGCAAGTTCTTCCTTTACTTGCCAGTTGATCCAACATGATCAACCAACTTTGTGGGAAGGTTTTTGTCCTCTCTTGGCCACATAAGCGACATGCAAGGATGACCAAGAGCTTATATGCCTTCCATAGTATCTTTGTCTTGTAAACCTGGTTGGGTGTTTTCCTAAACTTCGTTGGTTCGTTTACCTAGCTTTTCAAGATATCTCTTGAGTTCGTACTATAGTTGGGTCTGCTGAAGGGTTTATCCATTGTGATCACTGGTTGTGGCAAGTGATACATATCCTAAAAGTCCTTCGCCCTGAAGGTAGAAAGTTTTGTTCCACTAACACTGCTTAACACTATTGTCTCTGGATCAGTATGCGAGATAATCTAGTGGATGATTTCCGCGCATGGAAACGCAGGATACTTGCACGTAATCCGGTATAAGACAGACTTGTGAATGTTGACATAGATCCTGTGGTCTTCCAAATTTTCCTCAAATGTGCCGGAGAATGTATCATTGATGTACTGTCATTTCATCTTGATATATTTTTCTATGAACATGTTGGTGTCTTCATAGATAGGAAAGCTCATAGACACTTGCTCAACCACATCTCCAGTTTCACTCTCAACGATGTCCTTTGACCCTGCTCTCTTAGAGGCCATTATACCTGTACTACTGAGAGGTGGACTAAACACCTGTGATACCTAAAGACATAGAAACACTAATGGAAATAAATCTATCATTTAAAAGCAAAAACAATTTGAGGGCTTACATGCAACATACCCAGGTGATTGACTGGGAAGATTGCGCAATTTTCACCGAGAGGTTGGGAGACTAACTGCCAAAATTGTGAAAAGCACAATCCGGACAGTCAGTAGGCTAGCTGACTCCTGAAACTACACAATGCATAGTCCATCCTATTTTGAGGTTGACTGACTACAGAAACTATGCAATGCACAATCCAACCTATCTTGCTAAGGACTGAAACTGTGCAATGCACAGTTTCAGTCAGTAATGAATGCAACCAAAAAATTGCATTTGAAAAATTTCTTGGCCCAACAAGGCAATGCCTCTGATAATTGTGGAGAGCCATCCTGGAGGCCAGTGTCGGGCCAACTTTGTGCAATTTTTGGGAGGAAGGAAGAGCCTTCACTCTCAGAAATGTGCATTTCCAGTCGAGAAAGGCAAAGTTCGGACCAAGGTAGCCCAAACCTGCTGACGGACAACTGGAAACATGAAAAGCCTGAATTCACGGCAGAGCTGAGAGTAAAAAAGAGTGAATGATCATGCATGAAAACAATTAGTGTAGGATATAGAAAATGAAGAAACAAGGATGTGTGTGAAGCGAGTCGCCGCAACGATGACCGTTGGTGCAGAAACATTGTCATGCATGACAACAATGAGATGCAATGAAAAAATTGAAACAATTCTTCTACAAGCTAACATGCATTAAAACAATAGCAAGCGTTGAAAAAAATGAAGCAAACAACACTCACACAAATAAAAATACAAAAAGCGACAAAAAAGTAGCAAAGGACATGAAAAGTAGACAAACCTGTAAAAAGTTGAGCTAAATGAGTTGAATGCTCCTAGATGCGATATGGGATGTCAGAACTCCAAGATTGATGTGAGGAATGAGATCTGAAGTGTCAAATAATTAATTTTGATTAGATCAAGGCTTATGACACATATTCCACAAATCTAGGAAAAAATGACACTTGGCAGACGGTTTCTAAAACAACTTTTGCATGTAACCTCCAGCTGCTAAAAATGGATCCCTAAAATCAAAGGATGCTTTTTGCTTTTGCTTTTTCAGGAAAAGAAGCCTATGCATGCAAATCAATATTTTTCAGTCGTGGAGGGAACTGGTCAACCTGGGAGCACATGCAACAACCTGCAAACCTGGGAATGACATTTGTGCAGTTTCTTGGTTGAGCAAGTCTAGTTGTCCCTCATGCATTGCGCAATTTCTGGACTGAGGCCTTGGTTGTCAGTCAAAATTGCGGAATTTTTGAGATGAAGCCTAGTGTTGGGCTTCATTGTGCAATTTTCAGAGGGAAGGTTGCCTAGCTGGATTGTGCATTTCTAGAGCCCAGATGGATTACGAAATTTCGAGAGGGAAGGTTGGTTCCCCTCAAGAATTGCGCAATGTCATATGTGAGCATCACAACCAGAGAATGACTAATTTCCAGAGTGTCAGCCTGTGAGTGGGAGGCAAACAGGTTGACAAGCATAGGCTGGAAATCCATTGAAACTCAACTGAAGCATTTTTACTTGGACAATGCAAGAAATTTCTCTAAGGATGGTTGTTAGGGAGACCCCAAAACGAAGCTAAGGAAAATTTTGGAGGGTGGTTGTAGCCGCTACAACACTTGGCAACACACAGGTAGAACTCCAAGTCTCTGAATGGACCTTGTTTTGTGAAAAGAAAGTCTAACTCCTCAGGAAGTATTGTTCCATTCTTAGATCATCTTGGTTTCCACACTAGCTTGGTTGAAAGATGTAGCACATGCCATGCTCTTGGTTGGTCAGCACACATTCCAAGCTAAGTCAACACAGTTGTTTCAATTGGGAATGAGGGGGTACACAAGCAATATGACAGTCATAGTTTAAGTTTCATCTCTGGTGTTGCTCACTGCTAGCAGGCCTGGAAAATACCCCGATGGAGTCACACAGGAACACAAGCATCGCTATGCCGCTAGTGAGCCTGCTCAGTACCCTGATAGAGTTACTTTCATCACCTCTCTACGCAGGAAGCCTTTCTCTTCTTTCACCTTTTTTTTTTTTCAAAATTTTCACATTTTCAAATTTTCATTTACTATGCATAACACTTACTTATTTCAGAGGCAGAAGAGGGATCCCCACTTATTGAGAGCATAAGAGTTTGTTCCTTCAAAGAAATTTTTTTTAATACCTCCGACATACTTGTTAAGAATTCCCCCCTCACCTTAATCTACTTGACTGAGCTAACAAGGGTTAACCAAAAAACAACTGACTAGAGTAGGCGATACTAGTTAGCGTGCAAGCTTTGTTTCTTCATCAAGGTTCACTTCGAACAGAATGCATTTTCCATTGGTGTATCATTGACTGAAGAAAAAAAGCTCTACATAAAGAGAAAGAACAACAGATAACCAAGTATTGATAGTTGTACAAGTCCTCTTGTACTTTACCTTGCTTGTTTCAAGAGTCGCACATGTTTTCATGTGAAACTAACCTACAAACATAAACAAGAAAACAAACAAAAAAGTGAAGTGCATAAGTAAATGTGAAAGAAAAGCAAGTAAGCAAAGCAAGCAGGCAAGAAAACATGCATGCAAGAAAACAAGACAAAAGAAAACACTACTCCTACTCCTAAGGTGCATGGGTTTGATCACGTGAAGTTATTACCAATGCATCCACCGACGCATTGGTTGACCCATGTTGGTGAAGGCATGGTTCGCGAAGAGCACAGTCAGGCGAACCAACAAGCATGAAAGATATAAAAATGAAGACAAACACACTCCAAGTTTAAATGCATCCACAAAAAAGAAAAAAGTGAAAGCGCATGACATGCACTCTATGGACTTGCCATGGTGTTGTGCTACACTACATGCAGATGTTAAGCATATGCATTCTCTTGATTGTGAAATGCAAGCAAACATGAGAAACATAGACAACTTGTGTCATGAAAGTGTTCTTGCTGTGTAAGATTCCTCCAATGTATGAGTGATGGGATCATGTGGTTCAAGTCGAGGAAGTTAAATCTATGTGTTGGATTGATCTTCAATGCATACATATGAGTGATGAGGAGCCTTGGGGTTTCAACAATTTCTTAATTGGAAATGAAACTATCCTCAGGATAGCAAGGGCCTGACATAACCATTAGCTTGGACTGAAGTGCCTTGACATCCTGCAGAGTTACGACTTCATCGACAGATAGATCATCATAAGCAGGTGGCTTTGAAATATCAACAACGATAGAATCAACATCGTGATCGAATACAAGAGTAAATAGATCACGATAGCTATGATCAAAAAAATGAATGAGTTCATCACATCCTCGTGATTAGATAAATCAAATAGAGGGGTAGATGTTGAAGTTTCTAAGTTTACTTAGTTAGACACCCTCCATGCACTTTACCTACTTTATTCCTACCTACTTGTTATTTTACTTAACAAGTAATTTATAATGTAAAATACTAAAAATAAAAACTAGTGCATGCTCAACATATTACAGATCAGCGACTAAAGAAAACAGAAACAATCATGCCATATGACACCATTATTTTTGGACTAATGTCCTCAGAAAAAATCAATGTGGGAAAACCAGTGCAGCTATCTGAGGGTTTTCTTATTAAGCAATATCAGAGTACAATTTGGGTGCCGAAACTGGCCTACCCAATAGATAATTTCCTTGGCAGTAATACCTCTCTGTTTTTGACAAATCTGCTGGCTGAAACCACGAATAATCCTTCTGGTAGCTACTTAGCACCAATCTAGCCCAGAAACCCTAACGTCTACCCAATCTGGACTGCGTCAGCCTCTCCTAGCCTAGCGCTAACCTTGCGTCATCCTACCTTGGCTTGCATTAGCCCCAAGAGGCCCTGCATTAGCTCTCTGACCCTCTGCGTCAGCTATGCTGGCCTCTCTAGTGCTCTGTGCAGCACTTAGCTGCCTCTACGTGGCCCTGCGTGAGCACTGGTTGCTCTTGTGCCACTCTCTCTGGCTGCTCTGCTGCTCTCTCGGTACTATCTCTGCCTCTTTATCTATCTGTACTCAATGCCCCTGAGTTGCAACTCCGATCACTGATTCTATCTCTCTTAGAAAACCTGCTCTAGAGAATAGAATGACTGATCACTTTGGTGTATTCTCCAAGTGACCCTTAAGCCTCCTCTTAGACTTTTCTCATTGACATATCAACGGCCGAGATTAAGTCCCTAATAAACCTCTAATATTAGATCTGGCTTGTTCCATGTCTTTTGGACCATTCTAACATAGTTTCATATTAATACACATTAATATTTTATTTTCTGTAAGTTTAGACTTAGGGACTCCATTAAAAATAATTATTATTTTAATATCTCCTGAATTGTTTATAATCTACCCAAACCCTTTCTGGGTATTGGATATCTCATGTGCCCCAACCTCTCCACCAAATTTCGTGGCTAGATCACATTCGATGCTACCTCACATCAACACTCCCTCTTAGCAAGGACTGTGCTCTAGCAATACTCCTCACTGAGTATTACTCTGATCATCTGTCATCGGTACCTGTGTTGATGTTAGGCCTTCCTACCCAACATCCTCCTGCACTGTTGCATCCTGTACTACTACCCATGGTTCTTCCCTTGCCATTGCTGCATCTATACGATAGCTCCCTCTGCATCTGTGTTGCTATTGGTCCTTTCTCCCAACACTGCATCCGCACTGCACCTCCTCTCATCTTGTTGCATCGTGCTACCCACTACTGCACTACAACTCAATTATTGAGAAGTAAGTAACTAATCTCCCAACTCTGACCTCTTTGTTGGGCTAGATAACCTCCTGATGTTGAAGCTCCCTCTGTCGCTGAGAAGTTCTCCCTCTCTGACCTCTGCGTTGCTGCAACAACTCCCTGCATCTCACACTGTTGCACACCTCATTGTGCCATCCTGCACTGGTGCAACACTCTCATGCCTCTCGAACTGTTGCAACCTACTAGCCTCGCGCTGTCTCGGAATCCTACACTGTAGCTCTCTCTGCCACTCCATCCACATCCATCTCTACTCAACTCAGCCAGTCCTGCTACTTCTCTTCAGGGCTCCCGTAGCAAGGTCTAATCCAAGAGGCTGGGTACCTCTAGGATCCTGCCCCTCATTGCCTATAGTCCTCCTGACTACAGCTCGATGTCTCCCCACTTATTCTCAATTGGTGTGTGTGCACCCATGGCACAGTCATCGTTTGTCAAAAATTCCTTCTCTGCCCATGCTGGCATTGCCTTAGTCTCAGAAGACTCTCCCTTACTCTTCTTCCTTGGACAATGGGTCGCATAATGACCCAACTCCGCACAGTGGAAAAAATAGATCTTGGAGAGATATTTCTTCTTCCGCTTCTCCTGCTTTCCCTTAGATGCTAGGGCCACGTCTTCCTCCTCCTGCTTGAATTTGATCCCCTTGCTGCTGCTACCCATCTTCGACTGCCGTCTGATCTCTTCCTGGAGAAGATCTGACCACATCTTCTCCCAAGGTGGAAGTGTCCGTCTGCTTAGTATACTTTGGACAAATACTTCCCAGTCTTATGAGACAGCATTCAGGGTTGTCCTCACCATTAGCTCCTAATCTGGTGTCGCCCCTATAACATTCAACTAGTCTTGGATCTCATTCAATCCTCCGAGGAAGGTGTCAATCGATTTTCCCTAGTTCATCTGATATGACCTCATCTAATTCTCAAGTAGCATTCTTCTTTGCATAGAAGTACGCTGGTACAACTTCTTAAGAGCCTACCACATCTCAAATGATGTTTCCTTCTCGACTATGTGTCGTACTACATGATCCTTGACCCCGTCAAGGATAATTCTCTTGGCCCTCGCCATTGCCTCCTCGTACCTGCCATTATCACTGGGGTCGACTGGGACAACTATTACCTTCCAAGCGAAGTTCTTGTCATGATTCGTATCAAGTATGAATAAGATTTTGGCCTTCCAAACTGTGAAGTTTGATGCTCCGTCCAATCTATCCTGGTCTCTTACTCCGTGTAGTTCCATGATGCTCCTCTACTTCCCTCCTGGAAGTTCTCTGTTCGACTCCTATAAGTCTCTACTTCTCGTCTGGAATTTCTTTTCTGGACTCCCTTTGAGTCCTGATTTCCCTCCTAGAAATCCTTCTGCCACTTGTTGAGATGCCCCCTACACTGATTGTCTTGTGCAACCACACCATTGATCTAGGTTCCTCGGCTAGAAACCCTCAGTAGCAACTCCTCTGGCCCTGATTTGTCAGGTACTGTTCTAACTACAGTACCTCACTAGCTCCACTCTGCAATATTCTTGCAACCTTCTAAACCCCAACAACTGCCTTTCTATGGACTGCATTAGCCCCTCTCTGTATCACGCTGGCCCTGTGTCACCCCAGATGGGTCTGCGTCAGCCTTGGGAAGCCCTGTGTCAGCACTCTGTCCCTCTACATTAGTAACGCTAGCCTCTCTGAGGCTTTACGCAACTCTGGGCTGCCTCTGCGTGGCTAGAAACAACTTCTATCACCTTGGGACAACTATTTTCTGATGTTATTGCTTTGCTCGACTGATGTCCTTTATTCCTCTTGTGATCTGCAATCACGCTCTAATACCATGTTGAAGTTTCTAAGTTTACTTAGTTAGAAAACATCCATGCTGTTTATCTGATTTATTCCTACCTACTTGTTATTTTACTTAACAAGTTATTTACAATGTAAATATTGAAAATAAACACTAGTACATGCTCAACATATTACAGATCAACAACTAAAGAAAACAAAAACAATCATGCCATATGACACCATTATTTTTGGACTAATGTCCCTGGAAAAACCCAATGTGGGAAAACCGGTGCAACTATCCGATGGTTTTCTTATTAAGCAGTATCATAGTACAATTTGTGTGTCGAAACTGGCCTACCCAACAGAGAATTTCCTTGGTAGTAATACCTCTCTGTTTCTGACAAATCTACTGGTTGAAACCCTGGATAATCCTTTCGGTAGCTACTCAACACCAATATCGCCCAAAAACCCCATCGTCTACCCAATCTGGACCGCGTCAACCTCTCCTAGCCCAGCGCGGGCCCTACGTTAGCCCCAGGAGGCCCTGCCTCAGCTCTCTGACCCTCTGCGTCAGCTATGTTGGCCTCTTTGGTGCTCTGCGCAACACTTAGCTGCCTCTGCGTGGTCCTAGGTGAGCACTGGTTTCTCCTGTGTCACTCTCTCTGGCTTCTCTGTTGCTCTCCTAGTACTATCTCTGCCTCTCTGTCTCTCTGTACTCAATTCCCCTCAGTTGCAACTCCGATCACTGATTCTATCTCTCTTAGCAAACCCCTCTCTAGAGAATAGAATGACTGATCACTCTGGTGTATTCTCCAAGTTACCCTCAAGCCTCCTCTTATACTTTTCTCATTAACATATCAGTGGCCGAGATTAAGTCCCTAATCAATGGCTAAGATTAGATCTGGCTTGATCCATGTCTTTTGGACCATTCTAACACAGTTTCATATTAATACACATTAATATTTTATTTTCCCTAAGTTTAGACTTAGGGACTCCATTAAAAATATTAATTATTTTAATATCTCGTGAACTGTTTAGAATCTCCCCAAACCCTTTCTGGTTATTGGATATCTCATGTGCCCCAACCTATCCACCAAATTTCATGGCTAGAGCACATCCGATGCTACCCCAAATCAATAGTAGATGAGAAGGAAGAATGTTCACCCTCTGTGTTTCTGTAAAAAGCAAATGAAAAATCAAGTGGATTTTCAATGAAGAATTTTTATTCTCTGCTATCGAATGATGGACTGACATTGGGTGTGTTCTATGAATGATCAACAAAGCATGCATCTGTGGATGGATTTATACAAGGAAAATCATAGATAGCAGAATCACCAAAGATGTCAGGAAAAAGCAGAGGAGGCATGGACAGAAAGAGATCATCCTTCGTTGTGGGTTTTTGTTCAGGTTCCCAGTCATACTCATCATAAATGAAGGCGTAGGTTGGTTGTGCAACACCAACTCTGTCGATGGCTTGATCCTCGTTCACAATAGGTGTAGAGTCTGAAACGGAGGAACACAAGACAGTGCAATTCAGAGGATCAACATAACATGAAGACGAAGGTTGAGGTAACAAATGCATGTGATAACCCATGGGCTTCCCAACCAATTCTGCGTAGAAATTGAGAGTAGTGAGGGTGGGATGATCTAGGAGGATCTCGTCATATCAGTTGTATAGGTTTAGTTCGTCATCAACATTTAGTATCTGGTATATTCAGCTTCGACAGTGATGTCAATTGATGATATGGTTTTCATCGTGTTCAAAGGATATGGTGTTTGGTACCTGTTTGTCGACATGTGGTTGTTGTCAGTTCCATTGGGGTTTGGTTGTCAAAGATAGTCTATGGTAATCATCATGTGGGTTTTTTATGTCACATTGTGACAATTTGTTGTAAAAGGGTTTTTAGAACAAAGTGATGTAAAGTCTAAAGACTAAAACCTAAGACATTATGATAAAACCTATGACTAAGACCTAGCACTACAAAGCTATGGTGGAAAAACAAACCTAAACACTTAAAACTACACCTAGAACCTAAACCATTCATTAAAAATGCATTAAAACTAAGTCTACAACCCATTCGACCATTGAAATATATTGTAAAACCTATGTAAAAACATTACAATTCAAATACTCTATCCACAGGTCCCTAACCATGAGGAGTAAACTATGTACATGTGAGCGGTGTGGAGATAGCATCTACGTTAAGTAGGTTGTTAGAGGTTATGCTAACCGTAGCGTCAAAACCTTGGCATGTGAATAGCAGACTGTGAAGACAGAGGGTTAGTCTCCGCTATTTGGGTTGACAGTCACGGTTAGGGTTAGCAGTGGCATGTAAGCGTCGAATAGTTGCAACCGCTAACCATCACCGTGAAGGCAAACGTTCAGCGGATGAGTCACCAAAACCAGAGGCCTAGAGGTTTCCGCTGATCTAGGTGAATGTTGGTGGCCACCCACCTATCCCATTTGGACCCCCACAAATATCTCTTTCAGTTTTTTCAGTTTCCTAAATTGTAGCACAATTTACTATTTTTAGCAGTTTTGCGGGTCCTGAACTTTCGGAGCCGTTTTGAGGCCCTAAACGACGTTTTTTGGGAAATCTGGGGGCAAACATGGGTCCATGGACCGATGTTGCCCTTCCCAAATTTGTATTTCTCGGATAGATCTTTCTAATGAGCTATTATACGCGTCAAACGAAGGTCGTATTCCAAAGTTACGACCCTGGGAAATTGATGTACCAATTTACCGAAACGAGGCCCACAATTTGGCGTTTCATCTTCTAGGGTTAGGTTTTGGGATGTGAATGCTTTTACATTGTTTCTCAACAATAAATAGGCCTTTGAGCCTCATTGTAACACATTTCAGAGGCAGGTAGCGGCCACATCTCTTCTCAGAGATAAGCTACCATCGCCCTAGCTAGTTTCTTTCCATCTCTGTTTGTAAGCATATTTCAGTATTTCACAGTAATGAAATGAAGTATTATTCCCACTGCATATCTATATTTATGGTTATCTCTATAATTTGTTGCGTTCTTGTTTAAATCCAGATCAGTGGTATCAGAGCGGTCTGCTTGTTCTCTATTTTTCTTTGCATGTCCCCAATGAGGTCGAGATATAAGGAGTTAGGGCTTGAACTGGTCAAACCTTTGCAAGACCAGCCTCGCAAAACCCGACGACCTCCCATGGCGGATGAAAAGAAAGATGAGGGAGCAGGAGATCCTATCAAAATCTTGCTCGAAGAAGCCCTCGAGCGACAAAGGAACGCGATGATGGACAACTTTGCGCAGATCCTTCAGTGGCTACCCAGAGGCGACGCATCGGCTTCCAAAAGCTACTCTGGAAATGCCACGCCCTTTAAGGTACAAGTTAATTTTGAAATCCCCATATTCTAGGGTCAGATAGACACAAATGCCGTAGATAAATGGTTAAATCTGCTAGAGGGCTATTTTTTTGTTCATGAATTTTCGAGTCGGGAAGAGATTGTTTTCGCTCTTCTCAAAGCAACGCCCCACATCAAGGACTGGTGGGAAACCTTCTGCGAGCAGAAGGATGAAAGTACCAGCTCACTATTTTCAGCCGCACTCACTTGGGATTCATTTCAGGATGTCGTCAAGGAGCAGTACTACCCTGTCAAAAGCTATGGGGACAAATACATCAAATGGACCACACTGCGGCAGGGAAGGGACCAAGATGTGTGGGATTTCACAAACATTTTTCATACCCCTCGCACACAATTGGGTATCAAGGACTCTAAGCTGCATTTGGTACTTAAATATTGCGGCTGCCTACACAGATACATCTAGGAAGAGATGGAGTTCCTGAACATCTCCTCGCTCGGCACGACGTACCGATACGCTGTCAAAATCAAGCAAAAGTTCAAACAAAAGAATCGAGACTTTGGTTTTGCGAATCCGAAGGCAAAAGGACAAAGCCAAGGTGGGGTGACCCAAGACAACCCATTGAAGCCACAAGAAAATAACAACACCACGAAGCCGAAGAAGGACACAGGAAAGTGGTGTGAGTTCCACAAGAGTCCCACTCATAACACAAGTGAGTGTCGGACCAAGAAGTCGCTGGTGGCAAAGTTGAAGGCTTCAGAATGAGGTGCATGTTCTGACCCTGAATCAGAACCCAACAAGGGGAATGGCAAAGGGAAGCAGATCATTGATGCGGAGCACAGTGCTACTATTGCCACCGCCAAGATCCAGAAGAATGAACCCGAAGATCTAGAGGAGGGGGAACGTCTTTTCCACTCATAGATGTGGGTGAAGGGTTCGCCGATGCAATTCATTGTCGACAGTGGCAGCCAAAAGAACCTCATTTCAGCAGAGGTCGTGAAGCGGTTGGGTCTACCGACTACACCACACCCGTAGCCATATAATATCAAGTGGCTTCATGAAGGACGAGATCTCAAAGTTCGCCAGCAGTGCCGCCTTCCCTACAGCATCAAGCCCTTCACAGACGAGGTATTGTGTGATGTTACACCTCTGGATGTTTGTGATGTGCTATTAGGCCAGCCATACTTGTGGAGGTGACATGCTGTGTATGAGTCAAGGCCTTGCGTTGTCATCATTTCTTTGGGTGATTCATTAATAAAGGCAGCAAGCTCATCTCCCAGACTAGGAAATTCATCTGTCTGGTTCGCTCCCAAAGTAAGGGGAAGATCGTTGCCACATCCATGACCCCCGCAAAGGGTTCCTCCACACAGCAGCAACAACAAAGGAATACGGTCATGACAGAACACAGGAACAACTTCTCCTCACCCACAAGGGTACCACACAAGCTTCAGGTGGGCAACAAATTCTGGTTGCATCAACAGAAAGAACGCCTTACAAGAGCCCATCAAAAGCTTTGACCACGCCGACATGGTCCTTACACCATTACTAAGGCTGTGGGAAATAATGCTTTGGAGCACAAAATTCCTTTGTTCCTTCACTTGCACCAAGTATTCAATGTGTACTGCCCTCAACCATGCTTCCCACTGTTACTGGACACATCCGAGATTGCAGAACAACTCACAAGGGACCAAGTTCAGCAGATGGAGGAACTCAACGCAATGGGGACCATTGCTTCCTAAGGGGGGAGGAATGATCTAGGTGGATGTTGGTGGCCACCCACCTATCCCATTTGGACCCCCACAACTATCTCTTTTAGTTTTTTCAGTTTCCTAAATTGTAGCACAGTTTACTATTTTTAGCAGTTTTTCGGGTCCTGAACTTCCGGAGCCGTTTTAAGGCCCTAAACGACGTTTTTTGGGAAATGTGGGGGCAACATGCGTCCAAAGATTGATGTTTCTCTTCCCAAATTTGTAGTGCTCAAATAGATCTTTCTAATGAGCTATTATACGTGTCAAACGGAGATCGTATGCCAAAGTTACGACCCCGGGAAATTGATGTACCAATTTACCCAAACGGGGCCCACAATTTGGCGTTTCATCTTCTAGGGTTAGGTTTTGGGAAGTGAATGGTTTTACATTGTTTCTCAACAATAAATAGGCCTTCGAGCCTCACTGTAACACATTTCAGAGGCAAGTAGCCGCCACATCTCTTCTCAGAGATAAGCTACCATCGCCCTAACTAGTTTCTTTCCATTTCTGTTTGTAAGCATATTTCAGTATTTCAAAGTAATGAAATGAAGTATTATTCCCACTGCATATTTGTATTTATGGTTATCTCTATAATTTGTTGCGTTCCTGTTTAAATCTGGATCATCCGCAAATGGGTTCCTCCACCTATACACATGCGTTGTCAGTGCGCCTCCACCCAGTTAGCTGGCCGCTAACAGTTTTCAGGTTATTATAAGGTTGAAAGTGGGTTTTGTTCTAATTTTTGGTATTTTGATTACACCTAAGGTGTTGAATGTCACTATGTGACATAACGATCTTTCAACAAACCCTAAACCAACCCTAATTTCAGCTTATTCACTCCTAAACTCAGCCCAAAGGAGTTAGAATGCATTTCGAGGGTTATAAAGTCAGTATTGTCCTCATTGAGAGGGAGAGAGTGTTTTTTAGAGTTTTGTATGTAGATTCTAGAGGACATAGGTAGTTTTGTGTTCAATGTAACAGAAGCATTGAGAGTTCGAAATGGGAACTGTGATAGGTGTTGGAAAGATAATTCAAAGATATTTCTTGTGACCGTGACTAGAAGTGCCTTTGTGCACAATCAGTCTGGTTAATGTGTTGTGTAATTGACCTCCTCAGATTCAAGCTTAATAAAGTGGACACCCATCTTGAAAGCAAACCCGAAGACGTAGTCCATCAAGGATGAACTTCGTAATCAATCTTGTTGTTTGGTATCGCTGTGTTTTTTCTGCTTGTTACTTCCTTTTTCATGATTCTTATGTTTCGATTATGTCGTAAAGTCATCCTCTTTCATTTAGTTCTCATGGTTAAAGCACCTTAAGTTAACATTCAGTTCACTAATTGCATTAATCAATTCTACTTTAGTTTAATATATGATCATTTCAGGTCATGGAAGGATGCGATAAATGAACAGGGTTGTGCAGATGTTCTCCCACATCACTTTGTGGGGGTGGAGATGTTTGATGAGGGGAAGGTAGACAATCACTTGTGGAATACAATCACTTGTGGAAGACAATCACTTGTGGAAGCAACTATGTCCACCTGTGATCGCGCAACTCCATCGCCGAACTATGCTGAGCGGGGTTTGAAATTCAAATTCCTTTTGGGATAGAATGATTTTTGAAGACAATATTCAAATATGTTCCAAAGATATTGGAATTTCATCTGGATTTTCGGAGCTTCAAATTGAAGTACAGGGAAACGCTGCCAAAAACCCATAGGCAATTCATGCGGAGTCTTCCATTGTTTTAACATTTTTTTGTCATGAGGTTCATGATCAAAATGATGGAAAGTAGGTTCAATTAGATCACAAAATTGCTTAATTGAGTGTGTGCAAGCGTGGTTTAGCTTGCGACGCCATTATTCTAGGGATTCACGAAGTGTGTGTGAAAGAAGAAATTTTACCTCGAATTCAATGAACTCATCTAGATCCTCCAAGAATGCAAGGAATTCATGTAAGTACTCAGGACAGGCCACTTCGCCTTCACCATCGTACATGAATTCCGAAAAGAGATCATAGAACTCCTTCATGATGTTGAAGGGTTGTGCGTTAGACAAACATCACAGAGGGAGAACTCTAATGATATTCATGACAAATCTGTGAAGATTCAAAATAGGATGTGAGGACTCAGCTTGTCATATGGCTCTCCTTCTAGCACCAAAAATGTTGACGGTGTTGGACCCGCCAACATGTCAAGGGATCTCCCCAGTAAGAAGTCCCAACTAGACCTCAAACTGTTTGGTGTAGGAGTCCCAATAGTGGGGTAGTATGGTATCTCCTTTAGCATGGTTGTGTGCAGAGGTAAGTAAGATGTCCTTGTTGGTAGCAAGGGTGTGACCTTGTAGCAAGTCAAGGAAGGTGCATGAATGGCTCTAACACATGGAAGAGGGAGTGAGTGCACCCCTTACATACCTGTGATAACACACAGCATAAAAAGGAACACACGAGCAGTAATACACCATGAGATGGAAACTAGGATATCCAATGATCCAAAGTGATGGGATATATCAATAACATGCTTCGATAAGATTCATACAAACACATATGGAATAGTCCATACATACATGTGTAAATAAAAACTACATATATCATTAGAGTAACTAGGATAGTCGAACTACAATAACAACATATGCATGAAACATGATGGCTCTATTATATTAAGAAAGTGAAATATCCAATCATTCATATAACTGAGACTTCCACTAGCCCTAACAGCAGAACATTATAGTCACCACTGCCTGCTCCTCCAAAGAGATGTAATAGTTTTGCGCTATGGAGAAGCCAAGGCTTATTACAATACACTCCAAGCTTTCTCTAAGTTACACCTATAGGAATCTTGGCCCCCAAAAGCATATACAATCAGTTATGAGGTTCTATAAATAGAAAAGGGTGGGGTGACACTTGACATTCCTGTTTGTGACTCTTCACCTACCCTCACAACTCTTCAACTACTACATGATTGTTACATTTTACTGTCAACACTTGGTGTTTCACTTTTACAACATGCTACAATACAATCTGTACATGTAGCCATGTGAGACAAAAATGGGCTTGAGCAATCCATGCAAGACATCACTAAGACTCAAACAGTTATGGGAAGACCAACTCTTCAACATCCTCGCGATAATCGACAATGGAGAACTAATGCCAAGCTTGGTAGTCTATTATAGTGTGCACATTCTCTATGGTGACATCCTTATCAAAGAGATCTCTTGCCTCCGTTGCATCCGGGTACACCGATTTGGAAACTTTGTCCAACTCGTCTGATAACATGTGCATCATAGTCTTGAATGCAACCATATGCTATAGGGATTAATGCACGGGTGTTTGATGTAGAAACCCTCAAGGATCTTCCCAGGATCCTTGATATACTGTAAGATTAGTTGCAGCTGTCACAAAGATGCATGAATATCTATGCTTACCAAATGAATATCAAAGCGAGAAGGACTTATTACCTCAAGTCTTAATGTGTTGTTTCTGGAGAGCGCAATGTAGCTAGGCGGAAGACCCGTGAGCTAGCTCCAAATCAAAACCTGCACATAGAAAAGACAAGCGTAATAACACAGCATAAAACCCTGATAAACAATGCATGAACATATAACGATATTTAGTTGCATATATCTAAGCCACTCATGCTAAAGATATTGCATAAACATATAAACAAGTTATACTACCAACATCACGGAGTGGACAACACAATTTCAGTTCTATATTGACGTAGAAAGAGTGATTAAAACCATCGGTTGTATTAGCCTTTCCTTACCCCTCCAGCTCCTCTCTCTCTCTCCCTTCTTAACCTCTTCTGATGCCTTAGTCTGAGACTCTCCTCGACAGTCAAATAGGCAATCCTTTCAAATGGTTCAACCCCTTTCACAATGGCCCTAACCTTGAATATATAGCATGTGAGGATAGGGTTGCCAAGTCCTTCATGAGTTCCATTAGGCAAAAGTAGTGATGTTTCCATGCCTTTGTGCTCTTTCCCATTTGTATACTCCATTAGGATTTAGTAATTCCTCCAAGCAGGTCGAGTTCTAATGTTTCCCTGCTTTTGTGAGCTGACATTGGAGAGAATCTTGGGATATTTCTCGGTCAACTTGTTCCCTTGACCCATAGAAAGTCATTAAGGTTCACTAACGCTCTTCCCGAGGTAATAAACATAGTTACCCTAGGCACTAACGCACCCTTAGCCTTGCTAGGAAGCTTTATATAGAAGGTTGCTAGTGGCTAAACATTGTTAGCTTGACAACTGGACCTATCAACTTGGTCAGTGCTTCAGTCATCATGTATTTCTCCTCTAAGCTGGTGAGGAGGTCATTTTCTTGTATAACAAATGCCCCCTAAAGTGTGAGATCAGAGGCTGCAACAATGGTCGAAATAATTTATATTTAACTATCCTTTTCTTTGGAAAAAAGAGAGAGAGGATTGGAGCTTTAGGCAGTACGAGAAACCTGATACAACGCATATAAAACAACCAAAACCTTGTCCTTAGTCGGGCATTCCCACGCTCAGTAGCTATGTCAGAGTGGTGTTCTCAATAAAGAGATATGGCGACGTTGGCCAATGATAAGCACAATGCAGAACCTGTGTCATAATAGGATCACTCTGATGAGCTGTCTGCAAAAAACAAAAACGCAACTTGGGAGAGGAAACAAGTCTGAGTGATACCCAAGGTCTTGATTTCCACTTCACCGCAACAACATAGATCGATACATGTGAATATAAGCGTTGATGTCTAACATGCATGAAATCATCTAATTACCATTCAATAATGGAGACCATTAACAAATGCGAGGATGGCCACCGATAATGGTGATGGTCTCCAAGATGCACAGTACAATCTAGCGAGTGTGAACAATGTTTTTGTCATCGAACACTCGTAGAATCATTTAACTAGGAGCCAATAATGAAAACCCCTGACCAAACACAAGGTGACCTGCCATTGATGTCTGTAGGTACTAAGGCACTGAAGTGTTTCTGGGTCTTTTTCCTATATAGAGTGTTGAAGTTGATAGTAAGAGACATCTCAAAAGGTAGGAAATAAGGTGTCCTACATCAGTCGACATGAAACAAGACAAGAATGATTGTTTTTTGAGGAATATTTTGAGAATTAGGTCAAAGCAACAGAGGGAATGATGATAGGATATGCTTGATGGTTTGATGGAGGAAACATAAGATAAAGGTTTTCCCTTGAACAATAGAAGGCACGACAATGGTTTTAACCATGCAACACTAGACTCATGAACACCAAAGAGTGTTAGGATACAGAGATGCACGAACGTTAGGGTATATAGGCTAAACTCATAGGATGGTAAGGTTCATATTGAGAGGCCATCACAATGAAGGTTTATCTTAGGGAGTGCCATGTTCAAGGGAGCGACTGCTGCCAAAAAACTCTTTTCATAATACAGAACACATAGGAGTTTTATTTTCCATTTCCCCAATTGATTAGTTTAGTGAGTCCAGATGGGTAAACTCATCAGTCTTTTCATGTTTTAAGAGTCTAAAAAGGATGGTAAAAAGAGTGACACTATGCCCTATCTGATTACTTTAATGAGTCCAGACAGGCAAACTCAGTGGTCTTTTCATGTTTCAAGAGTCTGGAAAGATTGTAAAGAGTGACTCCATTCCTCATCTGTGTAATTTAATGAATCCAAATGGGACAAATCAGTGGCCTTTTCATATTTCAAGAGTCTGAAAAGATCGTAAAGAACGACTCCGAGGTGGTCCCTTTGTCATAGTTGTTAACTAGGTGTGACAAAGGTTTAATAGTATACCTGAAAAGGTTCCTTTTCTGTAAGTTAATCTATTGAGTCTGGATAAAGAGAAATCTATGCTCAATAGATTTTTGCCTCACTTTGTTACGAGTACGAGGAGATGGAGTAAACTTGATATTCGTCATGAAATTTTAATGAGTCATGCGACGACAAACTCAATAGACCTTCATCGAATTTTAACTAGTCAAATGAAGAAAAATCAAGGTATATTTTTGAGTTTAATGAGCGAGGAAAAAGAGGAAAAGGAACTGCTCATTCCTTCTTCATAGATTTAATGAGCCCAAAGAAGGGAAAAAATTGGGGATTTTTCGATTTAAGAGCAAGTTCGAATAGTCCCAAAAAACAAAGCACTCATATCGTTGTCGTAGGTTTTTAACGAGCCCGATGAAGAAAACTCGAGGTATTTTTATTTAACGAGCAAGAAAAGTTCCTAAAAGGAATTCTTAGAGATTCTTCATAAGTTTTTAACGAGCCTGAAGAAGCTGCTAGAGCCTAGATCGACCTTAGGCTGAAGGAAGGCAATCCTAGGATAACCACAAACCAAGCTTAACCTGGTTGCTAGACCTACCAAGTTGGGAGAGGGCTCTCTCCTTGTCAATCTCAATCGAGATGATTGGATCAAATATGGATTTTAGGCTAGGTATAGTATCTCTAGGGTTTTTTGTTGATTTTGATGGTTTTGTTGCTAGATCAAATGGAGCAAGCAACTTTGGGTCCGGGAAATCAAGTCAGGAATGCAAGGTGTTCTGTGGGTGAGGTAGATAGGTGTTTTGGCACTTGGAATTGAGTGAGATGGTAGGTCTAAGATAGGTGAGGAGCTGAGGAGGGCATGCAAAGATCATCTATCCTCTTCAAACTGTAGAAAACATCAAAACTAAATGGATTCCAAAGGTAGAGCACTGTAACCAATGTATTCTACCTATCTATCTTGATTTCATTTAGTTAGAAGAATGAATAAGATTGTGGCACACATAACACATGAGAAAAACTAATAACAGAAGAATAAACTATGCAAAAACATTTTACCACAAGTATCCCACAAAAATAGCTGCAAATCCTGGTTTATTTCCTTGCCAAACTGTTGTAAAGATGTACAATGTAGCTCAGAGCATCCAAGAGAGTCCAACCTTTTCTAATGACTAAAAAATACATAATATAGACATCAAAACCACCTATGCTAGCCATTAAGGGTCGAATCCAATAAATAAGGGACTGTTTCAACCATATCTAAACTAGGAATAGGAATATAGGTAGTGGAACAACTTGCCTCTAAAACCATGGAAACTGATTCATTGACTCCCAAACCATCTCAAAATGATGAATATACCCTCTAAGGTCATTTTAAAATTACATTTACATAGCAAGGCATCAATTACAATCATAAATTCATCGAAAATAAGAGAAATAGTCAACTTATAGAAAAAACTCGCTCTATGCGTAGCGCCACTGGCCAAGTCTGTAGTGCCACTTCTCAGCTTATTTTATAGGCTTTCCACTTAGCCAAATTGATCCCAAGATGGCTCATTGGAAAGAAATTCCTGTCTAGTTTCTGGAACATCTTGAATTTGTGCATTTGGAGGTCATTTTCCCCCTCAAAAGTGGAATCTCCCAAGGTTGCTTCTTGTGTGTCCAAAAAGAGGCAGAGAGGTCATTTTTTGATGGTTTTTTGACCTTTAGGTGACCACGTTTTACTCAAAAATTGCTGAAACTTTCAGGGATTGATGCTCTCATCATGATGAATCCAAATATGTAAATCATTTCTCCAAAAAGTCCTCTAGTCAAAAGCGTAGCGCCACCTAATGCAATTTTCTCTGTTGGAAAATTTCAAAATTTCAAAATGACAAAAACTCACCAAAACTTGCCCAAATTTGGCACAAGGCTCCATCATTAGTTGGTTTGATGGGCTAGTGAGGCTTCAGCCAAGATTTTTAGCTTGTCTTGCTCCTTTTTTCTCCTCATTGCCTTCCTCAACCTTGCCTTAAGCTTCCTCATCCTTATATTGCATATTTTGTTCCGGGTCATGTAGTGGTAGGCCATGTGGCAAAGCATCTTCTTGTCTCTATTGGCCTTCTCAATCAGCCCCTCAAGGTGTATATTTACCCTCTCAAGCCAAGTTTCCCGGTCATTCTCGATCTCTTGTTCAATGGAAATCAACTTGACCTTTGCCTTCTTAGCCTTTTCCCTGTTCTCCTTGATCATTTGCAACTCCATTAGGCTTTTCTTATCCTCCAACTGTTTGTTCTCTTTCTTGTTCATCACCTATATCATCCTCATGCATCTTATCTTTGCCTTTTCTTTGTTGCTTATGTCTCTCCATGGAACTATCACTGAGTGTCTCTTTCCATTGTTCTCCTTTGGTTTTACAAAATGTGGTTGTATATGGATAATAGTGTGGAAATAAGGTGAAGGAATGAAATGGGCAGAGGGTATGAGAGAGGGAGTGTGAAAATGTATGTTGAACAGAGTTTAGGGATGAGTAGGGTTTTAGGGAGAATGGGTAGGGTTTGGTGATGTGAGTAGGGCTTGTAGGGTTTGGGGAGAATGTATGTGAGAATGGGATTTAGGGAAAATATATGAGGGAATAGGGTTTAGGGAAAAGCAAATAGATGATACAGGATAGCCATAAATGAGTGAGCTTTCAAAATATAGGAGATAGTTTAGTGAAAACTAGGGTTTAACTTTTTGAGAGACAAAATCACCAAAGACTGATGCAACAACCTCTTTTCAACAAGAGTGATTGTGTCACTTACTTGCAAAGAAGAAATTTGGAAGTTTTGAGGTGATTTGAGGAGATTTGGAACAATTTGGAGTGTAGCTACCAGGTGCGTAGTGCACTCACCCAGGTTTGTAGCGCCGATTTGTTGCGTAGCGCCACTCCTATGCATAGAGCCAGAGTTTGGTGCGTAGTGCCTTTTTGTAGGAAACTTTTGGAGGCCTTCCTAGTGTCCAAATTGGGTTTGTGATAGCTCGTTATAAGTCTTGGCGAGTCTACTTTCCCAAACATCTTGAATTTTTCAATTTGGAGTTCATTTTCCTTATCAAAATTCCAATCTCCCAAGACTGGTCAAAATGTGCACAATGAGGCTACCTAAATGAAGAGTGTTGTTGCAGTCAACTTTTGAAGGTCTTCCTCAACTCCAAATTGAGCTCATGATAACTCATTGGAAAGATATTTGTGTATGCTTATCATTTGACTCATCAAGAAAGTCATTTGGGCATTCCATCTAGAAGAAAAATTGATTTTACCAAGGTCACTTCAGAGGTGCAGCAACTCTCCCGAGGCAACTGTATTTTTGACATTTCTCTAAAACCATGAGACCTGTGTAAAAAGTGAAGGAGGTTTTTCTTACTTGGCCTTTTTTGGAAAAAACCCTTTCTCACTTTTTCCAAATTCATTTTTTCTTTCTCAGAAACAAAAACCCTAGGAGAGGGAAATGTGTCTTACTTGAGCACAACTGAAGCACAAAGAAGGTGTAAAATGACCCATTGGAACTGGAAATTATGATGAGAACTATTTGAATGATGGTACACTCCACCGAATGGTGACATGGAATGACACTTGGAAAACTTTGGAAGGAGTGAAAACAAATCCTAGACCTAATACCTAGTGACCAAATTTTACTTGAAGACTCACTGAAATGACAAAATTTGACTTTGACACCCTAAGACCACTTTGTAAGAGCATGCTTGATCACTGGTGGAAGGTTTCAAAGGCTGACACTAACATTGGCTCGATTGGGGATGGTAGCTCCTTGGAGGTGCCAAGAACACCGTAGACCAAGTAGCCTTATCCATTGGGAATGGGGTCAAAACACTCAATTTGAAATGCACGACTGTAAACTAGCGACTTGATGACACAAACTAACTCCGAAACTGTCTTGAAAATGATTGTAAAATGACTCAATACTTAAACTAAAACAAATACTTACAAATATTTTTAATGGCAGCAGACCATCGAAATTTGAGGGCTTCAAATCATGATGTCAACCCCCTGCCTACTGATGAAATATGTACAACCATGTGAAGTGGGCCTTCCAATGTAAACAATCCAGCAGATGGCTACTTACTGAAATTCTACTCTCACTTTCTCTGAGCAGATAGAACACTGTACATGTAGGCAACTCACAATAACAACTGAAACCAATTCTTATGCTGACGAACCAGGCAACATTCATCTTTTCTAATGCTTGCAAAAGAATGCCAAAGGGATCTTGAAAATCCTGAAGCACTAGCTTGTCTTGAGATTCAGCAGCAAAAATACAAGTATTCCCTTCATTCTGATATGAAAGGACAGTTGGTTGCTGATTGATAGGAAGGCATAGAGAAGTATAAACTTCGGCTATCTGAGTGTTGGTTGTAAATTCCTCAACCATGAGAAATCCTGACTCGAATTCTGGCATAATGTCTCTCTCAGGCTCATACTCTTCAATTTCATAGTCTAAGCCTTTCTTAAACAGAAAACATTCTTCAAGATTATCAAACATGACAGCCCTATCATGTTCATGAAGTAAAACAATATCTGTTCGCTGATCTATAAATCTAATTTCAAGACTGTCATCATTTTCAAAAGTGGAAGAAGCTTCACTAACACCTTCTTGACGATGTGAACACTGCAAAACTAAATTAGCTTGGGCTGTAACATGACCTTTCAGGAGTTGATCTATCTCATCTTCAGATAGAGGAGAGAGTACTTTTTGTTTTCTTTTGCTAAAACAATAATTTTGTTCTTGACATAACATGAAAAACATGAAAAACTTGAATGACAGTCCTCAATCCCCTGGTCTTCTAAAATTTGAAAACATTGTTGATCATCTTCATATGACATAGCAATCAAATTGTCATGTTTCTTATCACACTCATCCGTCATACGAGGGAAAATTTCAGATAGTTCTTGAAACTCAAAACTAACACTTCTATCATTTACCACTGAGTTATCCAAAGAATATTTTTCACTTACATGAACAAAGATCTCATCTTGTTTTTCATAAAAGGACTAGATTACCTCCTCGTGAAGACTTTGTTCTAATGAAATGAGAACACTTGGGTCAATAACTTTGTCTTCCTCTTTCCAGATGATCTCAACAACAGAGCTCTCCTTCATGGGATTCAGAAAAAGGTACTCTTCATCATCACGATCTGAATCTAGATCTGAATTAGCCAACTTGAATTTATCACAATTTGAAATTGAAACTTGATTTCCCTACATACTGTCTTCTGCTATGAGCAGATCTAAACTAAGACCTTGCCTTCCATCATCTTCAATTGTACTAATATCTTGAACCTGCTACAAATTTTCCTAAGCATCTTGATAAGTATCCTCTAAGCTCTCTTTATGTTGCTGAAATAGATTTTCATACAGGGCTTCCATGATCTCATCGTCCATGAAGTCATCATCTTCATAAATTTTCTCAATATTTTCAATAAAACTATAAACATGTTTGCAACAGTTCTGAACTAATATTAAGGATGGACAAGATTCTTTATACCTTTCAAACAACATGGTATGAAAATCTTTTAAACGGTAAATACAAGCAGCGGCAAACTTTCATACCAAGATCGAGCTTCATCTTCCAGAGTGGCCATAAATATCTTCATTAAGAAGTGATCAGGAAAATCAACCTTCAACTTGTGAATATGCATGTGAAATCTAACTAGATGTAAAGCAGCATCATTCCTATCATCATCTTTAAACATAGGAAAATTCCTTTGCCAATCTACCTTAGGAATTTTATTTGGGAAACCTGGAATGTGATCTCGGCTCATGGGAGCATACCTTTGATCCAACAAATCCATTTTGATAACAATGAATTCACCAAGAAATTCTTCAAGCTACTGATTCTTGAAGAGTAGAGTTTCCATAAAAATTCTGAACCTTCGGATTTTTCGACACTGGAGTCGCCAAGTGAATGATTTCAGCCTTCCAATGTCTGATCGTTGTCCACCATCAACAATGATATCTAAACTTGATACATTTTGCTAAGGAACATAAAACTACATTCCCCAGTATGTTCGCCACTATGTTAGAGCCTAGATCGACCTCAGGCTGAAGGAAGGCAATCCTAGGATAACCACAAACCAAGCTTAACCTGGTAGCTAACCCTACCAGGTTGGGAGAGGGCTCTCTCCTTATCAATCTCAATCGAGATGACTGGATCAAATATGGATTTTAGGCTAGGTATAGTAGCTCTGGGGTTTTTGGTTCATTTTGATGGTTTTGTTGCTGGATCAAATGGAGCACGCAACTTTGGGTCAGGGAAATCAAGTTAGGGATGTAGGGTGTTCTGTGGGGCAAGGTAGATAGGTGTTTTGGCACTTGGAATTGAGTGAGATGGTAGGTCTAAGATAGGTGAGGAGCTGAGGAGGGCATGCAAAGATCATCTATCCTCTTCAAACTATAGAAAACATCAAAACTAAATGGATTCCAAAGGCAGAGCACTGTAACCAATGTATTCTACCTATCTATCTTGATTTCATTTAGTTAGAAGACTGAATAAGATTGTGGCACACATAACACATGAGAAAAACTAATAACAGAAGAAGAAAATATGCAAAAACACTTTACCACAAGTATCCCACAAAAATAGCTGCAAATCCTGGTTTATTTCCTTGCCAAACTGTTGTAAAGATGTACAATGTAGCTCAGAGCATCCAAGAGAGTCCAACCTTTTCTAATGACTGAAAAAATAAATAATATAGACATCAAAACCACCTATGCTAGCCATCAAGGGCTGAATCCAAGAAATAAGGGACTGTTTCAACCATATCTAAACTAGGAATAGGAATATAGCAGTGGAACAGCTTGCCTCTAAAACCATGGAAACTTATTCATTGACTCCCAAACCACCTAAAAATGATGAATCTACCCTCTAAGGTCATTTTAAAATTACATTTACATAGAAAAGCATCATTTACAATCATAAATTTATCCAAAATAAGAGAAATAGTCAACTTGTAGAAAAACTAGGCGGAATTTGGATTTTTGAGCAAACTGGCTCTATGCATAGTGCCACTGGCCAGGTGCATAGTGCAACTTCTTAGCTGATTTTGGAGGACTTGCCCTTAGCCAAATTGAGCCCAAGATAGCTCATTGGAAAGGTATTCCTGTCTAGATTCTGGAACATCTTGAATTTTTTCATTTTGAGGTCATTTTCCCCCTCAAAAGTGGAATCTCCCAAAGCTGCTTCCTATGTGTCCAAAAAGAGGCAGAGAGGTCATTTTATGATGGTTTTTTGACCTTTAGGTGACCAAGTTTTACTCCAAAATTGCTGAAACTTTCAGAGATTGATGCTCTCATCATGATGAATCCAAATATTCAAACCATTTCTCCAAAAAATCCTCCAGCCAAAATCGTAGCGCCACCTAATGCAATTTTCTGTGATGGAAAATTTCAAAATGACAAAAACTCACCAAAACTTGCCCAGATTTGGCACAAGGCTCCCTCATTAGTTGCTTTGATGGGCTAGTGAGGCTTCAACCAAGATTTTTAGCTTGTCTTGCTCCTTTTTTCTCCTCAAGGCCTTCCTCAACCTTACCTTAAGCTTCCTCATCCTTATATTGCATATTTTGTTCTGGGTCATGTAGTGGTAGGCCATGTGGCGAAGCATCTTCTTGTCTCTGTTGGCCTTCTCAATCAGCCCCTCAAGGTGTATATTGACCCTCTCAAGCCAAGTTTCCCAGTCATTTTCGATCTCTTGTTCAATGGAAGTCAACTTGACCTTTGCCTTCTTAGCCTTTTGCCTATTCTTCTTGATTATTTGCAACTCCATTAGGCTTTGCTTATCCTCCAATTGTTTGTTCTCTTTCTTGTTCATCATCTATATCATCCTCGTGCATCTTCTCTTTGCCTTTGCTTTGCTGCTTATGTCTCTCCATGGAACTATCACTGAGTGTCTCTTTCCATTGTTCTCCTTTGGTTTTACAAAATGTGGTTGTATATGGATAATAGTGTGGAAATAAGGTGAAGGAATGAAATGGGCAAAGGGTATGAAAGAGGGAGTGTGAAAATGTATGTTGAACAAAGTTTAGGGATGAGTAGGGTTTTAGGGAGAGTGGGTAGGGTTTGGTGATGTGAGTAGGGCTTGTAGGGTTTGGGGAGAATGTATGTGAGAATGGGATTTAGGGAAAACATATGAGGGAATAGGGTTTAGGGAAAAGAGAATAGATGATATAGGATAGCCATAAATGAGTGAGCTTTCAAAATATAGGAGATAGTTTAGTGAAAACTAGGGTTTGACTTTTTGAGAGACAAAATCACCAAAGACTAATGCAACAACCTCTTTTCAACAAGAGTGATTGTGTCACTTACTTGCAAAGAAGCAATTTGGAAGTTTTGAGGTGATTGGAGGAGATTTGGAACAATTTGGAGTGTAGCTGCCAGGTGCGTAGCGCCAATTCAATTTTACACTGTAGGAAAAAAACAGGTGCGTAGCGCCTTTTTGCAGGACACTTTTGGAGGCCTTCCTGGTGTCCAAGTTGGGCGTGTGATAGCTCTTTGGAAAGAGTGGTGAGTATACTTTCTAAAACATCTTGAATGTTTCAATTTGGAGTTCATTTTCCCTGTCAAAAGTCCAATCTCCCAAGACTGGTCAAAATGTGAGGAATGAGGCTGCCTAAAGGAAGAGTGCTGTTGCAGTCAAATTTTGAAGGTATTCAACAACTCAAAATTGAGCTCATGATAGCTCATTGGAAATCTATTTGTGTCTAATTATCAGTTGACTCATCAAGAAAGTCATTTGGGCATTACATATAGGAGAAAAATTGATTTTACCAAGGTCACTCCAGAGGTGCAGCAACTCTCCTGAGGCAACTGTATTTTTGACATTTCTCTAAAACCATGACACTTGTGTAAAAAGTGAAGGAGGTTTTTCTTCCTTGGCCTATTGTGGAAAAAAAACTCTCTCACTTTTTCCAAATTCATTTTTTCTTGCTCAGAAACAAAAACCCTAGGAGAGGGAAATGTGCCTTACCTAAGCACAATTGAAGCACAAACAAGGTGTAAAATGACCCATTGGAACCTGAAATGATGATGAAAAATCTTTGAATGATGGTACACTCAGCTGAATGGTGACATGGACTGACACTTGGAAAACTTTGGAAGGAGTGAAAACAAATCCTAGACCTAATACCTAGTGACCAAATTTTACTTGAAGACTCACTGAAATGACAAAATTTGACTTTGACACCCTAAGACCACTTTGTAAGAGAATGCTTGATCACTGGTGGAAGGTTTCAAATATTGACACTAACAGAAGCAACTCGGGGTTTTTTCAATTTTATGAGAGAGAAAAATGTCCCCAAAAAAGAATGCTCAGTCGATCTTTTTCAGTTTAGTGAGCTAGAAAACGAGAGAAAAGGAGTTGCTCAGACCGTCATCGTAAATGTTTAACAAGACCGAAGATGAAAAACTAGGGGAATTTTCAGTTTTAGAGTGAGAAAACATCGCATAAAAGAAAGTGCTCATTGAGAATCGAACTTGGTCATTTCTGTTGTTCAATCCTGAAAATTCTTTCATCAAAACATGAGCAATTTCTGCCCATATGGGTTCATAGGGCATGATAAATATCATAGGAAATGGAATACTTCTTCTTTAATGACTTCAATTAAGATAATTCATGTCTCCAACGTGACTATAAGGGAGTTCTTGAGCCTCCACTTTCACCATTTGCATCATTTGGGAGCTGTGAGAGTGTTTTGGAGCTAAAGAGGAGCATATTTTCCACGGATGATTACGGGCAATCCGGGAGACCATTCGACGTGCCATCAATCCCAGATAGATGAAAAAAACTTGATATTGCATTATTCAACCATTTTTAGCTGCTTTTTGGGTGGATTTTTACAAATATGGTGAGCCCTAGATCATTTATTGCACCTAATGCCCCCTTCCAGGCCTGTAGGGAGTGTTAAATGCCCTTTACGACCTAGGGGAGGGGGTTAATCCTCATTGTTTGGAACAAGGGGGGCGTTAGTGCATGAGGGCGCACCCCAAAACTCTAGGTAGTGATTTTTTGAGCTTTTTTCCCCATTTAAACTTATTTTTGGGTTGATTTGTGCAGGTTTTCAGCCATTATGACTAGTCTATGTAGATAATGGGCCCATGATCGATAAGAATTGTTGATGTGAAATGATCCAGCTTGCATACTTGCATTGCACTGATGTGGTTTGATGAAGTATGCACAGTTGGACTTGATGAAAGGTCAGGAGGACATTTTGAGCTGGATTATTCAGCGTTGGGATGAACACGAACAGGTGTTCTGAATCGGGGACCATGAGTTGGCTATTGATCAAGATGATATATATTTCTTGACAGGTTTGTCATGCAGAGGAGCACGAGAAAACTTGATCGGTGGTAGGCCTAATCCTTGATTCACCATTGAGCTGGTTCGAGCTTACTGTATTCCTGAGGGTGGACTCATCAGCAACAAAGTCCTTATAGAGAGGATCAGATCTAGATCTATGAGGGCCATTTTATGGATGATTGTGCGCTTGGCGGGGTCTAAAAGTCCCCATGTTGTGACAAAGGCCTAACTATTTCTTGTAGTTGACTGTGTCCAGCCACAGATATTCAACTAGTGCAAGGCGGTGCTTCATCAGTTGAAGGCAGAGTTGAACGCATGTAAGACCCAAACCCAACAGAGTTTTGAGTATGACACTGTCATTGTCTCCTTCATACTTGAAAGGGTGCCAGTTATGTGCCCGTGGATGAGCTTATCTCCCCTCAATCCGAGGGAACCTAGATAGAGGCGATGGGACTCACTTGATCCTCACACAGGAGGAGGACCCATCCGACATTTTTTCGAAGAAGATTTCTTCGAATGGCTCAGTGGCCTAATTGTGATGATAGACGACTATGCCTACGAGGGTGTGGACTTCACAGGTGACCCTGACTTGATTTATCCGCTAGGTAAAAACTAGGAGCCTCAAGGTAAGAAGGTTTATTTGAGAGTACTTAAAGTATTTTTAAGCTTTTGAATGTTTTTTTTTTTTAATGGGTGAACAAGTACTGACATGAAGCTTTTCGCTTGACACAGATGTAGCACCGATGCGACCGGCAGGCGAGCCTCCCCAAGTGAGGCGAGGTGGCCAACTACCCAAAGGTGAGGGAGATGATGAGAGTCTTCGTGAGGTTCTGAGGAACCTGGAGGGCTTGAGCATGGGTGTGCCCCCCCTTCCTATGAGGGAGATCCCCGCTCATATGCAGCGACACATAGTTGGTGTGCCTGAGCGGTTTCTAGTTCCTCTTCGGAGGATAGCTAGAGTAGTATTATCTTTTCATGAGCAGTAGGCTCTATTTGCAGATGCATGGTATATCCAACGTGTGTTTATAGCTAGGTTCGATAACCATTTTGTACTTAAAACACCCAAGTTTTGGGAAATTTTTTGATGTAAAAGACTGGATTCAATATATATATATATATATATACAAATATTTTGGTATTTCATGATGTAAATGTTTTGGTATTTTGGTATTTTGGTATATGTATATATATATACAAACATATATATATATATATATATATCTATATATATATATATATATATATATATATATATATATATATATATATATATATATATATATATATATATATATATATATATATATATATATATACAAATATTTTGGTATTTCATGAGGATACTGCTGATATGGTTGAGAATGTGATGAATACGGCTGTTGGTATTGCTGATATGGTTGTGAGTATGGTGGGTATGATTGAGGGTATGTATGATAAGATTGGGAGTACTGTTGAGACGGTCTCCATTGGTGTTGTGATTGGTTTTGGTGCTGCCATGGCATGGGTACATTCCATGAGTTTTGTGCATACATTTGATCATTCATAGGAAATTGCAAATTTTGACTTGGAAACATACCTTGAGGTGCTGGCCTTGGCTGCCATGGTCTCTTTGCACCCATGTAATACACGTTTTCCATCTCTGCATTGGCTGCCATATTACAGTTCTGCAAAACCTTAACTTTAGGACAGTTAAACATATCATGATGTTCAGTACAGAAAGCACAAACTTGGATGTTTTCTAGAGGGCAATCTTTTAATGCATGTTTCTTCCGGCATTTTGGGCAGAAGATAGCCATTATCTAATCTTCATCTTCTTGTTTCTTCTTGGCTTTTAAAGTGTCAATTTGGTTCCCTAGGGTGCTTAACAGATCTGTTTTAAACTCTTCTAAAAGATTCCCTATTTCAGCCCTTGTGACACTTGCAGAGGCAGATTTTGTGACTTTGGATGACAGGGTTCTCTTTCCCATTTTAGCTTTACTCCTTGAATACTTTTCACACAACTCAGCGATTTATTCAAAGGGTAAGGCAGAAATGTCACCTTTTCCCATCAAGTTGAGTTCATCCATGTATTCCTCTTGGATACCTTTCAAGAATATTGTGCGGATCAGATCAAGAGGCATAGTTCGGTGTTTAGATTTTTGTAGGTTGTAGACAAACCGTTCTAAATATTCCTCTAAGGTTTCATCCTCTTGCTGGCCCATTCTAAAGATATCATCTTTAGAGTCTTTGGATCTGCAATAAGGTTGATATTTCTTTAGAAATATTCTCCTCATGCCATCCCAATCAACTATGGCATGCTCACCTAGCCTCATGAACCATCTTAAGGCTGATGCCTTTAATGTCGCTGGGAATAATCTAAGCCTATGGGCATCATCTGTATAGCCATATGTTCGACATACAATGTCAAACTCGAACAAGAATGAGTCTGGATCCTCCGAAGCCATACCATAAAAGTTTGGCAGCACGGATGGGGGTATGTTTTTCATTTTGATCTCATCATCTTCCTGTGGTTCATGTATAGGAAACTTAAAAGTTGACTCCTCTTCATCTCCTTGACGTGGTACTGATCCAGATCCTTCCTCAGCCATTCTAATAGGTCTCTCTGTGTCAGTGTCACTTGTTTGAAAAAGGAGATTAAAGAAAGATTGTTCGGTCACTGTGCTACTTTCTCCTTGTGTGGAAGGTCTAGGAAAGTGCTTCTTCTGCAATTTATGTGTGAATAAAGTTTGCCTTTCAATAAGAGTAAGTCTCTGTCCTGACTTTTGTTTTTCTTCTAATGCTTGGATAACTTCCTCAGCTGGTGTTGTATTCCCTAGAGAGTCTGCTCCTGATGATGATGGGTTAGTTTTTAGATGGTGGGGGGTTTTTACAAATCTACCTTGACTGTCTCTAAATCTAGGCATAAATGAACATGATTTCTAACTGTGTTTTTGTTTATTTTTGTGTATTGAATTTTTTTTTTTTAAATCCTTTAAGTACGCCTCCCCGGAAACGGCGCCAAAATGTAGTGTTCTATCTAGGGTACTAGACTAAACCATATTTATTATCGACCAGGATGCGTAAGCTTAGAGGCATGCGTCTAAAGTATATAGACATAAAGGATTATTAGCTAAGTGGTTATGATGGAGGTCACAGAACTTCTTTACGGAAGATTGGGGTATGTTACCTATCATCCAAACACTCAGTTCACTCTGTTAATATACCTGATTACAATACGGTCATTAAATTCATTCGCCAAATTAGACACTGAAATTAAACACTGTGTATCACTGCAAACCAAGATTTCAATCTCCTTACAGAGACATTATACACAAAACCCTTGTTTAGCAAATACCCAGCATTCACTAATATTCCTACAAGATAAAAATATACAGAGATCATAAACAGATTTTGAAATGAAAACGAAGTTCATGACATTGCTTTAAAAGACAACACAGGGATCGAATCCCTTACAGGACGCGCTTCACGATCTCAGTGATGACTGTTCAAGTATTATCACAAACACAAACCATGTGCATTCGATTGAAATCAACAACCAATATGAACTATTGAAATCGGAAACCAATCTTAACTACTGTGCAAACCATATAATACCCTAAGTGCGAATAAAATGAAAAGGACAATATACCAGTTTAACGCAGGGCCCGTCCGCGTTCCAGAGGTATACGTGTTCAACCGGTTATCAAATCAATGCAACAAGACAAGGGTCGTGACTGTAACTGGATTCTTGATATTAAGTTCAAAAGACTGTTTCAAATGATACAACGATTAACCATCGTTCATTACACCGAATTGTATTTACATATGTCTTTTTACAACACATTTCAAAAACGAATGTACATACATGATATGGTTGTTGCCGCTTTTACTACATCGAGATTTTAAAATGTTTCCATCCTAAACTGATTTCAAAAAGGAACAAAAACTAAATCAATTTTAGAATGCTCTGTTGTTGCTGCCTTTGTCGCCAGTGTGCCATGCTTTGACCTGTGTTGACCGCGCATGTAGGAGGGTCGATTCTGCTGTAGGATAGGTATTCGTCCATGCTTGGACATTCTACTTTTCATCCATACCTTTCGCTCTAGCCCAGCTGTTGTGCCACATGTCAAACAATGAGCTAATTACAGGATGTTGGAACTTCCTGTAACCATTTTACCAAAAACTTCTAATTCTTTAACATGAAACTCCTAAATCAATTTCAATGCATTTTAATAACTATAGGACTATTAACTAATCAATTTTCAAGGAATCTAAGAGATATATGATGAAAAGGAGTAGGCAAATGATATGTTTTAGGAGGAAAAAGGAGGTCATAGGATGGTACCAACAGTCACGCTTAGTGGCGGATGCGACAATGGTCACCTAACGATAGTTCAGGGTGAAAACATTACGCTTGGAGGTAGACAAGAATGTCACCATACTAAGGATTAGTAGAGTCCAGAAGATAGACAACTTCATCCAGTAGAGGTTCGTGGGCTATCTCGTTAGGATTGACAATGGGAAGATACAACAAAAGTTCAGTGAATACTAAGGAATTTTTCGCCTTGGCAGCAATTAAAACCAAATCAAATTGTTGGTGGATCACTATCAATTTGGAATATTTCCTTCCAATGACTTGATGAGACAAAATGTGTCTAATGGGATTCTCCAAGGCGATGACAGTAGTATGTCGTAGTAGTATGTAATGTCAGAAGCGATTGACAACAAAGACAACTACCAAGGACAAATTTTCCACATGTGAATATCTGAGTTCGGGCCCAGCCAAGCCCTTCGATGGATAATATATCACATTCTCACTCAGGTCATCATGAGTTTAAACCAAGACCATTCCTAGAGAGGATGGCGAGGTTGCCAGGTACAGAATAAATTCGCACCCATAGTTGGGAGCACTAAGGAGTGGGGCTGATATAAGCGCCTTTCTCAAGGCATCAAATGATCGTTAAGCTTGATCATCCCATAGGTATGGTACTCCCTTCTTAAGTATGTTCATAAAGCCTTTCTTTAACTCAGCATAATTTACAGTGAATCGTCATAAGAAGTTTTCTTTCCCCTGCAAACGTTGGAGCTGCAAAATGGATTGTGGTTCGGGAAATTGAGTAATTGCCTTTACCTTATCAGGATCAACCCTAATCCCATACTTGGAGACAATGAAACCATGTAATCATCTAGACTCAACAAAGAAAATGAATTTATGTGGATTCAGACGTATGTTATAGAACCAACACCTAAGAAAAATTGCTCGTAAATGATCTAGGTGCTGTGCTCACTTCTTGGAATGGGTTGGAAGGTCATCTAAGTAAGCTTGAACGATATGTCTAATATCGTGAAATGCGTAGTCCATGGCCCTTTGAAATGTTTCTCCAACATTCTTTAAACTGAATGGGAGTTTTTGATAGGCAAAGATTCCCCAAGGGAAAATGAAGGTGGTTTTGTGCTAGTCTATTGGTTTTATGGCAATCTAGTTGTAACCTGAGAAACCATCCATGAATGAGAATGATTCACAACTGGCACAGTCATCGATGATTTGGTCGATGAACGGTGTCAAATAATTATCCTTTGGATACGTGACGTTCAAGTCCCGATATTCGACACATACGCGGATGTTACCTTGTTTCTTATCAATAGGAACTAGATTGGAAACCCATTCCATTAAGGGAATGGGGTTGACAAAACCAGCATGTAACAACTTTTCCACCTCAGTCTTGATGGCTTCCATTTTGCGGGGGTGGACTGGTCAAAGCCTTTGGTGGATAGGCTTGGCATTTTCATATATATTGATCTCATGCTCGACAATAGACGGATCTATGTCGGGCATTTCCTCGTAAGACCAAGAAAATACATCACAAAATTTCTTAAATAGGCAGGTGAAGCTTGCGATTTTTTCAAGAGTGAAATTGGCTCCAACCTCGATGTTTTCCACGATGCCTGTCTTGACAGAAATATTGATGAGAAATGTCTTTGAAATATTTTCCATATTTCCTTCCGAGTCCAAAGTTTGGATAGTCGCATAAGGTGAGGAAATGATATCAGGTGTGTCAAATGACAGGATTTGAAGAGGCACCATGTCCGAATCAGATATCGAAACACGATGGTGAGAGTCCTCCCATGGTTGCTCTTCTAAACACATGATCTCTCTAATAGATTTTTCTGAAGGAAGGACTATATTGAGAAGATCGAAAGAAGGAGAAGTTATGGGAGGGGAGGTGGTACCATTGGCCGTGACCAAAGTGACTAGAAATTTGGATGCAGATTGAATGGATTGGTAGGCCATTCAGTTGGTGAAAGTGGCATTTTTTCTCCATAAGTGTCAATTTCTGAAGGGACCGGGAGGATCCAAGGATCGGTCGGTTCATGAGGAATAGATGAAGCCATAGAGACTACCTGTGGAATTGCGAGCGACGGAAGAGGGAAACAACCCATCAGGGAAGAGCCCTTCAATAGACTGGTACTGATACTGACGTAAGAGTTAGGTACACCACCCACTAAGGGTACAAAGCCATTGGGTAACGAGGAATAATTAGGGGTGCAAAAGGACAACTAGTCCATTGTGACTATCTTTCCATCCAATGGAAATAGTATGATGCGAAAGATAGTAGAACAATGAAAGTCATGGCATAAGTCCAACTGCGACCCAACAATATATTATAGTCAAGCTTTCTATCTATGACTTTGATGTCCACCGTTACTATTTTCCCACTCAAAGTGATGGGGTAGCTAGCTAGGTAACCTTTTGGAATGAAAGTGTGGCCGTCGAAAGCTTTAAGGGAATTCGATGGCAGGGATAGGGTTGGAGAACCCAAAGCGAGCCAACATGAAGCCGACATGATGCAAGTTGAAGAAACTTTGTCAATGACAGTTTTGTGTACTCCTCGCCCTTTCGAAAATATTTGCACTTGAAATGCAAGCTGGTGTGAAAGGGGAGGTTTACATTTGTCCATGTCAAAAATTGCAAGCATGGAATCCTGAGGGTCAATACTACCAATTGTCGAAAGGAGAGATTTCCTTTGTGTTGGACATGTTTGTAATACTTCGAAACATAATCTTACTTTGTGCAGCGCTTACTCATTCACAAAGCTTCATCTGAGTCTTACATTACCTTTTGGGTGCTAAAAAATGTCACCTTGACTACTTACAGTTAGTATGGCTCAAATCAACAGTCATGCTACCCTCTTAGGCAAGTCTCATGCCTCTGTTATCCATCTCAAACTCAAAGAAGAGAGAAAGTCTTGTAAAAACTATGTTTATCTCTGGGGTCGCAGGTTCTCTCTAGCCTTACCTGCGGGGACGCTGACCTTGTTCACAAAATATGCGTCCATGGACGCTCTGTATGTTAAGGGACAGGTGCGTCCCTTTGTAAAAGGCAAAATGCGCGAGTTTTATCTTGAAAAAGTTACTTGTGGTTACTTCTAGAACATTCTAGAGGTCGGTTTGATGAAATGGATGCGCCTCCAGTTGGTTCATGTATCTCTATTAAGGGGGAACTTATCCCATCAATAAGGGAGCTATCCCACCCAAAGAGGGGGATGATCCCATTGATAGTGGACCTGAATAACCTCTTTACAGCACTATAAATAAAGGCATTGAGCCAGAAGGAGAGGAGGTTGGAGCTATACATTTTCTTTGGGTAAATGCTGCAGGATTTAGGTCTTCCATTAGAGCCTTTGTGAGGAGAGATTGTCTTCACTTGATTCTACTTGGGAGAGGGTGAGCTTTGTCAAAGTAGAGGAAAACCCTTGATGGACCCTGGGAGGAACTTGCACAACACCAAGGCCAGGTTGTAAGAGTTTCTTTGTTTCGTTATTAATACAAACTGGTTTATTTTTCTCAATAGCTTGTGTTAATGAGTTATTTCATGTGTTCCTTGGTCTGCATGTTGAATATATGTTTTATTATATGAAATGCAAGTGCTTGGTAATTGTTTGATTGTTTGTGGTTGCAGGAATTGACTTGAAGGAGGAGCTCATCCGGATCGTCAAGAACGGACTTCAACAACAGCGTTTTGGAATAAGGTAAGCCTAAACACTTGTAGTTTTCATGTTGTAAAAGGTGTATTTAGAGAAAGATCACTCCATTTTGTCTTGTTTGTCATTAGAATGTCTTAGACTTCTAGGAAGGTCAGTCGTGTCCGCACCCTTGACAGATTCCGTGTGACAAATTGGCGACTCCACTGGGGAATCCATTAATGAGAGAGTCTTTTCCTTTATATGAACTTTGCTTTGAGAAAATCATTTTTATTTTCTGGTTTTTGACTGTGAGAATTAGTATTTGGGTGGCTTAGCTTTAGATTTAGTTAGATTTGGTTTTTCTTCATTTTTCCAGAAGGACGCACCCACTGAGTACTGCACAGTGCGTCTTTGGACGCGCTGTTGCCGTCTGCACAGAGCGGGGCCGCACCTGTGACAACGGGATGCCTGCGTCTTCCTGTAAAACTTAAGAAAATTCCATTTTTGCTTTAAATTGCTTTTAGATTTTGTTTTTCCTTAGTGTTTTCTGCCCAGATCCTTTAGTACCCTGTCAAGAATTTTCACCTGAACTAGTTTTGTGAGCTTTGAGTGTTTTAGTGGTTTTCAACGAAGTTTAGACCTAGGTTTTGATTTTTGGAAAGGCTTTGTAGTGACTTTGATAGTAGAAAGTTGTCCAGCCTTAGATCTCTCTGGTTAGTCAACCTTCTTAGAAGTCGGGCCTGTCGTAAAGTCTCCTTTTGTGAGCAACTTGCCATTTGAGTTGTTTTGGGTCAAATTTCGAATTACTTGTTTATAAAGTATTGATTTCCATTTTACAAAAAGAACAAAAAGATTAGAGTTTTGTTTTGGCTAGTTTTTGATTCTGCAATAAGCTAGTCCTTGATTTGATTGTGATCAAGTAAAACACCTTAGAAATAATCATTGTTAGTTTTGGCCTCGTTAAGATTGCTTAGAGTAAATTTGCCTTTAGTTTGCTTATGAGTGCATTTTCATAGATTTTAAGAGTTGTTAAGATTGATTTTTGGTTATATTAGATTTATTTGTTTTATTAAAAGAAAAATACAAAAACATCTTCTTAAAAAGTCTTGTTTCAAGTAGCTTTTTGTTTTCGAAAGAAGAAAAGAGTTTTTTCGTGCATGTAAAGAGAGGTTATGTTTTTATGCTTGGAAAAGACAAACGAATTGTTTCTTTGATTGTCTTCAATTAAGAAGTTGCTTTTATAAAGATTGCATTCTCTCAACTTTTTAGTTAAGCAATTCATCGAAAAAGTAAAGTAGTGGATAAATCATTCTAGGTGCATTTTGTAGTGGTTTCGAGTCGAGTCAACACACCACTAGTTTCACTTCCATCACCTTTTGACTTAAGAAACAACCTTAAAAGTAACGCTTAAATTAAAATCAATCTAGTAATCTTTATTTTTCTAGGGCTCTGAAGCACCAACATAGCTTAGGCTAGGGTCTTGGAGTAGGTGAGTACTTAACTCTCCAAGACTACAAAACCAAACAGATAGTCTATCTTGAGTAGAACAAATCCAATTGTTTCAGTTACATTCTGGGAAAGCTCCTCTTAAAGGAGAAGCACGAGCTCGTGTCCGAACCAGTGAGGGGATCATTCCTCCCTCGTTGGGAACGACGCCAGGCAGTACGTATTACAAACGGTAAACCTCGGATTAACCATTGTCGAGGAGCCAGGGGTCACTTATCGGTAAACCTTGGATTGTTGTCAAGGAGCCGGTAAGGGGATTGGAGCTTGCTACTCTGCCCTTGCGTGCTGTCGGAGTTTAGACTGTTCCCCCAGGTGTAATTGTTGTGATTGGTAACCTTAGTGGCCATAATATCTAGGATTCTACCCAAGGTGACGGTGGAGGGAAGGTCCCACTGTACCTGGAGCAGACGTCGGTTATACTCACTTGGATTTTCTGGGGGGTTCGCTTCACTTCGAGACGGTTAAAGTGGAGGAACTTGGTCCAGTCTATTCATTAAGCAGGTTGCCGGGGTAACTGTTCCACCCACCATTTCTGTACTGAATCCTGCGAGGTTGGGCCTAATCACCAACTAGCGCTTTTGGTCCGGAAGACTACTGTTTGTGTGTGGTTTGACGCTCTAGATTATTTAGGCGTGTGCTTCAAATTTGTTTGCTTCTTTAGAAGACTTTAGGTGGTTTGATTTGAAATTTTTTACTTTGTTTTCGTGTGTTGTAGTTAAAATCTTTAATTGTGGCGGAATTACCGAGACAGTCCCGTAGACTTCGGGGCAAGTCTCCTGAGATTGTTACCGGAATAGATTTGTTAAGAAAACTCCGTAAATCGCGGGGTGAATCTCCTGAAGACATTCCGGGTCATTTAGAAGGGTTAAAGGTCCTTGTAACTCCTCCTAGTGGCAGTAGAGTAGGATCACCTGAAGAAGGAGAATCTTCCTTGGTAGTCCATCCAGATTACCAAAGTTTAGAAACAGGTTACAATCCCGAAGCTGTTACAGTTTCCGAGCTTGCTGGTAGTTTTTCATCTGCCAGTGAAACAGGCGAAGAACCTGAAATTTCAGAACCTGTTACTCCAACTCCTAGTGTTCCTGATTCACCAAGAATAGAAAGAATTATCACCGAAAATCTTCCTGTTGGATTAATTGCTATAGAAGAACTTGTTCCAGAGGAAGAAATAGGCGTTTCTGATTCTGAAGATCTAATTACCCTTGATCTAAGGGAGCGTGAATCCATCTTTTACAGTCCTCCTAGAAGTGAATCTTGGTACCTTGCATTAACCAATTTTTTAGACAACTCAGTAGGTTTTTCTACACCTCGTACTCCGGTTCCACCTAGAGGAATTCATTCTCCTGTAAATATGTCTGGTCAGTCATCTGTGTTTTCACAAAGTCCTGAATCATTTTTACATGGCGGTCCTTCTGTTCCTACTGGGTATCAATCACTTTCTGGTACCTTTGCGGGAGCATCTCCTCAACCCGTTGATCATGGGTTATTAGTTGGAAACAGTGGTAATGTACCATTGAGTATAGGTGACGTTTATATGATGTCAGGTTCAACTCCCATTAACCAACCTCAAGGATGGCAACCTCAAGGATGGCAACCCCAAGGGTATCAACCCCAAGGGTATCAACCTCAAGGATACCAACCTCAAGGTCAAGGTCAACCCCAGTACTCGTATTTACCTCAAGGTTATCAACCTACGGGTCAATACCCTGGTCAAGGTTATCAACCACCTCAAGGGCAATCATATGGGACTGCACCTTACAGTTATCAACCCTATCCTCAATACGGCTATGGATCTCAGTATCCTCAACCTGTTACGAGTCAATACCCTGGAATGTTAACATGGGATCCGTCACAGGGTCAACAGATGTCGCAACCAAGTATACAGTCGGTACCTCAAGCAGGACAACCTGCAGTTCCTGGTCCACCCCAGCAACCGCAACCTGTCCAGTCAAGTGTTCAGACCCCTGTAACTTCTGTAGTTACTCAGCCGCCAATTGCACCTGGTACTCCACCTCACACGGCTGCAGCAACTACCGCTTCATCTACCATGCTTACTTCTGGAGTATCGGCAGCTCCGGTTTCTACTGTCCCTGTAACCACTCCTCAGACATCTGTACCGTTGTCTGGACCCACGGTTCAAACCACAGTCCAGATGCCTGCAGGCCAACCTGGTACAAGTACGGTTGTTACTACTCAACCTCAATTTGTTCAACCTCCGTACCAGGGACAGTATCAACCTGGGCAAGCTGCCCAACAACCGGTTTACCAGTATCAACCGTATCCTGGGTACACTTATCAACCACCTCAGCAACCCCAGTACGGTCCGGTTAATCCTGGTTTTCCAGGAGGATATAATATCCCAAATGCGACTCCTGTTCCTAGTTATCCTGGATATCCTCCTCCTGGGGCTGGTATTGTGACTCAGAGTTTTAGAGATCCTAACCGGCAGTTACCGTTTATTGCGACTTTAGATTTACCCGACTTGACGCGCCTAACGAACGATCCAATTCAATATCTTCAGTTCTGGCCGCCAATGCCAAATAAGTTGCCCAGCGATATACCCAAGTTCGAAGGTAAGTCTGGAGAGGATCCGTCTAATCACGTGATGACTTACCACCTCTGGTGTGCATCAAATTCCATCTCAGATGATTCCATCCGCTTACGTCTTTTCCAGCGTACACTCATTGGTCTCGCAGCCAAGTGGTACATTGAGTTACCACGGGCCTCTTTTTACAACTTTAGCCAGTTAGCTACCTCGTTCTTAACTCATTTTCAGTTACCAGTCAGATACGATAATGGTACAGAATTATTAACTTCGCTAAAACAATCGACATCCACGTACATTTCTGATCACATTCATGAGTGGAGACGTCGAAGGAGATTAGTGAAAGTTTTTATCCCGGACCAAATCTTAGCTGAATGGTTTGTCAAATCATTATTACCAAGAATTACTGAAGATGTAGCTAAGGCCGGAGTAGTTACTGAGGAGCAAGTCATTGCTCAGGCACAATACCTTGACTTAGTTTACACTCAGTCGGGTACGTTACACGAGAAAATTCCGGATCTTCCAAAGTCAAACCAAATCGCTGCTGCTCCTTCGGGATCTCATGCCGCTGATGGTATGATTGGTATCGTGACTACGAAGAGTAAGAAGAAGTCTTCCAAGACCTCCAATACTCCAATTATCACTTTGCCTGATTCTCCGACAGGAGAGTCTTCTCCTCCTGAACTTACCGCCGACATTCACGCTGTAGAGTCATCTACGGCCAAATCAAAAAACGGTGGAAAGAAGAAAGGAAAGAAGAAGGCTAAAGCAGACAAGGCTCCAAAGGAGAAAACGGAAAAGTCGGAAACCAATGACGAAAAACGCAAACCTCGATATCCTTGTCTTATTTGTGAAGAAGATCATTTTACGAGAGACTGCCCTCATCGGGCCGAGGTAGTGAAAATAGTCAAAGGTTCTCCCACTCCTGCTGTGTTAAAAAATCCATTTCCAGAGCAGGAGAATAAGATGATAGGTTCTTCTTCGAATGCCAGTGAAGAACCCATTTTGATGATGTCTCATGTCAGGATTGCGACTCGATCGCAAGATTATGGTAGTAAGGCTCCTGTTGATGGTAAGGAAGCAGAATCTTCTCACTCTAACCCATCAACCTCAGCTCCTGGTTCCGATCCACTACAGATCGAAAAACCTAACCCAGACTTAGTGATTAAGCCGCCCGCCAAGGGTGTACTTCGAAGGTCTGCTTTCAATCCACATGCGAGAGCAGCCCAGAATTACAACATTGTTGAAGACTTAGCTGTTTCACCTTCAGCAATGTCGGCACTCGAAGTGCTGCAATCATGTCCAGCGCAACGAAAATTGCTTTTGTCGGCTATTGGAGCTGTCGATGTTCAGGACCCGAACCTAATGATCTTTGATCTAGAAAGTAGTACACCGCGTCTCCCCCATCAAATGGCTTTCCAAATTCCAGTGATAGTCAAAAACAGGCCTATTCATCGGACTGTGATTGATGAGGGAGCTTCTACGTGTATTATGTCGATTCAATGTTGGAGATCGCTTGGTTCTCCTTCGTTGAACCAATCCCCCACCATCCTTAAGGCCTTTGATGGCCGTGGGTTCCGTCCGTTTGGTATTCTACAAGAATTGCCTATAGGGGTCGAAGGTAAAACCGTTAGTCTGGATGTGGAAGTGGTTGATGCCCCTCTAGACTACAACCTTCTTTTGGGTCGAAGTTGGTCATATGCTATGACAGCGGTCGTTTCATCGGTCTTCAGAGTCATTAAGTTTCCACATAACGGTAAGATCGTGACTATTGATCAGCTGACATACTTTTCATCCGACCCAACCTCTTTAGAAACTATCCAGCATGTTGGTAAAACGACAATCCCTTATAGGGACATTGGTGTAGGTTTAGTTAAGGATTCCGGTTTACTGGGAACTTTTCCTCTCCCTCCACTCAATGCAGACCCTTCGTTTGCAACAATTCATATGATCACGTCAGAAAACATTATTTATGATGATCCTTGGTATGTTCCCTCTGACTCTGAGCTAGACTCACTCGGTGATGTTATGCCGTTGAGTCCGTATGAGATTGCTTATGAAGCTCTTATGTCTTTTACCGACTTTCATTCAACCGAAACCGACCAAATGAATGTGGTCAGTGAAGAGTCACTTTTCACCTCACCCTTAGAACGGATAACGTTTCCCGAAGAAGTGTCATCTGACGAACAACTTCGCGAAATCCTAAGTGTAGATGATCTACCATGGGAAGATCTCCATCACAGATCTTCGTTTTTACCTAAGGATGATGCATTTGAAAATGATTTTTCATCTATCTTTACCGCTGAATATGTCAAAGACGCTCAGGATCCAACGAAACATTCTGATTCAGAGCTGAATTTAGGGAATATTTCTCGTACTATTCCCATTGATATTTCAGTGAAGCCCGGAATCGAGGAGAACATTCATATAGGTGCCGCATGTACTGAAGAAGAAATCCAAACTTACAAGGCCCTATTCCAAGAATTCCGCGACGTGTTTGCCTGGTCTTACGAGGAAATGCCGGGAATTGATCCTGCCATTGTTGTTCATGAAATCAAAACCTACCCGGATGCTAAACCCATTCGGCAACGGTTGCGTCAGATTCACCCTCGAAAAGCGGCTGCGATTAAAGCAGAAGTCGAAAAGCTGTTGAAAGCAGGTTTCATTTATCCGATCCCGTTAACGGATTGGGTATCGAATATTGTTCCCGTCAATAAAAAACAAGGAACAATAAGAATCTGTATCGACTATAGGGATATCAATCGAGCTTGTCCAAAAGACAACTATCCTACGCCTTATATCGATCAAATTATTGATGATTGTGCCGGAAGTGAGATGTTTTCCTTCATGGATGGTTTCTCAGGCTATAATCAAATCAATATTCTACCTGCCGATCAACCAAAAACGGCATTCATTTGTCCATGGGGGACATTTGCTTATTGCAAATTACCTTTTGGGCTTAAGAATGCCGGCGCTACTTTTCAACGGGCGATGTCTTATGCATTTCATGACATCAAGCACATTGTGCAACCCTATCTCGATGATTTGCCTGCTCATTCTTTACAACGAGCTGATCACCTTGTCCACCTACGAGCAATCTTTATGAGGTGTAGGCATTATCGAATTCGGTTGAATCCCCACAAGTGTGTTTTCTGTATAGAAACAGGTCGATTGCTGGGATTTGTTGTTTCAAAAGCCGGCATTCGCGTCGATCCCTCGAAAGTCGAGGCTATCATCAAATTGCCTCCTCCTTCGAGTTTGCGCCAACTCCAAAGTTTGCAAGGGAAAGCGAACTTTTTACGCCGATTCATCCCAAACTACGCCGAGGTCACTAAAGGTTTTACACGGTTGTTGAAACAGAACGCACAATTCTTTTGGGACGAGATTGCCCAACAATCTTTTGATGCACTGAAACACGCGTTGACCCATGCACCGTTATTGCATCCTCCCAACTACAACCAGGACTACTTCTTATACCTCGCAGCTTCGCATTCCACCATTGGAATGGTGTTAGTTCAAGAAGATGAATTCAAAGCAGAGCATGTGATATATTATCTTAGTAGAACCTTAAATCCCACTGAGTTAAAATATTCGCATGTGGAGAAATTGGCCCTGGCAGCCGTTCAAGCTGTCCAGCGTTTTCGTCACTACATTCTTCTCCGCAAGACTACAGTTATTTCGGATTGCAACCCTATGATTTATATTTTGACAAAACAACTGCTAGGGGGCAAGTACTCTAAATGGATTGTTATCCTGCAAGAGTTCGACTTGGAGTTCGAGAAGTCCAAGTCTAAGAAATCTTTAGTTTTTGCGGAATTGATGTGTGATTTCCCGAGTGCTGACACAGAGACTGTGGCAGAGGAGTCCATTGCGGACGAATCTTTGTTTCTTATTAGCACTTTAGATCCGTGGTATGGGGATATAATCATCTATCTCCAAACCCAAACCTTTCGGCCTGAAGCTTCCAAGGAAGACCGTCGAAAAATTCGGTTTCGATCCCAGCAATACAGAATTATTGGAGATACACTTTATCGCCGGGGGGCAGACTTAGTTTTTCGACGTTGTTTAACTCACGAAGAGGCTGAGAGAGTTTTGAATGATTGTCACTCTGGAGCATGTGGCGGTCATATGTCTGGGTATGCCACAGCTCAGAAGGTGTTGCGCGCTGGCTATTTCTGGCCGTCTATGTTTAAAGATTGTATCCTTGCTGTCAGAACATGCCACAACTGTCAAGTGTTTGATCGAAAGATGCGCGCTCCACCTGCTCCTCTCCACCCTATAATTGCCGCTGGTCCATTCGCCAAATGGGGCATTGACTTTATTACTTGTAACCCTCACTCGGCCGGGGGGCATGCGTATATCATCCTCGCGGTTGATTATTTTACAAAATGGGCCGAGGCGATGCCTACATTCGACGCAAGCGGCAAGACAGCTGCAGTTTTCGTATTCAATCATATCATAACTAGGTTTGGTGTCCCACAAGCAATCATTACTGACCATGGGAGCCATTTTCGAAACGTCATGATGACTGAGCTTACAAGCCAGCTTGGTTTGCGCCACGATAGCTCTACTCCTTATTATCCGCAAGCCAACGGTTTGGTTGAGTCAATCAACAAAGTTCTAGTCATCATGATTCGACGGATCATTGGTATCCATCGAACGAATTGGCATAACATGTTATTTTCGGCGCTATGGGCATATCGAACTTCAGTGAAAAATTCAACAGGTTTCACCCCTTTCCAGCTAGTTTATGGCTTAGAAGCTGTGTTACCTATTGAATGCGAAATCCCATCACTTCAAATGGCTGTCGAATTACTTCCAGCTACTTCCGAAGAGGAGAAACGGTTATTATACTTGGCTAAATTAGATGAGACTCGACGTGACGCTACTTTAGCTATCGAGACTCACGCGAAACGAATGAAAGCTCAGTACGATAAAAATGTAACCCCTCGAAGTTTTTCGGAAGGAGACCTAGTACTATTATATGATCAAGCTAACGATAAGCTAGGTGCCGGAAAATTCGTTCCCATGTGGCATGGGCCCTACATTGTAAAGCGAAAGCTAGCAAAAGGGGCTTATGAGTTAGTTGATTTTGATGGGGACTCTTTGGGTAAACCCAGAAATGGACTTTACCTAAAGAGGTATTATGCTTAAAATGATGGGTATGGAGAAATTTTTAGATAGGTTAGATTTCCTTTCTAGCTAGCAAGTGTGTTAGTTTAGTCAGTGTGCTTAGCTTAGCGAGTGTGGTTTTTCGTCATTATTCTGGCTTATCTTGGTTTTACTCTTGATATTGTAGATGTCGACGCCTCTCCAAACATACATTGGATTTGCTGATGGTGCTTGTCGTAATACACGGAATATCTCTTCCGCAGCTTGGGTTATCTATTCGCCCTCTGACGAGTTAGTTTCTATGCATGGGGTAAGCCTCGGTCAAACAACGAATAACATTGCAGAATACAGTGCAGTGGTTGAATTATTATCCGAATCTATTTCATTTGGAATTCGACGTTTGATAGTGAGGTTAGATTCTGAACTTGTTGTATTACAGCTTAATAGAGTTTATGCCATTAGAAATCCTGTGTTATTAAGGTTGTTTTTGAGAGTGCGTCTCTTGGAACGTGAATTTGATTACATTGAATATCAACATATTCCAAGGTCTTTGAATACATTAGCAGATGCAATTGCTTCTCGAATGTTGGACAGACATTTACGATAATCATGCAAGTAAATTTAAAAACATTTCATCACATATGTTAAACAAGATAAGCCGGTAATAGTGATATATATAGATAGAAGTGTGTCAAAAATATATACATCGTCTTCGATCATAGGTTTAAAACACCTTATGATCGGCAAAATGATAGTACAAAAAGTCAAAAATGTCACATGTGACTACAAAAGTGACTAGTCAATCACTGGTGGTGCTCTCTGTACGACACCACTGCGCGGGCTACCTTACGCAAAAATCTCCTAAACGGTCCAGGGACCGCGACTACGAAGCGCTGAAGCCTGATAGGAATGTCGTCCATAGTAGTCTCAGGTATATCTGCCGTGAGACGCTCTAGATCATGCTCCAACTCAGCTAGTACTTCTGCTGTCGCGTCCTGTGGGGCCGGTACCGGTGCAGCTGGATGTAGTCTATCATAAGGCCGGAGGTTGGCTGGACGCTGTGGACCAACATCTGCATTTTGAAAAAGTTTACTATTAGTTTTGAGACGATATATATAAAAAATACAAAAAATACATAACTAGAAAACTTGTGAAAATAAAAAGTACCTCTGTCGTCCCATTGTTCTCCCTGTGGAAGAACCATGTCCGGATCACCTCTGAAATCCATTCCGGCATACGGAAAGTCCTGTATCACAAAAAGCTGGCCCTCTAACCAGTCAAAATAACTATCTGAGAATCGAACTACTGTCGCGCCCTCGTCAGGATGCCGGGCCATCACCGCAACCCATCGTATCAGCTTTGGCTGCTGGGGACCCAAGATATCAACAGTGAGTTGCTGAGGGATCAGCATTGGAATTCTCTCCAAGGCAAAGCTCACGACTATAGGCCCATATCCAAAAGTCTTTAGTCGTCCGTTCTTTGCCTTGGTCAGTTGGCTCTTCATATGAGCCGACACAGCTTCACACCAGTTGAAAATGGTGCCTTGGTAACAGTCAATTGCCATCCGCATTTGGGATCCGGAAGCAATGTGTAAAGCGGCCGCGCCGCAAATTCTGGTAACCGTGAACGCTATGACTTTGAGTTCCGGTAGAGTGATGTGTTTTATCTCTATGCCTTTTGAATGGTGAGCCCCAGGTGTGCACCAATTCTCGCGGAGACTATCAAGGGATTGGCCACCCGGCCTAGTCCCCGCAAGACTGAGTTGCTCACCTCTGTTTGGCAAGCCAGTGAGAAAGTATACATCCGAGGGCTCTATCTCGAGCTGGTGCCCTCCTATGTAAAAGCATTGTTCTTGTACGTTCCATCGCTCAACCAGCCATTCCAAGAATCTTACCTGGCCCCTCATGCCCGGTATGGTCCAATATTTGTATAATCCGCATGCTCTTAGGGCATCCAGGGAAGGTTGATGATTTATTGCAGCTTCATCTTCCTCTACATGCTCTCTTTCTCTCCAGTCTAACATGATTAATGCCCTGCATATCAAAATAGCAATTAGAAATTGATTTGGGAATTTTTGGTGGTTTTTTGAGAGAGTTGGGGTTTTGAAATGCGCGTTTCTCGGAGGACGCACCCCGGCTTTGTAGCACAGGGTGCCCGGACGCAGCTGGCCTGAAGGCGGGCTGCGTCTTCCGACCATTTTCCCGTATGAGAAAAAGTCGGGGGACGCAGGTCACCCGAAGGGCACCTGCGTCCGCCGAGAGGCGCATTCCAAAACCAAAACCCCCCCAAAAAATGAAACTAAAACCTAAAAATTGATTCTAAACGGATAGAAATGCAGAGTAGGATGTGTAAAATACCTGGATGAGACGGCGTTCGATTCCGACGGTCAGATTTTCCGCAGCAACCACGGGAAGTTTCTTGTCAAAAGCTCCTTTTTCAACCTCAACAGTGAAACGGTAAAAATGACATGGTAAAAGGTCTTTTTATAGGTTTTTTGGATGAATTAGTTCATTTTTTACCATGAAAAGATGTTTTTGAATGTATTTTTGCCTATTTTAAACAGGTATGAGTAATGTGTTGCTTTTGTGCAGGACAAAGGGATTTCGAGGGAAATTGTAATTTTTCACAAACAAAAATATCAGAGTCATCTTTTAAGCCCTTTTTCTGACTCCTAAAACATGAAAAGATCGCCGAGTGTTTCTTTTTCACTCGTTAAAACGAAATTAAAAGACGGTCCCCTTTTAGCTCTTTTCTGACCGCAAAATCAGGAAAAGATTGCCGGGTTTTTGTCGTTTCGAACTCGATAAGGAAATAAAACGACGTGTCCTTGATCGCTTTTTACTTTTCAGGTTAACGACACTATTATGAAAGTACTCCTTGGTCGCAAGATCAAGCGGTTCCCCCAGGTATTATTTTATACTTTTTCGGGCTTGAGGGACACAAATATACGAAAAAGTTCAACGTGGAGTCTCCTTTAGTTTTTTCAGACTCTCTAAAATTGAAAAACGCCGAGTTTCTCCTATACTGGGCTCGTTAAACTTTTACAGTAGAGGACCTGTTCAATTACAAACAGGAACGAACCACTCCTTCCTAGGGTTCGAATTTAAACTAGGTTGGACTCGTCCGAAGGATGAGCTTATAATCAAGCATATGTTATCCTCCTCAAGCTTGTTAAAAATAAAGAGGTACTTGCCAGAAATGGTGGGGGAAAAGAGAGAAGAATGAACCTGTTTGTCACCTTTAGTCTCAGAAGAAACTTTATTACCACTCTTGAACACGACACTTTTCATTCACCTGGGTTGGGAAATCTTTTACCTCACAGTTGACCAAATCACTTTGAAAGTCTTTAACCGTGTTCCAGGGGTTAACTTTGAGTTATACGTCACCAAGCCATCTGTTGTGTCGTTATGTGTTCAAGAGGTCTGCAAGCAAAAACTTTCATCTGCAAAATACTTGTCATCCATTTGACCATCCCTGAGTCAGTCCTTACAGCAACATTTCTTCAACTTGAACAATGATTTCGTGTTGCAGGCTTGCCTGCAACGGGTCGCTTTCTATCGACATCGACACATTATCTAGAAAGATGACTTAGGAATCGACAGTACCTTGAAGTCTGCATGCATCAATGGCAGGTTTCTCGCCTTTGACGTCAGTTTACATCATTGACTTTCGATCAGAGGATTTCGTGAAGTGTTCGACATCAAAACATCTATTCACATTTCACGGGTTGTGCTTGGTACTTTGAGAACCATTGACATTACTGGTGGTTTCTCTCACGCTTGTTAACAGTTTACATCATTGACTGGTAATCAAGTGGTTTCTACCATGTTCGACATCGAATCATTTAATCACATGGCTAGAATCGTACCAATTCGGGAAGTAGAAGTGAAGACCCTGGATCTAGTTTCTACCATCCAGGCTGCGAGGAGTTTTGTATTCATTATCTATGTAGACTAATCATAAACAGATGGCTGCGTCCATACTGTGTCTACAAAAGTCTATTAAAATGATGTACTGCAAGATCATTCCTGTATCAGAATAGTTAGTCCATTATTTAAAGTTTTGAATCTGAGTATGGGAATGCCTACCTCAGTGATGATATAATCTTATCCATGTATTTTGTGTTGAAAATTGCAGGTTCCAACCAGGCCATCCACAAGGCAATCCTTGAAATGATAAAGCGCTTCACCCTTCCTAGAATTACAAAACCCTATTCTATTCCAGGCTTCGCACTTTAGGGGGCAATCTGTTACACTAAAAAATGTCACCTTGACTACTTACAGTTAGTATGGCTCAAATCAACAGTCATGCTACCCTCTTAGGCAAGTCTCATGCCTCTGTTATCCATCTCAAACTCAAAGAAGAGAGAAAGTCTTGTAAAAACTATGTTTATCTCTGGGGTCGCAGGTTCTCTCTAGCCTTACCTGCGGGGACGCTGACCTTGTTCACAAAATATTCGTCCATGGACGCTCTGTATGTTAAGGGACAGGTGTGTCCCTCTGTAAAAGGCAAAATGTGCGAGTTTTATCTTGAAAAAGTTACTTGTGGTTACTTCTAGAACATTCTAGAGGTCGGTTTGATGAAATGGATGCGCCTCCAGTTGGTTCATGTATCTCTATTAAGGGGGAACTTATCCCATCAATAAGGGAGCTATCCCACCCAAAGAGGGGGATGATCCCATTGATAGTGGACCTGAATAACCTCTTTACAGCACTATAAATAAAGGCATTGAGCCAGAAGGAGAGGAGGTTGGAGCTATACATTTTCTTTGGGTAAATGCTGCAGGATTTAGGTCTTCCATTAGAGCCTTTGTGAGGAGAGATTGTCTTCACTTGATTCTACTTGGGAGAGGGTGAGCTTTGTCAAAGTAGAGGAAAACCCTTGATGGACCCTGGGAGGAACTTGCACAACACCAAGGCCAGGTTGTAAGAGTTTCTTTGTTTCGTTATTAATACAAACTGGTTTATTTTTCTCAATAGCTTGTGTTAATGAGTTATTTCATGTGTTCCTTGGTCTGCATGTTGAATATATGTTTTATTATATGAAATGCAAGTGCTTGGTAATTGTTTGATTGTTTGTGGTTGCAGGAATTGACTTGAAGGAGGAGCTCATCCGGATCGTCAAGAACGGACTTCAACAACAGCGTTTTGGAATAAGGTAAGCCTAAACACTTGTAGTTTTCATGTTGTAAAAGGTGTATTTAGAGAAAGATCACTCCATTTTGTCTTGTTTGTCATTAGAATGTCTTAGACTTCTAGGAAGGTCAGTCGTGTCCGCACCCTTGACAGATTCCGTGTGACACCCAACAATATATTATAGTCAAGCTTTCTATCTATGACTTTGATGTCCACCGTTACTATTTTCCCACTCAAAGTGATGGGGTAGCTAGCTAGGTAACCTTTTGGAATGAAAGTGTGGCAGTCGAAAGCTTTAAGGGAATTCGATGGCAGGGATAGGGTTGGAGAACCCAAAGCGAGCCAACATGAAGCCGACATGATGCAAGTTGAAGAAACTTTGTCAATGACAGTTTTGTGTACTCCTCGCCCTTTCGAAAATATTTGCACTTGAAATGCAAGCTGGTGTGAAAGGGGAGGTTTACATTTGTCCATGTCAAAAATTGCAAGCATGGAATCCTGAGGGTCAATACTACCAATTGTCGAAAGGACAGATTTCCTTTGTGTTGGACATGTTTGTAATACTTCGAAACATAATCTTACTTTGTGCAGCGCTTACTCATTCACAAAGCTTCATCTGAGTCTTACATTACCTTTTGGGTGCCACACATCTCTCCTCGAGCTCCATTAACTCTTCCTCTTCCCCAAACCAATTCCCAAGACTCAAAATGTAAATGGCAATACTAAGAAACAAACAAGAAGAAAAACCATGAAAACCAATAACAACACGCCAGCACAAGAAAGTGGCATAGATATGCACCAGACACACGCAAAATCGCAAATCAAGCGCAATAGTCACAAAATACCAAAAGCAGAAGACTAACCACAGACGTCATGACTCAATCCCCATGGTTCCCAAGGAAAGCTCAACCAGAGCCTTCTTCAAAATTTCATGGCAATTTCTTTGCCATGCAATCCCTACATCATACTACCATAAACACATAACTGTTAGTGCATAAATAAACATAACAATACACAACTTACCTTAGCTTGTTGTGCCACGCAAATCGCCTTGTAACCAAACACATACACGCCATCTCTCAAGGGACTTCAATTCCCTTGACCGGTCCACCTGTGACTAGAGACTAGCTAATATATCTGTCAAGTACATGTTCATGAATCTAGCACATATCCACATAATTTCAAACAAAATCAAGGTTAAGAAGACTTCTGTATGCAAAGTACTCATTTGTTTGGAATTTTGGTTTCCAAACATATCCAAAGGAATTCTTGTCCATTTCCTTCATTTTACCTTTTTACCTTGCTCCAATCGAGGTTTACTATATACTATCACATCACCCAACTGTTAGTTATATAAACACATCAACTATTACCTTGTCACGCTAGTACCAAGCATGTTTCTTGCAACTGCTCACACATGTCAACCACATTTTCCAAATATCAATAAAATCATATCTATCAATTTGAAATCAACTTTTACAAACAATCATGGCATAACCCATAGACAACTCATAGTCATTAGACATAATGCTACAACTACTAACTACATTCAAGTACATATCAATTGTCTCAACACATATGAGTTAGTACAATCAACTTAAAACAAGATCATTGGAACGCATACTCATATTATGAAATTCATCAAACATTCAACCAACTTGTAAACATACCATGTTAAATAAATCAACTAGACACCAAACACTCAAACACCAAATAGATGTCCAAATCAAATAGTCAAGCACAAGGTAGATGACATAAAAAAGTTTATAGCTTAATGTATCTCAAGGGAGGTAATATTGGCTGCACAATCAATCTAGTTAGCATGATATAACTTCATGAGATATTAACTCACACATAAATAAGGTCATGATACCCAAAATAGTCACTAGCTAACATGTTTACATCATAACTCATACACACTTATCATCTATGTATAGAAATCACATATGTACGATCGTTCTCGATTATTACAACACAATAAGTTGACTCATACCTGAATGTAGTAACCCTAACCATCTGCATAGGCCAATCCAACTTAGTGTGATACATATAATATCAAGGTATAAATTCTATAACCCTAATCGTCAAGCTAAATATCATTTAGTCAACAACAAGTTAACCTATAAGATACTTTATCAATAACATATAACATAGTCATCAAGTTATCTAACATAAAACAACAATAGCAATGCATACAACCATAGGTTACTATCATTCTTGACTATTTGACACATGTGCATATAACTACACTAATCAACTAACATCTATAATGAATGTAACCATAACATCAAAATACATGTACATAAACCTAATGCATCTAACAATATTTGACTTACATACCTCCATGCCAAACATGAAATACCTGTATGATGATCTGCTCTTACCCCAAGGTCCAATGTTGCAACCTCATTATGATGATCTGCATCTCCTTCTCTATGTCAGCCAACACATTAGCATCATAACATACCAATAACACCCTGATGACTTAAGTTGCATACCATGACTTAACAAGGCATGTTTGAACTATTATTCATGCATACCTATAACCAAGACCATTCATGCATGAAAAATACATATAGATATATAACACATGATTACCAAACCATATACACATCATTCTAGCTAGAGTCTACTCATCAAATCATGACCATATCAACTTTACAAAGCATGACCTCATGCATGACAACAACAGCCATCACCTCATTCTCCATTGAACTAGTATATCATCAATTAGGTCTTGCATCCATCCATTTAACAATTACAAGTAAATACATGAAATAACCATGACATGAACCAGTCATATAACCAACATAAAACCATATAAATATCAGAGATACGACAACCATTAAATCCACATATAAACTAGTGAAAAAGTAAGAGAACTTAGATTTTATTAATCATAGGCAAATCTGATTAGGTTCGGGACTTCCACGTACCACCCGAACATAGACATGGCTGAACCAAATCTCTCTTTCATCTAGTCACCCTCGTGCCATATTCCAATCATGAATGTGGGACCTCATAGAACAACCAATCCAAGAATAACTAAGGGAATCCAGAGGTTAAACCACCTCCACCCTCACCAAACTATGATCACACCAAAACCGGTGCTCTGATCACAAATGATCTGAACTTGGAATGCCATCCAGAATCCATCACTGTCCTTGAGGAAGTTTTTGTCTCCTTGTCTCTTAGGCTTTACCACAATCCAATCCCGGATCACTAGGCCCTAAATCGAGACTAGTCTCTCACGCTTTATCGCAATCTAAATCCAGATCACTAGGCCCTAAACCGATATTTCTCTCTCGAGCTTTACCATGTATCCTGCCAAAATCGATCAAGGGATTCCTGGCCTTTGGGTATGAACCTTGAGACCACCTCTGCCCCAGATTCCGAAATCCATCCGAAAAACCAAAGCTCAAAACTAAGATAAACATCCCAACATACCATGCCATCTAGAAAAAGGCAAGGCTAGGCTGAAAACCACTGTCATAACCCATACAAACCATGCCACCGAAAAAAACAGAACCATACACCAACATGAAAATCCATCCATCTCTAAACCAACTAGGAAATCACACATGAAAAAGGTTACCTACAAGTATTCCTTTTGAAATTGCTTGATCCTTCTTTTCCTTCGTTTTCCTTGCTTTCCTTCCTTTTCCCTTGCTTTTTTTTCCTTCCTTACTCCAAGGCTAGAGTGCTACAAGAAAACTCTAGGTGACAAAGAGTGTGGGAGAGAGAGAGAATAATGAGAGAGTTCCAAACTTGAAATGACCAAGGTTAACACTGACTAAACTTGAGCCAAGAGCCTACACTAACTAAGCTTGATCCAAGAGTTTACACTGACTAATAGCTTGCCAATTGATCCTCGGAATCCTATTTATTAATCAGGCCTCTAATTTATTCATTTTCCATTATTTTCCTTCATTTTCCTCCTCACATGCAACCTGCGACCTTTCACCTTACCTTTCTCCTAATTTTCTTTGCTTTCATAAATAAATGTGTCAAAAATGCATTTTTTCCTTTTAATGCCTTTCCATTAGCCTTTGCCAATTTTCCTTAGCCAAAACACACATCCAGTGACGCCCACTAGGATATCTTTGCCCAACATTTAGCTTGGAATAAGTGTCCCTTACCCATGGTCTTATTTTTCCTTTATTAACTTTTATTACATGAACTTTTCACCAGGGTTGTTACATTAATTTTCTCTAGCATGGTAAATTAGGTGCCACATGGGCCTAGTAAGCTAGTAAAAGCCTTGGAATATACCCAACTCACATGTGTGGGATCCTAGCACATTATTTAAGCTAGAGCCAAAAATAGGTGACAGTTTTGGAACTTCCATGTTTTGCCTCGATTCAGTGAAAATGGTGGAGAATCACAAGAATATGGGAATCAGTTTTTGGAAAACATAGAAATTTATTTGTATCTCAAAACGTTTCCAAAACTTCAATACGGTTTAAAAGTTATAGTTCTTTCTTCAAATCTGTTTTGTATCAAATTTATGCAAAACCCAGATTGGAAAATGATTCAAATAGCTTCATGCACAATTTCTGAGGACATGGAATCGAATCATGAAATTCCAAGAGATTTTTCGTTTAAAGTATGACAAATTAGACTCCATAGAAAAAAAATTCAAAAATACATCATGGTCAAGAAGATATGGCTAGTTTTGTAACACTAATTTGTATAAAATTGCAAAAGAACTAGAATTACGATATTTTCCTCTAAAATTGTAAATTCATTTTCTAAGTTGAGGGGATTTGATCTTATCTTTCCCAATGCATTTTATGTACAAATAAGGTCTCAATTGACCAAGATCAAGAGGAGGAAGGAGGAGAGAATAATGATTATGGAACAACCCTTTCGATTATGTATTCTCGAACTGATGTTTTATTGAAGTTTAATATAATTACAGTTTCAACTTTTATGCTCATTTGATTGTTTATGTTCTCTTGACTTGAAAGTATTGAGTTAGTTTAGGCTTTCTCTAGGTTGTGGCAAGGGCCCACCATGAACCTAGAATCAAGTCTTGTAATAATTGTAATGTAGGAAGTGTGTTTTGATTCAGTAAATAGGATTGCATTTAATTTCTCAATTGTTTCATTAATAATTTTTAGAATTCCAGTACTTCATTTCATACTTAAGATTTCTTCCTTCTTTCGTTGATCCGAATGTTATGATAATTGGTTAGATGTTTATTGAGTTTTTGTGAGTCTGTAAATCATCTTCATAGGAAATTTCTGCATCTATCGATTTCTTCTGTTAATCTCAAGGTTCTGCAAGTTTGAAGAAGTAGGCTTCAGTTTGGAATAGATTTCTAAGGATGAGTTCCTACATTTTTAAGTTGAATCCTCTAAACTAAATGGAATGATTCAGTCATGCATGAATTTGTATATGTTTAGCAAGAAACTTCGATAGTTGATGTTCAGGGATGATGTGAATATTTATTAGGAATAGTGTGTCATTTATTTCATCGAGAAATAATGTGTTAATTCTTGAGTGCAATAGTATGTTTCCATAGTTAATTTTGAGCTAGATTAATTGCTTTAAGGACTCGAGAGTTATTTGTTTCCTTACTCAAGTAGTTAGAGATTGGTATCATTTGAATTCTTAGTTAGTTTCAAATTGGTCATTTAGTTTCGAATTAGGAAATCTTTGCGTTGTTTACTCAAGTCGTTTGGTTGATTTCCATTGGATTTGTTAGCTAGGAAATAGTATGAATGATTTCTCAAGAACATTGTTGAGTTTGTCTTTTTATTTGTAGCACCCTGGGGATTAGTTTTGCATAATGATTTTGAATAGAGTTAATGTTAAATTGATTTGAGAGTATAGTTGGAGGTAGTTGTTAATGTCAATTCTCAATGAGTGTTTGAGTTAGAGAACAAAATAGTAATTTGAGTTTTAAACGTAAAATAGATTTCATTATAAGTGATTCGGATTGTAACTAAATAGGTTTCTTCATTTCAAAAATTTTGGCGTGATTTTTAGAAATAGAGTTGAGCGTTATGTACTTAATTTCGTACTAAGACAACATAGAGTAAGTTTGAATATGAACCGGAATGCATCGCAACTCGAAGTTTACGAACTCCATGTAATAATTTAATTTAGGGAATCTAACGACATATAAAATCCATAACACTTCCTTTTCTCCTATTTTCCTTTATTTTCATAAATAAATGCCAATTATTTCCTTTTTGCCTTTGCCAATTTCCATAGCCATAAATAAACCAAACGTGATATCCACCATAGTGCTTGCCCAACATTCAGCATGGAATATGTGTCCCATGACCTTGGTCTTATTTTTTCTTTATTATCCTTTATTACATGAAACTTTAACCCAAGTTTGTTACAAACCCCTCCCCCTTGGGGGAACACTGTCCTTGGTATTCTATGAAACATATGACCAACAAACCATTGAAAAAAAAACATACTACCTATGGAGCTTTATCACATAGCTCGATGTAGTATTTACAATGACATCACGATGAAAGAAAGATAAGCATATTTCTTATTGGAGCCTTATAACCGAGCTCGTCATGGTAATTATAGCCATACATACAAAAATATATCAAAACTAATTTTCTTGAACCAGAAAATAATGAACGATACAAATCCTACGTCTGATAAAAAATATCCCATGTAGCTTCATCGGGCCCAAAGTGCTTCCATTGCACTTTAACTTGGCCAATTTCTCAGCTCCTTAGCGATCCGAATGGAAAATGGCATCCACCCATGGAATTTACCCATGATATTTTAAATGGCATCCAGCCATGGTATTTATCCACCCATGGAATTTACCGATGGTTTTGTAAGTGGCATCCACCCATGGTATTCATTCCCCCATGGTATTTTCCAATGGTATTGTAAGTGGCATCCAGGCTTGGTATTCAACCTCCCATGGTATTTATCCACTCATGAAATTTACCCATGGTATTGCAAGTGACATCCAACCAAGGTATTCATTCACCCATGGAATTTAATCACCCATGGAATTTTCCTGTGTTATTGTAACCAAAAAAGGCTATAAGTAATAAGTTACATTTTGTAAAAGGACATATTGTCCACCATAATGTAGCTTTTACATTTATTCTCTATTTTAATAAAAAAAATATTTGTGGTTTTTTTTATTGTGTTCTCCTCTTTTCTTCTAACATTTCATCTTTTTTAGATCTTGGGGGCCTCCCCCCAAGATCCAAATCAGTGATATCAGAGTTAGGTTACGAACCCATGGGAATGAGTGTTTTAAGCAAATTTCAGTTTCAAAATTTTGCAACGATATTCAACAAACTGTATCAAGTTCTACAACCTCCATAGAGCATTCTAGAAGGTGAAAAATGTGTCATTTGAAATTATTTTCAATTAGATCAAATGGGTTTTCTATGGAATTTTATTTCCTTTCTCGATTTGGGAGATATGAGCAATTGAAGTTACACATGTCTGGAACGTTGCCTGACTGCACGTGCCATGAGTTTCTAGAATAATTTTCTCACTCCATGGGTTATGAAATTTCAAGTTTCTTATATTAATAGAAATATATCTTCAATACCTTAAATGGGTCTTTGACGAAATTTGATTTCATCACTTGTAGTAGACGCTATCAACAAAGTTGTAGCAAGAGGTATTTAATGTGAAAGAGGACTTTACAACATCTCATTGGATAGGAGAATGTACAAGACCCATGGCCACTTTTGTTACAAGTTTGCAACACATTTATATTTTAGGTACATCTTTGGTGTGGCTTGGTTTTGTACCCTACCCAGAATCCATGAGTTTTTATATTTGGAGCAGCATTTAGAGCAGGTTCCCTTTGGAGACATGCCCTCCCACCCTGCTTTAGTAGGCACCTGCTTCACATTCATTAGTTTCAGCATAGCAGCATCCAGCTTGGGTTTTTTGGAGACGTGCCCTCCCACCCCAGGTTATGTAGGCACCAGCTACTTCATGAACATTCAACATCAATGTTATGGGTCAACCGCAAAAAAACCCTTGTCAACGAAGTTTGTTTGTTAGGCTGCACAATGTTAGTATCACAGTGGGTCACAAGCATTACAGGGTATCTCTATCCTCAGATTTTCATTTTTCATGGTTATGGATCATCCACAAATCCACGCTTCATTGAAGCCTATTTGGTAGGCCGCCAACTGTTAGTATCATAGTTGGTCACAAGCATTACAATGTATCTCTATCCTCAAATCTCTGTTCGTCATGGTTATGGGTTAACCACATAAAACCATTCTCTTCTGTGGCTCTTCATATTAAACAAAGGCTTCTCAGAAGGGAACTTCAGGCAATGGGGACCATTTCTTCTTAAGGAGGGAGGAATGATTCGAATGGAAAATGGCATCCACCCATGGAATTTACCCATGGTATTGTAAGTGGAATTCATCCATGGTAATCATCCACCCATGGAATTTACACATGGTATTGTAAGTGGCATCACTCATGGTATTCATTCACCCATGGTATTTTCCCATGGTATTGTAAATGGCATCCACCCTTGGTATTTATCCTCCCATGGTATTTATCCACTCATTAAATTTACCCATGGAATTGTAAGGGACATCCACCCATGGTATTCATTCACCCATGGTATTTACTCACCCATGGAATTTACCTATGGCATTGTAACCAAAAAAAGTTATAAGTAACAAGTCACATTTTGTAAAAGGACATATTACCCACTGCAATGTAGCTTTTACAGTTATTCTCTATTTTAATAAAAAGTTTCTTTGTGTTTTTTTTATTGTGTTTTCTCCTCTTTTCTTCTGGAATTTCATTTTTTTTAGATCTTGGGGGCCTCCCCCCAAGATCCAAATCACTAATCATGAGTTGTTTCCACTACAATATGCATTGTTTCTCTAGCTAGAATTATCCCTTTATTTCCACCTGCAATACAACCCTGTCAATCACATGATCAACATCATAGGAATATCTCTTAAGTAATGAAATATGGAAAAAATTGTGGACTTTCACTGTTGGCGACAATGCAATTTTATAGATCACTGGTTCAATCCTCTAAGGGATATCAAAAGACCCACAATACCGAGGTTCCAACTTGGCACATGATCCAATCCTCAAGGATCTCTTCTTGGGCTTGATGCACAAGTACACATGATCCCCAACCTGAAACTCCTTAAATTCCCTATGTTGATTTGCATAACTCTTCTGTTTGTCCTGTGTTGCCTTAAAATTCCTCTTATGAACCTACATTTCCTATTCCATCTCTACCAACACGTCTGGCCGATAGCACACTTTTCACTATATCACTCTAGTTGACAGGAATATTACAACTCTTCCCATAGAGAGACTCAAATGGACTCATCCTCGAGTATTCCTAATACCCATTTTTATATGAAAACTCTACCAGTGGCAGATACTCCTCCCAGTTCCTATACTAATGCATGACATTCATCCTCAACATATCCTCAAGGATCTTGTTAACCCTCTTTATCTATCCATTTGTTTGTGGATGATAAGTTTTACTAAAATCCAACTCTACCCCCAAGCATGCAAACAATTGCTTCCAGAACCTGGAAGTGAACTTGGCATCTCTATCTAATATAATCTTCGTAGGAACTCCATGCAATCTCATTATCTCCTTAATGAATACCTAAGCCACTTCATTAGTTGAATTAGTAGACTTTAGCGCAATGAATTGAGCGGCCTTACTTAAGCTTTCAACCACAACCATGATGGAATCATGCTGCTTCGATATCCTAAAAAAAATTGTAATGAATTCCATGGAAATGACCTCCCATTTCCATTCTGGAATCAGGATCGACTCTAGTAAACCACCTGGATGCTTACACTCTGCTTTTACCTACTAATAGTCCAAACATCTTGCAATAAACTCAACCACCTCTTTCTTCAAATTTGTCTAGTGGTAGAACTTCTTAACTATTGTCAATGTCTTCAGATATCTCGAGTGACCTGAATACGGTTTAACATGAAACTCTGTCAAGATAAGCTTTTTGAGCTCACTGCTTTTTAGGGCATAAATCTTGTTCCTGAATCTCATGAAGCCATCTATCCTTAGTTGAAACTCCTCATCCCTATCACCTTCACCGTGTTACTATAACTTGTGCCTCAACTTCTAGTACATGTCATCATGTTGTCCTACCTGTAAGAGTTGAAAATGGCAACAAGAAATGCTAAAAATAGAAATGCTCAAAATAGCATTGCTATAAATAGTAGTTCGGGTACTAGTGTTGGACATAGCAACAAGGAATGAAAAATGGAAGTGCTAAAAATAGCATTGCTATAAATAGTATTTCGGGATGGATTCCAATTTTAGTTAGTCCCTGAACTAAAATTGAGAAGTAAAATTCGAATTTGATCTTAGCAGTTGTTTGTAAAATAATTAATTAATTCATCTTAAGTTAATTAGTTGTAGAAAATCAAACATGAAGTCTATGTGAGGAAATGCAACAGTTTCTCCATTGATTGAGGAATTTATCCCTCAGTTAAAGAGATAAGGATGAGCTGTAATTTGAGTTGTAATTAGTTAGTTGAGTTAACTGAGTTAAGTCCAGTTAGATTAGTTCTAACAATTTGTAGAATTAATTGTGAGTTCAGTTAGTTAATGCATGCATGCATGTAACTGTTGCTCTCCAGATAACTGAATATTCTCTCATAAATAACTCATGCACGCCAGTTCAGTCAGAGACCCAATTGAGATCAGAGGAAGGGACAGTCTACTATCAGTTGGAGGATTTTTCCCATATAGGAAACTCATCCATGCAGAAGGAATTATCTCCTTCAGGATTGCACAATTACTTCTTCAGTTTAGTGAGTGTGTGATGAGGCCAATCACATAGGTGGCATCATTGGACCCTAAGAAAAATGTGTAAGGAAATAGGAGGCTTGGAGGGTTGAGGGAAGGCATATCTAGTGACTACTCAGTCTATGAGCTGTATTGTTTTGATTGCAGAGAGAGCAGGATAGCTTGTGAGCTGATTCTTTTTGTAATCTGAACATTTTTCCACTTGTATGATAATACAGAGATTGGGCTTTTTAGCTGAGGCTTTCCCCAGAGTATTCTTTTGTGTTCATGTGTGATTGATTTCTCATTCTCAGTTATATGTGTTCTATTTGATCTTGCTCATATTTGATTAAGCTTCTGCAAAGTTTGTTGTAGAAGTAGATCGTGTATTTTTCTTTAGTATATTGCATAATCTGTTGATCTACAGTGCAAATTTCTACAGTAAGATGCGCTCCTATAATTTTTTCCCATAAAAACACACAGCAGAAATATGCTTCACCTACACTCTCCTGCTGAGAGAATATGCAACCCTGTTCTCCTTTCCCTTGATGTACATGATATCAAAATCAAAGTCATTGAGAGTAGGCAACCATCCATATTTCTTGGAATTTATATTGGGTTGGTCAAATAAGAACCTCAGTCCACTATTATCACTCACCAGAATGAACCTCCTACTAAGAAGATAATGTCTCCACATCTTCAAGGCATGAATAATAATTGCCAACTCAAGATCATGAGTCACATAGTTCTACTCATGCTCATTTAGTTTCCTTGACTCATGTCATACCACATGTCCCTCATACATCAAGACTCCACCAAATCCTCTCTCGCAAGCATTTGTACATACCACAAACTCTTTGTCAAGATTTTCAACCTTCAAGATTGGATCATTTGTAAGAAAATGCTTCAACTGCTCAAAACTATCTACACACTCCTCAGTCCATTCAAACTTCTTTCCTTTCCTCTACAACAATGTAATAGGATAGGAAATCCATGAGAAATTCCTAATGAACCTCTTGTAATAACCTGCTAGTACCATGGATGATCCAACTTCATCCACATTCCTAGGAGCTGCCCATTCCATGATAGCTCTGATATTTTTCAGGTCCACTATGATACCTTCCTTGGAAACAACATGTCTCAAGTAATGAATTTTAGTTTGAAAGAAACTGCACTTACTAATATTGGCATACAACTAATGCTCTCTCATCAATCTTAGTACTAATGTCAAGTGCTCTGCATGCTCTTCCTCATCCTTAAAATATATCAATATGTCATCAATTAATATTATCACAAACTTGTCTAGGTAAGGATGCAACACATTATTCATCAAACATGTGAAAGTAGTTGGAGCATTAGTAATACCAAAAGGAACCACCACAAACTCATAATTACCATACTTGGTATGAAATGTAGTCTTGTAGATGTCCTATTTTTTATGCATACCTCATGATATCTTGATCTCAATTCAATCTTTAAGAACATTGTTGCTCCCTTCAACTAATCAAACAAGTCATCAATTCACGGAAATGGATATTTGTTCTTGATAGTCACCTTGTTCAACTATTTGTAGTCAATACACAACCTGAGAGTCTCATCCTTCTTCTTTACAAATGACATTGGTGCACCCCAAGGTTATACACTTGGCCTAATGTAGCCCTTATCAAGAATTTCCTTAACCTCCAACTTTAATTCCACTAGCTTTGGAGTGCTCATTTTGTAAGGTTCCTTTGATGATTGTGTTTCTCTTGGTATTAACTCAATAGAGAAATCCACTTCCCTATGAGATGGTAACTCTAAAATATCTACTAGAAAAACATCCTAAAACTACTGCAAAACATGATACCTCTTCATCATCATCGTCAACATCCTTCCTGTTGTCACTAGAAACATGCACTTCCAATAATACACACCCCTTTTTCTAATGGTGCCTTCCTTGCATAGTTGTAACCATTCTCACTTATGTAGGTTTCCTCTTACCCTACAAGATTATCTTCTCTCCATCATCATCCAAGCACTCAATAGCCTTATTGTAACAATTTACCTTAGTCCTATGAAGGTACAACCAATGCATTCCAAAAAGCATGTTGTAGGAACCCATTGGAAGCTTATTTAAATGTGTTGATGTAGGCATACCAATTAGCTCAAATGGAAAATCTCTCACCCAATGATGAACTCTTTTCTTGCTCCCTATAGCCAACTGCACCAAATAAGACTCTGCATGCACTTCTTTACTCAAGACATGCTTATTCACTAGGTCAGGATTAACATAACTATAATTAGATCCAATATCAATCAAAATGGAAACAAATCAATCATAGACCTTACCTTCCATCTCAATAATGGAAATCCGATGATCTTCCCGGCTATTATTAAATGTTGCATAAATCCGAGGAATGCTCTGATCAACATCCCCAACTGTTTGTACCTCATGAGCACTGTAGATCTTAGGATTTCCACCCTGGTACAATGAAAAATCTTTCTTATGATGATGATTTCCACAAATCAAACATTGTAAGGGTTCCCTACCACTACCTTTATTTTATTTCTCTCCAGTCTGAGGTCTGTGTCCCTTCTCAAATGTAGTAAACTTCTTGTAAGGAACCACATTTTATTTCTCACCTACATCTTGAGGCCTTCCTCACTTCTAAGGTCATTTTCCCATGGTCTAGTCATGATTCTTGTGATTTGACTGCTCATAACAGTGCTTTAACTTCCCAATGACTTCCTCCAATGACTAAGGCACATCCTACTCATTTCGATCCTTGAATGCTAATGGAAGTCCACTTATGAACATTTGAACCTTCATCTTCTCATCCTTAGGATATGACACATTTCTCAAAAAATCCATAAACTTATTCGTGTACTCTTCTTCTATCATAGTCCCCATCTTCAGCTCATAGAACTCCTTAGATTTTCCATCATAATATCTCTCTGACAAGTACTTCTTCTTGAAGAGTATTTTGAAATCATGCCAACTCAATTCCTCTATCCTGATTCCTTTGACACACTTCACATCTTCCCACCAGATATATGTATTTCCCTTGAGACTAAAAATAGCTATCCCGGCTTTCATATTCTTTATATAATCATGTAGCTCAAAGAACTTCTTCATCCCAAGTAGCCATGCTTCTGCATCGTCTGGTTTCTTCAAATCTCCATTGAATGTATGAGGCTTGGCCTTCTTGAAATCATCTGGAAAGTACCCCATATCACACCTCCTATAAGGATGATAGTGATGATAACCATGATGTCTATTTGAACCAAAACTAGAATAGAACCTATTGTCAATCCTAGAGAAAACCTCTAGATTGAAAGGAGACCAGTGCCTAGGACATCTGAATGTGGTGCATCTCTGAGGATTCTTCAAAGTATTTAAAGGACCATTCACGATGTTTCTTACAAATTGAATTTAGTTGGTTCAAACAAATTTGGAAAGACACAGTCCATGAGTTCTTTATACATAAGAGGTATATAGTGATATAGAGTGTCAATCAACGGTGGCCAAAATCATTTTAAGGACTCACAACTCATTTGATTTAATATGAATGTGATAGCAGAATAAATAAAAGAAGAAACCCATCATATAGAGCTCAAGATATCAAGTATTCTACGCATATCTGGATTTAGAAAGAAATGACAGCTATGGAATAATAGTGGATGTGAAGATTCACAGAGTGCATTTAAAGAGCTAGCTTCCAAAATTCATACATGCATTCTTCATTAACATCTTAATTCGAATTAATATGTATAAGAGAGGAAACATGTCTAATAGCTACTTAACGTGAAATTTGAGAAGAACATGAACATTTATGAAATTACAAAAGAGAGGAGACATATTGTAATCCTGGAATGAAGGAATCACCATTGATATGTATTAATATTAGATAAAACACATACATTGAAAGAACCAAAACGTTCTCAAAACAATACAGAGTTTCCTTCAAAAATCATGACCCTTCTTTCTTGATCAAAATTTCTATATATAGGCCTCTTTGGACAGAGATAGGCGGTTAGAGATATATTCCTTCCTAATTTGGTTCATTATGCCAAACAATACTAAAAATTCTAGCATGTGCGAATGCACAACTGGTTTTAGCATAATGTACTAATATAATAAAATAAAGTAAAAACGTGAGTAAAAATAACACTAAAGTAAATGAAATGCCAAGGCTGGCATAATTTGGATGATATTCATGAACGACGAGATGATGAATCCTGATGAGGAGCATGCGGCACATGAGGATGGACTGTTTGTGTCTTTTTTAGTTCACCTTCAAAAAGTTGAAGCTCGGTCAAAGCTTAAGTGAGACGATCAGTGGCGTTTTTGGGATCTTCAGGCACTACTACTGTATATACATGAGAATCAATCTTCTTTCGCAAATCAATCACAATTTTCTCCAAATCCAATACTTTATATTTACTATCTACCAGCTCCTTCATCATCTTTTCTTTCTCCATCTTGACTTGTGCTAGCTCCTTTGTCTGAATATGTTCACCAACAGGAATCTTAGCCTATGCCTTAGCTACTGATTTTCCTTTTGAGTTGATTGTACAATGGCTTCTACGGCTGATCTGTCATCTGGGTTGATACCTAGTTTAATTATCAACTCCTTGTATGATTCTTTCTGTAGATACAGAGCTCTAGAGTTGGCCTTCTCTATTTTCATTTTATTGGAGACCTTTCCTATATATATCTCATCTCTATTGATAGTCATGAGGTTTTTACCCAAATCATTATATAACATTTCCCTAACCTGCTTGTGTAGGTTGATCTTATCTGACAAAGGGACATCTGCTAGGTTCAGGGAGACATCCAAGGTCTTGAACTGAGGTCTTGTAGGAAAGACCTACATTAATGGGTGTTGTAGTGAAATTATCATTTCATCCTTCTCGTGGTCCATAGAAGCCAATAGTCGGATGTGCCAAGGCATTGACTCAACAACCATTTCTCTATGCATTCTCTCTTTGACCTTTTTTTTTCTTTCATTAATAGCTCTTTCTATAGGCCAACTAGATCCTATAGAAGAAACAATGTCTTCAAGATCAAGAATGAATACTTCAGTTGTGGGAGAAGTTATGGATGTTGGTAGATTTTCCCTGTTGATATGAAAGGCTAGATGATATGGAACTGGTTCTTCTAGTTGTGTCCCCACTTCCTCTTCCTCTTCTTCTTCCTATTCAGGACCCTGACTCCTTTGTTTTTTATTTACATGGCCCTCCTCAGTGTCAGTATCCCCAATTGAATTATAAGTTCTCTTTGATTCTTTTTCTGTGATACCTGGGGATTCAATCTCCATCTTTGTATTAAGAGGCCATGAATCAAAGTTAGCTTTCCATTCAATTTTGAGCTTTGATTCATGCATGTATGTTGATGCTTTAATATTTTCTCTCCTTCAGGAAATGATGCCTTGGGGATCATAATGCCAAGTGTCTCCCTTTTCTAGCTCCATGGATTCAATTAGGGCGTCAACTATTTTAAAGGTGTGCCTTGTATTTACAACAAACAGACCAAATGGCTATCCCATTTTGAATATGTAGCCCTTATTTACTAGTACAAAATGAAGCAGGTCTACACTGAGGATCTGTTGGATGAACTCAAGGGAGAAAATCCTCATATGCATGAATATTGGAAAAATGTATGGACGAATTTCCCAACCATAAACCCAAATTTCTCTGTAGTCCTCACAGAGGTACCATTCACCTATCATGGCATCCTTGCTGAGTTGGAGATACTCTTTTTGCTATGGTAAGATTCTAGATGGCAGGGTTCCATGAATAATACGGTAAGAAATAGACATAAAGGTCGAGATGAATTGGGAAACCCACCCAAGCCAGGCCTTTTTCTTACTAAGAGATTCCAATCAAAGACATAATTTTGTTGCTTATTCGGAGAAAATACTTAAAGATCTAGACATTGGAATTCCTCAACATGGGTGTACAGGAATAGGTAAAATAGAAGGGAGTAGTCGAAAAAATAAGAAGAATGAGGGAATAAATGGAGCTGAAGGCATATGGAAGTAGATAGGTAGAGTGGGATGTTAATTAAGAAATCTCGCTGCTTCATCTTGTGTAGAAAACCCAAGGTGGCTTTATTTATTGTTTGTGAGTCATCTTCCCCCATTAAGCAGGCGATTACAATCAGGATGGGTCAAATGGGTTTCTAGAAGAGGTTTATTGGGAACCACTCCTCTAGAGTAATGGATTTAATTCTGGGGACTACAATTTCATCCAAGAAAGATTGTTGCTCATCAGGCGGGAGTGTAACGAAGTGATGAACAAGGGTAGCGTCGATGAAAGGCTGCACTGTGGGAGGAATAGGAAAAACTAAATCCCTTTGGATCAAGGTAGGAGTGATTTCCAGGATTTTAGTCCCCGAGGAAGAAATAAATCAATTTTCATCCTCTTGGTATGTTGTGTCTAGCCAAGATATGAATTCAGGGAATTAATGAATAGGAGGCACAATTTGAAAAATAGAGACCAAAGTTGACAACCCTAAAAGGGTATTCTTTCCTTACATGGTTCGCAAACAATTCAAAATGGAGGTCAGCAAGTGCATAAGGACAAGCGGGGTCTACAATTTGACTCTCTACGTCCACCAAGGGTTCGACACTAGTGGAATTGGCCTCGTGAGTTTTTGGGGTTGCAGGCATAGTCCGCTTCATTTTATTGAGTGAATAAAAGAAAAATACAGGTGGTTTGGATATCAGTTTACCTGGAACCCCTAGGAATGACTGAAAGTGATGTTTGGGAGTGGTCCTTTTACATTTTAGGAACACGAAGCAATAGATCTTGCACAGGCGACCAGGTGGGGATATTTTCATCGGGACTGTATAATATCTATCAGGAGGAAGAGATCTAGGCAATCGAATATTATATAGTAAATGTAGAAAATCTTGTCGATTCACAAGCTAATGAAATTTTCTAAAGAAAGAGACAAGAATCTACTTCTACTCTTTACAACGGAAGCCCATAAACATCAAGAAAACAATAATCAATAGAGGAAGAGAATCAAAGGCACATAACACAATAAATATCTGGGGAAAGCCACAGCTCAAAAAGCCACTATCTGTTTTGTATTAATCTGGAAAATCAAGATGAAAATACAATGCTTGTTCTCTCTAGAACAATCCCAGCACTCAACAAATTCAATCTTCAACTCATAAGTAAGCTCAAGGCCAAAGCTTAGCCTCTTCACAAGCTCTACAAGTATCTATTCTAATATGTAATTCCTATGGAGGATAGATTGTATTTAAAGGGAAATAAATCCTCTAAAAACAACACAATCCCTCAAGGATCAGTTCCTTATTGCATGAACTATCAGTGCAACTCAGAAAAATCTAAAACAAATAGTAAATTGTCCCTGCACTCTAGTCTCGACTGGGTATTTCTCAGAATTGACATGCATGAGTTTTTGATGAGTAAATATTTAGTTAACTAGAGTAGAACTAGTGGAGTTCATTAGTGTCACCACTGACTGTTAACTCACTATTAGTTTTCTCAATCCATTTTAGAATTAATTTAACTGAATTGACTCATGAAATTGGGTCTTCTATTTTGCAATTCACAATTAACTCACATTGGACTCCTACAAAGTAGGGAGAACATATACATGACTTCTAAAATACTTCTATTGGGTAGCGAAAGCCCTCCGGAATGGGTATGGGGTGTGAAGCCTGGAATTTTGGGTAATATTAGGGTAAAAGACTCCGTGGAAAGTGCGAAGCACGAGCTATAGGAGGTTAAGTCAAAGGGTAGTCCGCCTGAAACTATTATAAAGAGATAGTAATAGAGTCGGCCCGTGGTGGGATCGCGGGCCAAGGGAAAGTATAAATAGAGCGAGGCTCTATGAGGGAAAGGCAATTCAGTTTTTTATTTTTGGTTCTATGATGTAATGGGTGAATAGTCTATGAGCAGTGGTAAGTCCGAGTCAAGAGAGTAGGGCAGAAGGTATAGGCTCTACAATTGTGTGCGCAGAAGCCCGAAAAGTCCGTAGCTATGTGCGCGGACCCCTGCAGCTGAGTGGGCAGGGAGGATCTGGATGTATTGTTGAACACTGATAATAAAGATAAGTTTCTTCTGAATTCTATGTTGATTGCGACTTTACTCTTTTATGATAAATAAACTATTATGATTTCTGCATTTGCTACGGTTGAATACATGTGAACTGGGTTAATCTTGATGTGCGAAGTAACCAAAAGTAATAAATGTTTGCTTAAAGACCGTTTTAACTAGATCAAACCAGTAATAAGTGATTCAATCTATAATAAGCGTGATAAGGGTATTCCGATCTGCATGGATTTGGCGTAGCACAAGGCTGCAAAATAGCGCGCGAACCCCAACCCACATCCAAGACATCCCCAGGGTGCAAAAACTTGGTTCCAGCACCCTCCCTTGCTACCTCGGGTGAGACCTCAGTCTGCGCTTCATGGGTTGTTGCTGAAAGGGCCGGTAGCTGCGAGATTTGTTTGGCTAAATAATGCTTCCGAACTTGGGTCAAGCCCATATAAGCCAACAAATGGTCATCACGTCTACATCTGGGCGCGGAAGGATCCAGCCCAGACATGGACCCCTCTTCCGTTCATTGTCACTAATGACGTTGTTCACAAGATTTTCAAGACTTGGCCCACGGCTTGGCGAGGACCTGCGGCAGTAGAACGTGACGAGGCGACTATTCAGAAGCAAAAAGAGGCAGCCAAGCGCGCCGCACAACAAAATAGGAATGAACAGTATGATGCAGAGGTTAAGGCAGTGTGAGAGGTGAAACTCATAGCAACGAGAAAACTAGTACCAGACACGCAGACATCCGCAACGAACAAAGGCACTTAGAAGGAAACCGCTCAGCCGGCCACAACGGATATGCCGTCCACTACTACGGGTACCCCACTAAAGCGCTCAGCCACACCAGAGTGACCGAAGGCATGAAAGAAAGCAAAAGCATCTAAGACCGACAATGAAGTTACCACCCTAACGGAGGGCAATCTAAATGACATAGAAAACATCATTCGTGAAGCTACTCGGGAGGCAGTCGATGAGGCTATGTTGGAACAACACATTGTGTTGGGGGAGATTCGGACACAGTTACGCGAATTGGGATCAATAGTTGCATAGGTAGGCCCTAGTGTTTCTACAGAAGCCTCTGGTATGACAGCTACAGAACCATTGCTTGAAGCCCAGGTTTCTCAGTCTACTCCGATCCCAGTAGGCATGTTGGTCACCAACCAACCAAAAGAATGAGCAATACTAGAACGCCTTACTGGATTGGGACTGAACGTGGCTGCACTCCCACGCGATAGTTTGCAACAACTCCATGACAGCACCACAATCGAACTTCACGCAAGGGTCAGCCGCGTCGACTAGATACTCCAAGAGCAGAAAATTAATATTGAACAGCTACGGCTCCAACACGATGAAGCAGTCACACAAAAACAGTAGATGGAAAAGGTAGTAGTGGAAGCCTGTTTGAGTGCTCAGATGTTAAATATTACAGGGGACTTGCCCATTGAAGCACAGATTCATACGTTGGCTACAGAGTTTCAAAGGACCAAGGAAGAGGCCACACGGCTGCAGCTCAAACTCCATGCGTAGATCACAAAATTGAAATTGCAGGTCCCACCACCAACACCTCCAGAGGTAGTAGTACAGCACCAGAACATTATTGACATGGGGCGCACGATGCTTGCACGGTCACTCAAAGAATGTACTGAGTTGCTAACTCAGTCGATTGATATGCTCACTGTCCTTCAGGAAGATCCCACACTCCGCAGGTTGGAAGTAGAGGTTCGGGAACTTCAGCACGCCTATGATCAGCTGCGGGGAACCGTGTAGATCGTTGTTGTCCCGCAACAACTGGCTAAGATGAGGGAGGTGCAGGACATGAAAATCCAAGCCTAAGTCGCATGATAGAAGGAAGCAGTGGTGAAAGCTCGTATCCAGCCATGGTTGGACGAGGCATTTACAGTTTCAACCACCATAGAGCATAAGGTAGCACACATGAAGGCCGAATGCGCTAGGATGGAGACAGCCGAGACAAGGGTAGAAATATCAGTACCACAGGTGGAATGGATGCAGCGCATGACGGAAGAATTTGCTGCTAGTACCAGCGATGCACGAAAGTTGTTGATTGATCTCCGCAAAAAGATGGATGCACCAGCTCAGTGACTCGGGACGAGTCACGATGATTGTCTTGGGGGACTATTGGGTAGCGAAAGCCCCGCGGAACGAGTATGGGGTGCGAAGCCCGGAATTTTGGGTAATATTAGGGTAAAAGACTCTGTGGAAAGCACGGAGCGCGAGCTATAGGAGGTTAAGTCAAAGGGTAGTCCACCCGAAAATATTGTAAAGAAATAGTAATAGAGTTGGCCCGCGGTGGGATCGAAAGCCAAGGGAAAGTATAAATAGAGTGAGGCTCTATGAGGGAAAGGCAGTTCAGTTTTGGATTTTTGGTTCTATGATGTAATGGGTGAATAGTCTACGAGCAGTGGTAAGTCTGAGTCAAGGGAGTAGGGTAGAAGGTAGAGGCTTTGCAGCTGTGCGCGCAGAGGCCTAGAAAGTTCGCAGCTATGTGAGCGCACCCCTGCAGCTGAGTGCGTAGGGAGGATCTCGATGTATTGTTGAAGGCTGATAATAAAGATAAGTTTCTTCTGAATTTTGTGTTGATTGCGACTTTACTCTTTTATGATAAATAAACTATTATGATTTATGCATTTTCTATGGTTGAATACATGTGAACTGGGTTAATCTTGATGTGCGAAGTAACCAAAAGTAATAAATGTTTGCTTAAAGACCAGTTTAACTAGATCAAACCAGTAATAAGTGATTCAATCTGTAATAAGCGTGATAAGGGTATTCTGATTTGTGCGGATCTGGCGTAGTACGAGGCTGCAGAATAGCCTGCGAACCCCAACCCACATCCAAGACATCCCCAGGGTGTGGAAGCTTGGTTCCATCACCCTCCCCTGCTACCTCGGGTGAGACCTCAGTCCGCGCTTCGCGAGCTGTTGCCGAAAGGGCCAGTAGCTATGGGATTTGTTTGGCTAAATAATTCTTCTGAACCTGGGTCAAGCCCATATAAGCCAACAACTTCCAACTCGAATTTCCTAAGTTAAGTAAGTTTAATAAACTTAATTTAACTATTTTAAGTTGCTATGAGAATAGAATTTGAATTTAATTCACAGTTTAATTCAAGGACAAATTAAAATGGAATTTCTTGTTGCCATTTCTCAACACTCCCTCTCAACAAGGGATTATCAACTACCTCGATCCTATCTCTATGAAACTTGAATTTACATCTTGACAATGCCTTTGTCAATATGTCAACATCTTTCTCCTCCGTGGGAATGTAATCTAACAACATGATCAACCTCAACACAAAATCTCTGAGATGATGATACCAGATATCAATATACTTGGACTGATCATGAAAAATTGGATCTTCAGAGAGTTTGATGCAACTCTGATTATCACAATAAATCACTGTAGGATCCATTTCTAACCAGACAAACCAACCAGGATCTTCCTCATCCAAATAGTATCACATGTTACCAGACTTGCAGCGATGTACTCTGCCTCTGCAGAACTGAGTGTAACCGATCTCTATTTCCTGCTGTATCAAGAAACTGCCACTGACCCAATACTAAAGATCCCTCCTGATTTTCTCTTCCTATCAGATGGAATCCCTGCCCAATCTACATCAATGAATCCTTGAAGCTTCACTCCCTTTGTTCATCTGTACCATAACCCAAATTATGTAGTGCCTATGAGCTATCTCAATACATGCTTTGTTGTCTTTCGATACAACTTGGTAGGCCTAACCATCGCTTGACTAATATGGTTAACTACATAACACATATCCAGTCATGTTTTCACCAAGTACATGAGTGAACCTACAAGCTACCTATAAACAGTAGCTTCCACTACTTCCCCTCATGTAGCATCCTCCTTCCTCCAGTTATGAGCTAGAGGAGTCTCCATGGGTTTACTTATATCCATGCAGAATCTCCTCAGTATCTTGTTGGCACACTTGCCCTAATATACAAACAAATCCCCATCTCCCTACCATATCTCCATGCCAAGAAAGTAAGGCATAAACCCCATGTCCTTCATCTCAAACTCTCTTGCAAGGTCCTCCTTGCAATATTTGATGAGTTTCTCATCACCTATCAGTATTAGATCATCTACATAAAGTATAATTATCAACAACTTACCTTCCACCACTATGTGATACAGGTTCGCATACAATTCATTGTTCATGAAGCCCAACCCAGGGAAGTAGCTATCTATCTTGGTGTACCAAGAACAGGGTGCTTGCTTCAGCCCATACAATGCTCTCTTGAGTTAGTACACATGCGACTCATGGTCCAAGGTTTCAAAACCTTCAGGATCCTCTATGTACACCTCTTCCTCAATCCTGCCATTGAGGAAGGCAATCTTCACATCCATCTGATGGATCTTCCAGTGCATCTGTGCTAATAGTTCCAAAATAGATCTAATTTACGAGTACCTTGCAACAGAAGCAAAGGTCTCATCATAGTCAATTCCCTCTACCTGTGAAAAGCCACGGGCCACAAATCTGGCCTTATGCTTCTCCATACTACCATTTGCAGCTTTCTTTACTTGTAAAGCCAACAATATCTCACAACTCACTTGTCCTCTAGTCTCGAGATCACATCCAAAAACCTGTTTCGAACTACGGACTCCTCCACCATTGCATCAACCTGAACCGACTGTTGCACTGCTTCTTGAAAGGAAGATGGCTCTGTCACAACACATGCACCCATAAGTGCCATGTATCCAATGTACCTCTCCGGTGACCTCCTCTGTTTGCGTTAAGAAGAGGGTGCTCCAACATTCATCTGTCAGCCTCTCTAGTGCGCTTTATTCCCTCTCCTGAAGACTCTACCTGAGTGGATGTCTTCACTCTCTGAACCTATGCATGTGGTTGCTCCACATCAGTCTGAGGCTCCTCAACCTTAGGAGCTAAAATATCCTCATCTGCATGTAGCTAAAGATACCTCTCAAGGGATACTCGTATGGCCTTCTTCTCATCAAACCTGATATCCCTGCGAACCACTGTCATCTAACTGGTCGGCATGTACACTCGATAGTTGTGGGGTGTATCAGTGTACCCCAAAAAGAACCCCAACTTTATTGTTGGCTCAAGCTTCTTCTGTGCATCTTTGGTCACATGGAAATAAACTGATGACCCAAAAATCCTGAAGTGACCAACATCTGGCCTCTTATTGGAATAAGCCTCCTCTGGTTTCTTCATCTCAAGTATCTAATGTAGGCTACGGTTTTGAACATAAACTATTGTGTTGCATGCCTCAACCCACAAGTGTAGTGGTAGGCCCTGATCATGCAACATTGCCCTTGATGCCCCTACTTAGTACTATGATCCTATTCGTCCTCTCGGCAACCCCATTTTGTTGAGGGTTATGGGGTGCCATCAACTCCGTTTAATCCCTTCCGTTGCACAGAAGTTATTAAACTCATTAGAGATATACTCACCACCATTATCACTCTGTATATATTTTACCTTCTTACCAGACCCTTTCTCTACCAACGCTTTGAACTCACAAAACTTTTTGAAAGTTTGATCCTTTTTCTGCATAAAAAATACATATAACATAATACATGTGTTTGTCCATGGACGTTTTCAAGAATGGTCGACACACATCCTAATGGACTCCCTCCATAATAGACTATTCTTGACTATATCTGTCTCCAAAGGAAGTCTTGGTGTATTTTCCCAAAGTACAACCCTTACATGTATCAACTTGCTCAAGTGTACCTTTGGGAAGACCAGTAGAGATTTGCTGCAATATCTTCAAAGCCCCATGATGTTGAAGGGTTGTGCGTCAGACAAAGATCGAAGAGGGAGAACTCTAATGATATCCATGACAGATTTGTGAAGATTCAAAATAGGATGTGAGGACTCAACTTGTCATATGGCCCTCCTTCTAGTGCCAAAAATGTTGATGGTGCTGGAATTCCCAACATGTCAAGGGATCTCCCCATTAAGAAGTCCTAACTAGACCTCAAACTATTTGGTGTAGGAGTCCTAGCAGTGGGCTAGTATGGTATTGCCTTTACCATGGTTGTGCATAGAGGTAAGTAAGATATCCTTGTTGGTAGCAAGGGTGTGACCTTGTAGCAAGTCAAGGAAGGTGAATGAATGGCTCTAACACATGGAAGGGGGAGTAAGTGTGCCCCTTAGAAACCTGTGATAACACACAGCTTAAAAGGGAACACACGAGCAATAAGACATCATGAGATGGAAAGTATGATATCCGATGATCCAAAGTGACGGGATATATCAATAACACGCTTCGATAAGATTCATACAAACACATACAGAATAGTCCATACATATATGCGTAAATAAAAACTACGTATATCATTAGAGTAACCAGGATAGCCTAACTACAATAACAACATATGCATGAAATGTGTTGGCTCTATTATATTAAGAAAGTGAAAGATCCAATCATACATACAACCGATACTTCCACTAGCCCTGACAGCGGAACATTACAGTCACTACCGCCTGCTCCTCCAAAGAGATGTAATAGTTTTGTGCTATGGAGAAGCCAAGGCTCGTTACAATACACTCCAATTTTTCTCTAAGTTACACCTATAGGAAGCTTGGCTCCCAAAAGCCTATACAATGAGTTATGAGGTTCTATAAATAGCAAAGGGTGGGGTGACGCTTGACATTCCTATTTGTGACTCTTCACCTACCCTTTTGACTCTTCAACTACTACATGACTGCTACATTTTACTATCGACACTTGGTGTTTCACTTTTACAGCATGTTACAATACAATCTACACATGTACCCATGTGAGACAAAAATGGGCTTGAGCAATTGATGAAAGACATCACTATAACTCGAATAGTTGTGGGAAGACCAACTCTTCGACATCCTCACGATGATCGATGATGGCAAACTAGTGCCAAGCTTGGTAGTCTGTTATGGTGTGCATGTTCTCTATGGTGACATCCTTATGAAAATGATCTCTTGCCTCTGTTGCATCTGGGTACACCGATTTGGAAACTTTGTCCAAATCATTTGATAACATGCACATCATAGTCTTGAATGCAGCCAGATGCTATAGGGATTAATGCATGGGCTATGTCTCTTGGTCCAGCCTTCAATGGTGACCTCTCTATTATGTCTTCAAGAGCAGAGTTTTACAAAGTGTGAGCTCAAATTGAGTCTCAACATAATAGATACAAAACAACAGGAGTTTTGCTTGAATCCCTCAAGCCTCTTTGAGTAGACAGACTCTTTCTTTCACTCTCTGTCTCTGTTTTCTCTCTATCTCAGTACTGCCTCCCTATGTCTTTTGTCTTCTGTGGCTTTTAAGCCAATCGAAGATGTCTGTTCATTTCCCCTTCTCGGGCTCTCTGGCTCCCGGCCTCTGTCTGCTCAAATCCTCTCTGTACATTAACCAATCATGGCATAATGCCTTCAGGGAATGTGGCCACCTGTTCTGCAATGGAAGGGACCATCGGGCCTTTGAAATCCCCAAAAATAGCGTTCTCTGTTTACGTAGAGAAATACACTAAAAAACGGGAAAATTTGCCATTTTGTCGTTTACCAAACTTCAAATATCCTTAAATCCGCTCTATACTCCTATCAGGTCCGCCTGTAATCGCTATCACAAGTCGCAAGTGCCCTGGTGCCGTGGTTTCCTTTGTAATTAAAAAAATACATTAAAACACTAAAATCCCGACAAAATGGCTCATATCGGACCTGAAATGTTATATACTCACATCTATAAGTTCCATCGGGTTCGGATATATATATCGCAAGTCGCGTATGTATCGGCCCCGCTCCGTGGTGTTTCTCCGATGCGATATTGCGATATCGCAATCGCAAGTCGCATGGTCTTCAGTCCTTCGTAAGCCTTTCCCTTTGTGTTTTGTCGATGTGATATCATGAGCTAACCTAGGTTGTCGATCTGCGCGCTTGATCGACGGTCCTCGTTAACTCGCACTGATCGTTGTTGCAACGTTCATAGGGCTGCCTCCGATAACCTGCACTTGCCACCGCTGATTGTGATATGTTGATCGAATCTAGACTATTGATCGGCCAAATCCAACGGCTCCTGTGCAAAGTTGTTTAAGCTATCGATAGCTTTGTTCTCATCATTTTCTTCATGTTTTTCTCTCCCGATAGTGTTTTCTACCATCTGTAAAGGTTTTTCCTTATGCGATAGTTTTTTTTATTTTGAAGACTTAGAGGGTGTTTTGGATCCATTTTGGATCACGTATTCCCACTGAAAAAGCTTTTGGACCACCAAAAGTTGGTTTTTTTTTTTTTTAAGCATCTATCAAGTGAGGATACAGCTTCCTCACTTTTCCAATCTCTATCCATCATGCACTGCTTGGTTTTGAATCTTTGAGTCTGATTCTGAGGTACTCAACATCCCCTCTGTGCGTAGTTCTCACCTTCTTGTCCAAAACTGTATCTTCCTGCAACTCATTGAGATATGCAGGCAACAGATCATCAATAGAAGGCAACTGACTTTGCTCTTCGAGATCTTCAACCAATGAAGGTTCAAACAGTCTCAAGTTCTCTGCATTAACTACTGAATAGATATGCATGTAAGCTGGCAAATCAAGGTGAAAAAAGTTTTCACCAATTTTCTCAAGTATCTTGAAGGGCCCATACCTTATTGGCTTCAGCTTCTTACCTTCACCTTGCATTCTGTCTTTGTTGATGTACAGCCAGACTTAATCACCAACTTGGAAGCTATGCTCAATTCGATGCTTATCATGCCTTGCCTTGTACTTGGCCTGGCTCTTTTTGAGCTGTTCTTGTACTGCCTGGTGAATTTCTTGGATCTATTCAATGAACTTGGTTGCTTTGTCCACATCACTGTGTCCATCAACCGCTATGTCTTTTCCAAAGACAAAATCCAAGGGAGACTTTGGTGTAAAACCAAAACAAGTCTCAAAAGGAGATCTTTGTGTAGAGGAGTGCTTAGCACAGTTGTAAGCACGTTGCACATAACACAAATGTTCATACCAAAGCTTGGGATGTTTGCTGCAATAGCCCCTGAGCAACTGGATCACTATCCTGTTGACCACCTCTATTTGACCATCTGTTTGTGGATGAAAGGTTGTGCTTTTCTTCAGTCTGGTGTCCATCAATTCCCACAGACTTGACCAAAACTTCCCAACAAATTGGGAATCTCAATCAGATACAATGGAAGTGGGTAACCCAAAATGAACCCAGACATGCTGAAAGAACAACTTCGTTGTTTGTTCAACTGTAATCTGCTTGTTACAAGGTATTAAAATACACATTTTTTTGAACCTGTCGATAATAACATATAAATAATCATGACATTTTCTAGATTTTGGCAATCCCCCAACAAAGTCCATGGAAAAACTTTCCCAAGGACGAGAAGGAACTAGAAGTGGAGTGTACAAACCTAAATTTCTATTGCTGGGCTTGCTTTTAGCACACATGGTACACCCTTTAATATATCTAGAAATTGTTTCATGCATTCTTGGCCAATAACAGAACCTTTGCAACTGTGCAATGGTTTTACTTACACCAAAATGACCTGATATAAGAGAATTATGTGCTTCTCAGATTATGTTAACTCTTTCAGTTTGTAGAATGCATAACTTTCCCAAATGATACAAGACTTGGTCTTTAACATGATAATCCAATTCTTCTACTTGTTTTCCATGACCTAAAGTTGCATATACATCCTTAAAATCTACATCTTGAGCATATTGTTCAATGTAGCTTTCATGCAATACTGAGTTATGCTTAAGTATAGTAGATGAATTTATGATTGGTCTTGATAACATATCTGCAACCTTATTGTGTATGCCCTTCTTATCTCTGATGACAAGATGAAACTGCTGTAGAAAACCCATCCACCTATAGTGTCTTGATTGCTACAATTTAGTTTGTGAGTGTAAATACTGAAGTGGTTGATGATCTATATGTATAATTGTTTCTTTGCCCATTAGGTAATGTTTCCATTTTTTCACACTCTATACTAATGCATACAATTCTTTATCATATGTGGGATAATTAACTACTGCAGAAGTAAATGTCTCAGAATGATAACATATGGTTTTACCGTGTTGCATCAACACTGCTCCCATGGCATCATCACTGACATCTGTTTCAATCTCAAATGGTCATTGAAGATCTGGCAGTGCTAGTACTGGTGCTGTACTAATTTTTTCTTTCAAAGTATCGAAGGCTTTTTGTTGTTTGCCTCCCCACTGAAACACATTGTTCAATCCTGTTAAAGCATGTAAGGGAGTTGCAATCAAGGAGAAGTTAGAAATTAACTTTCTCCAGTATTGTGCTGCTCCTAGGAAGCTCCAAACTTCTGTAGCAAATTTGGGTTTAGGCCAGTTCACAATGACTTCAACCTTAGATGGATCTATCTTCAATTCACCACCCCCTACAATATGACCCAAATAATTTAAACATGTTTTGCCAAATTCACATTTTGATAACTTAACATAGAGATTTTCTCTTTTCAAAACATCCAAAGTCTGCTTTACATGCTTCAAATGTTCTTCCCATGTTTTACTGAAAACAAGAATTTCATCTAAATATACAATTACAAAATCATCAATAAAAGGTCTGAGTACATCATTCATAACTCTCATGAAAGCGGCAGGAGCATTATTTAAGCCAAAAGGCATAACTAGCCATTCATACATCCCTTGCTTTGTTTTGAAAGCAGTCTTCCATGCATCTTGTTCTGCTACTCTGACCTGATGATAGCCACTATGCAAGTCCAACTTGGAAAAGTAAACTGCTTCTTTCAGCTGATCTAATAGATCATCAATGCGAGGAAGAGGATAACGATTCTTGATCGTTATTTTATTCAGTGCTCTGTAATCAATGCACATCCTCCACAAACCATCTTTCTTCCTTACCAACATGATTGGAGATCTGCATGGTGATGTGCTTGGTCTTATGAACCCTTTTTTGAGCAGCTCCTATACCTACTTCTTGATCTCTGCATTCTCTAAAGCGGACAACCTGTACATTCAGATGTTACGCAATGGAGCATCTTGCTGCAAATGAATATCATGTACTATTTCCCTTTTGGGTGGCAGACCTTTAGGTTCTTGAAATAGGATATCATATTCTGAAACAACTTTTTCTAAATCATCTTTCTGTTTAGCATCACAGCCTTCAAATATATTAGTTTTATCAGGGTTCTTTTCCTTTACAACCATTAGTAAAAATTTCTTGCATGAGTTTACAATTCTTTTCATCTGCCCTGAGTTTATGAGAGTATAGTTACTTTTGAGTTTATGAGCTCTTACAATATATTCTATTCCATCTTTGGTGAGTTGATACTTATTTTCAGCTCTATAGAAAATGGCTTTTCTATCATACAAGTAAGGACTTCCTAAAACAATACCACATATATCCAAGGGAACTATATCTAACTCAACCTCATCTACAAATGTTGACCCAAAAGAAAGCCTAAGTTTACATTGTCTAGTCACTTGTAGCTTTGCTTTATCACATACCCAACCTAATGGATATGGCTTCTTGTGAGGTGCGGTTAGTAGTCCCAACTTCTTTACAATTGCTTCAGAACTCAAGTTTACTTGTGATCCACTATCAAATAAAGTATCAATCTTTTGGTGCTTGGAAATAACTCTAATATGAACAAGCTCATGTCTTTTCCTCTCATTATCTTCATTATCAATATATTGTGCAGAATTACTTGTAGATGCTTAAGAATTTTTACCTTTTATACCTGTCGCTGTGACTATTGTTTCATCACCTAAGTCTGACCCCAAGTCTTTCTTAGTAGCACCAACAGTCTTCTTCTTCTTACCACCGAACTTCTTGGGTTTCAGCTCCAGATGCAAAGACCAGCAATGTTCATCGTCGTGCCCATCCTTCTTGCAGTGAGTGCATGAAGGTTTTTCTTTCTATACAGCGTTTGTCTTCCTCTCCTTCCATTTTAGCTTCTTCTTTTCATTGTTCTTCCTTGCAGAGGGTTTTGATGATCCCCCGATCTCTGGGTTCACATTCTTGCCTCTAGCCTCTAGATGTGTAGCCTGAACGGATACCTCATCTATGCTAGTGGAGTTAAACATGAGAATGGTGTGCCTCAAATAGCTATGCAGACCACCTATATACTTCAACAAAGTTTCAAGTGAGTCTAGAGAAATGCCTAGAATTAAAGCTTTTTTTCTAAATTCCTGGGTATAGCTTTGTACACTTTGCCCCTTTAATTGGCAAAGAGTTTTCTAATTCATCATTTCTTACTGCATATAAGCTAGTGGATAGAATTGTTTTTTAATGGCAGAAACAAATTTACTCCAGGTAGAAAGAATTTTACCATGCTTCTTCAAATCGGCTTGTGTCTTGCCTTCCCACCACACTAGGGCAATTCCTCCAAGGTGAAGGCTAGCCAGCTGAATCTTTCTTCTTTTTGAATTGATGTTCTGCGCCCTGCAATATACATCAATCTGTCTAATCCAGTTATCTAGCTTTTCAGCATTTAGTTTGTTGGCATTATGATGCATGTGTTGTACTTGATGGCAACCCTCTCATAGAAGAATATCTCACTTATGTATAACTGGATGAATCTTCAGAAGAGATATCAGATGTGACTGATGGAGGACAGCTCAAAGGAATCAGATGATAGTTCTAAGTGTGACAAGTTAGCTTTGCCATCAAGTCCAAAGGGGGAGATTGTTGGCATTATGAGATAAGTGTTGTCCTTGATGGCAAACCACATTGATGACAAATCATAGTACAGAAGGTCAGCAACAAGGAATTGATGATCAGACTATAAGAAGAAGAGAAAGTTCATACACGCAGGTTCATTAAGCCCAAGTCGCGTATACAAGCAGGTTCACTATATACCAAGTCGCGTATACGCAGGTTCACTATATACAAAGTCACGTGTACACGCTGGTTGGCTTCAGTAAAAGCGCGTGTATGTGGAAAACTTATTTTTGGTCCGTGGCGGTTATTCCTTGGAAGTTGTGCCTATGGTTTCGGACCATGGTGTCTCGACGGACGTGTCGATCCCTAGTTTTGAGAATGATGGTATTGGATTTCTATGGTTTTGGCTCTTGGTATTGAACAAGGTCTAAGGCTATATAAGGAGAAGGAAATCATTAGGCAAGGGTATCTGAAATGTCTTGAATATCTGATGAAGCATTAGATCCAGTATGCAGGTTATGGGTTGATGATGCATTGCTTGATCTGAGCTAAGGAGAGATCTCATCGGTTGATGGAGAAAAAGATCTAAGGAGAGATCGGGATCAAATGGTTTGAAATGAACTATCTTTATGATGCTTATTCTAGATCTACATACTGACGCATGTATTGTTCTATAAGTATTATGAGTATGATTGATGTCTGGTACAGCTGCAAGTTATGAGAAATTATTTTTAGATCTGTACGCGGGTTGTCTTTGGCAAAAGCGCGTATACACGCGGGTTTGATTCATCGAAGTAGCGTATACATTGTAAAGCTTGATATTTGAAGTTGCAGATGGGTCAGATGGTTATTACAGAGTTCTGTGTCTGCTCTGTGTTCTGGTGACAGTGTTGTTAACAGGGTTTCAGTGATTCAGAGTTTGATGATTGTTTTTATCTTCAATGATAGTTATGGGTCCAGTATGAAAATTGGATGAAATGTGGCCTTTCAGATTATGTGTTGTGCTTCAGTGTATCCAGTCTGAAAATTGATGAAACGTGGTACCTGGAGGAGAGAAGATTGTAGGCAAGCACCTACGTACTAGTATCTAAGCTAGTACAAAAGCTAAGGGAGATCTTTGGAGTATTGTAGCAGGTAGCAGCCTGTGTACTAGTAAATGGATCGGCTAGTACAAAAGCAAAGGGGGTTGTAGCTCCCGTACTGGTATAAGACTGCACAAGTACAAATATTGTAAAAGTATTTTCTTATTAAGAAGAAGATTGAGATGACTTGCAGCAGGTGGTTTTCACCCACATTGGGTTTCCACCTTATATCTTTGTGTTCATGTGTGTGGCTTTTGTGTGATGATCTGTTCTGTTATACTGCACCTGTTTACTGTTAATATGGTTAATAATGTTCTGATGCATTTACTGAAGATAAGCTAACTGAATCATAAGATTTCTGGATATACGCTAGTTGCTTTAGACACAGCAGCGTGTACACGCGGGTTCACTTAACTGAAGTAGCGTATATGTTTCTGAGTATGAAATTGAAAAGTTTGATTGATCTGATAATACTGATTCACCCCCCCCCCTCTCAGTATTATTTCCAACAATTGGTATCAGAGCAGGTCCTTTGGTAGAAGCTTGATCGCTTGAAGGAGATCCGTGGAACAATGGGAAAGAAGCTTAAGAAGAAAGCTCATAAGAAGAAGAAGACATCTCAGAAGGACTATGACAGTGGGAGAGTCGATTGGGGATTAGGTATAAGAAGCTCTTCAGATTCAGAGTCAGATTCAGAATCATTATCAGGTATGAATGTGTTATCCTCTAATGTTCCAGCTATATTTCCTTGTGAAAGTGATGGAAGTGATAGTGAAACTACTGAACATGCCTTTATGGGTGAGCAAGAAAAGTATCAAATAGAGGCAGTATTTAGAAGGCTTACGGACAAAGTTAAAGATCAACAAGATCTATTGAACAAAAGGGAATGTGCTTTCAAAGAAGAAGTTACCAAACTAAAGGCCCAACTAGAAGAAGGAAACAAGGTAAGAAAGCTACTCAAGGACAAGGAAGACCAATGTCAAAAATTGCAGCATGAAGTGACATCATTAAGAAAAGAAGTCAACGAAAGAAGCACAACCATCAAGAAACTCAAAGATAGATCCAGCTACTATGAAAATCTTGAAGCTACAATCCTCTCACTAAAAGGAGATCTTGAAGAATCAAAGAAGCAGAATACAGATCTACTCCAAGCTATTGCAAAACAAGAAAACGAAGTCACCAGCTTAAAATCTCAACTAGAATGTGCCTTCCGAGTTCGTCAAATGCAGCAGGATCTGAATGAAGAACAAGAAAAGGAGATTCTCAAACTAAGGCATCAATTGGAAGAAGGAAGGAAAGATGGAGAAGACATGAAGAAGCAATGTCTAGAAAAGGAGGAACAACTTCAAGTTGATGTAAATATCTTGAAAGGTAAATTAGAAGAAAAGGATAAACTTTTGAGATTTCAAGATAGTACTAAAGCCTTGGATGATATTCTTAGTAGTCAAAGGTCTCCTGCTATCAAGACTGGTCTTGGTTTTCATGAATCTGTTGAAGGTGAATCTAGCTCACAAGGTGAGGCAAGGAACCCTAAAGAGAAAACCAAAATGATCAACAAGGAGATGAAAGGTCAATCCCATCAACAAGCAAGGAAAGAGACTCCTCAAAGAAAATCTTTTACTCCTCCTATGAATAATGTTGAATGTTATGTATGTCATAATCTTGGACATGTTGCAGCTAGATGTAGAAGAAGAAGGGTTCAAGACCATCATGCAGAAATATCATCACACTCAAGGTACTTTAATGGATATTGCTTTGCTTGCAATATGTTTGGTCACAAAGCTGCTGATTGCTACAGGAGGAATATGAAACATGTAAGATGTTATGCATGTAACAAGCTTGGACATATAGCAAAGGAATGCAGGAACAAAGGATGGACATCACACCAAAAGGAGAAAACCTCATCACACTTGAAGATATGGAGGAAGAAGGAAGTACAGTCAGCACAATGTACTGAGACACAGCACAGCACAGACATATCAGACTCAGGGGGAGCTGAAAGTGTAAATCTTCAGTGTCCTGAATCTCATACGCAAGTTCCTTAAAGGGAAGTCACGTATATACGCGAGTTAGACACTACAAAGTCGCGTATATGTCAGTCTGAGGAAAAGCAGTGGGGACAGGCTCAGAAAAGGGATCTGATATGATTCAGTCTATTATTTGCTCTAATTGGTTACAGTCTGCTGAGGATGTGTGGAAATGTTTTGTTACTTGTATGATGTCTAGAAGTGTTTTGATCCTAACTTGAGGATGATGATGTTTTGATGCTTACTGCTGATATATGCATGATCAGATCTAACAGATGGCACTGGTTGAGGGGGAGCATATGCCTTTAGTAATTCATTGTTGGCATTATGGTCCTTGGTGATGATTCTTATATGACTAAATGATATATCTTGCTATGATAAACTCTCATATGATTCTTGAAGTTACATAGAAGATGTTCAGATCAGATTTATGGTTGTTTCTTTGATGATGCATATATGGTGATCTTCATAAGGACAAGGAGAAGTACAAAGCTTGAATACACATCTTCCTCACTTGATGATGAGTCACTCATATTCTGCTGTTGTCATATGCATAAAGATCATATAGTTATGATGCAGGCACTCATGTGGATAAGGATTGCTGCTGATGATGATATCAAGAAGCTTTGTCAAAAGATTTGAGCTCAAGATACATAGTGTTGATACATGGATGACTCCTCAAATTTGCTTTGTTGGAGACATGGTGATGAGTTCTTATCTATATGATGATAGGTTGATACTTACATATGTTGGTTGATGCAGATGTTCCCAAGTAATGATACTTGGATCATGTAGAGCTTGATGAAATGGCTATGGTGGTTTCACACATATGAATGACTCTGAATTCTGTTCAAAGGGATGAATTGATGCAGACTTACCTTGTTATAGGTTGATGACTTATTCTCTACAGGACATTTACAGGTTGCTGATATGGAAATTGGTATACGCGAGTTGGATAAGGACAATCCGCGTATATACGCTTGTTTATGTGGATGCAGACGCGTATATGGAGTTTTTGAAGGAAATCAGCAGGGACAGATGTTGGTTGCAGAAATTCTGATATGGATCTAACAGAGATCATCTGGTACAGGTTCAGAGGGAGCAGATAATCTTCCAATGATGCATTGTTGGCATTATCTTAAAGCTTTTGGTTCTGGTTCACATTTGTTGTTGGCTTCAGGTGGAACAAAGGCGAGAGGAGAATAGAAGGATCTCTTGGTTGCTGATCTGAATGGTGATTATCAGATGCTTCTGGTGACTTTCATAAGTCTTGATCTAGTTCTTTCGTCTCTATGTCATATATCTCTTTTGTGGTATCTCTTTCATGGTGTCAAGGTCATGTAACGGCCTATTTTGGTTTCCCCACTATGCCTGGGATGATTGATGCAATATTATTGGTTGCCATATGTAAACTTTTGATGTATCCCCACTTGGTTGGGTGGATGAGTCAATTTTTGTATATCCTCACTTAGTTGAGAGATGGATGTATGTATGAGTCTTTGGTGATAGGAAGATCTTTTATGATGTATAGAGTCGTGTTATTCTTGAAGAACATCTTTTGCAGATCTTGCCTACAGTCAGGAAGAGCATGAACAGCACACTTCAGCAGTACAGAGACTCGGCATGTACTCAGGGGGAGCATTGACAGATTGGTACACTTTGGCATATACAAAGGGGGAGATCATTCAGAGATTTTAACAGATACTCAGGGGGAGTATGGACAGCAAAATGTTCAGCAAAGGAAGAGAACATCTTGGTCCACCCTTTGCCCTTGATGTCAAATTCTCCATCATAGATTGGCAAATCAAACTTTACATCTAATTTAATCAAAGATGTTTTCTTCTTTTTCTTTTCAAGGCTAGGAGATGAGGATGATGGAGGTGATGGTGGAGGAGATGATGGAGGAAGATTTTCCTTTTTCCCTTTGCCCTCTGGGGCATCTAGAGAAGGTCCTTATGCTCCCTTGTCTTGTTTGGAGGTTGAATTACTTTCACCTCGACCCTTCTTGAATTCTCGATACATCTCTTCTACCATGGTTCTCATGGTCATGAAACTGTCCATGAATTGAGATTTTGATTCCAATGGGACTTGTTTTGCCATTCTCCTCCTAGGATAGACTCTTCCAATTTCTGGATTAGCCTCAACAAGTTCTCCTTCTCCTAGTTTGAGCTTTGGCCTAGTTAGCATTCAACAATCCAGCACAAGCTTGTCTAACCTTAGCAAACCTAAAGCTCTGATACCACTTGATCTGAAAATGAAGATCTTATATTAATTTTAAGTTATTACAGACTCATGTGCATGGATTTGCCTGAATTACTTAGTGCAACGGATTGATAAGATTGCGAATAATATAGGCAATGAAGTAGTTAGAGAAACATAATAGACAAACACACATAACACAACAAGTTTAATATGGAGTTTACCCAAAACTCTTGGGCTACGTCTCCTGGTCCAGCCTTAAGTGGTGACCTCTCTATTATGTCTTCAAGAACAGAGTTTTACAAAGTGTGAGCTCATATTGAGTCTCAACACAACAGATACAAAACAATAGGCGTTTTGCTTGAATCCCTCAAGCTTCTTTGAGTACACAAACTCTTTCTTTCACTCTCTGTCTCTGTTTTCTCTGTGTCTCAGTACTGCCTCCCTATGTCTTCTGTCTTCTATGGCTTTTAAGCCAATCGGCACTGTCTATTTGTTTCCCCTTCTCGAGCTCTCTGGCTTTCGGCCTCTGTCCGCTCAAATCCCCTCTGAGCATTAACCAATCATGGCATAATGCCTTCAGGGAAGGTGGTCACCTATTCTGCAACGAAAGGGACCATTGGGCCTTTGAAATCCCCAAAAATAGCTTTCTCTGTTTACACAGAGAAATACACTAAAAACACGGGAAAATTCGTCATTTTGCCATTTATCGGACTTCAAATATCCTTAAATCCACTCTATACTCCTATCGATTCCGCTTCTAATTGCTATCGCAAGTCGCAAGTGCCCCAGTGCCATGGTTTCCTTTATAATTAAAAAAATTAGTTAAAACACTCAAATCCCGACGAAATGGCTCATATCGGACATGAAATGTTATATACTTGCATCCATAAGTTCCATTGGGTCCGGATATATATATTGCAAGTCGTGTATGTATTGGTCCTGCTCCGTGGTGTTGCTCCGATGCGATATTGCGATATCGCAATCGCAAGTCGCATGGTCTTCAGTCCTCTGTAAGCCTTTCCCTTTGTGTTTTGCCGATGCGATATCACGAGCTAACCTGGGCCGTCGATCTGCGTGCTTGATCGATGGTCCTCGTTGACTCACACTAATTGTTGTTGCAACGTTCATAGGGCCGCCTCCGATAACCTATGCTTGCCACCGCTGATTGCGATATGCCGATCGGATCTGGACCGTTGATCGACCAGATCTAATGGCTCTTGTGCAAAGTTTTTTAAGCCGCCGATAGCTCTGTTTTCATCATTTTCTTCATGTTTTTCTCTCCCGATAGTGTTTTCTATCATCTGTAAAGGTTTTTCCTTATGCGATAGTTTTTTGTATTTTGAAGACTTAGAGGGTGTTTTGGATCCATTTTGGATCAACAGTCAAATAGGCAATCCTTTCAAATGGTTTGACCCCTTTCACAATGGCCCTAGCCTTGCATATATAGCATGTGATGATAGGGTTGCCAAGTCCTTCATGAGTTCCATTAAGCAAAAGTAGTGATGTTTCCATGCCTTTGTGCTCTTTCCCGTTTGTATACTCCATTAGGATTTAGTAATTCCTCCAAACATGTCGAGTTATGATGTTTCCCTCCTTTTGTGAGCTGACATAGGAGAGAATCTTGGGATATTTCTCGGTCAACTTGTTCCCTTGACCCATAGAAACTCATTAAGGTTCACTAACGCTCTTCCCGAGGTAACATACAGAGTTACCCTAGGCACTAACGCACCCTTAACCTTGCTAGGAAGCTTTATAAAGAAGGTTTCTAGTGGCTAGACAACGTTAGCTTGACAACTGGGCCTGTGAACTTGGTCAGTCCTTCAGTCATCATGTATTTCTCCTCTGAGCTAGTGAGGAGGTCATTTTCCTGTATAACAGATGCCCCCTAAAGTGTGAGATCAGAGGCTGCAACGATGGTCGAAATACTTTATATTTAACTGTCCTTTTCTTTGGAAAAAAGAGAGAGGATCAAAGCTTCAGGTAGTACGAGAAACCTGATACAACACATATAAAATAATTAAAATAATGTCCTGAGTCGGGCATTCCCACGCTCAGTATCTATGTCAGAGTGGTTTTCTCAATAAAGAGATATGATGATGTTGGTTGTTGATAAGCACAATGCAGAACTTGTGTCATAATAGGACCATTCTGATGAGCTGTCTCCAAAAAACAAAAACGCAACTTGGGAGAGGAAACAAGGCTGAGTGATACCCAAGGTCTTGATTTCCTCTTCATTGCAATAGCATAAATTGATACATGTGAGTATAGCCATTGAGGTCAAACATGCACGAAATCGTCTAATTACCAGTCAATAATTGAGACCATTAACAGACGCGAGGATGGCCACTGATAATGGTGATGGTTTCCAAGATGCACAGTGCAATCTAGCGAGTGTGAATAATGTTTTTGTCATCAAACACTCGTAGAATTGTTTAACCAGGAGCCAATAATGAATACCCTTGACTAAACACAAGGTGACCTGCCAGTGATGTTTGTAGGTACTAAGGTACTGAAGTGTTTCTGGGTCTTTTTCCTAGATAGAGTGTTGAAGTTGATATGAAGAGACCTGTCGAAAGGTAGGCAATAAGGTGTCCTACATCAGTCAACACGAAACGGGACAAGAATTATTGTTTTTTGAGGAATATTTTGAGCATTGGGTCAAAGTGACAGAGGGAATGATGACAGGATATGCTTGATGGTTTAATGGAGGAAACAGAAGATAAAGGTTTTCCCTGAAACAATAGAAGGCACGACAATGGCTTTAACCATGCAACACTAGACTCATGAACACCAAAGAGTGTTAGGATACATAGATGCAAGAACATCGGGGTATATAGGCTAAACTCATAGGATGGTAAGGTTCATATTGAGAGGCCATCACAAGGAAGGTTTATCTTAGGGAGTGCCATGTTCAAGGGAGCGACTGCTGCCAAAAATTGCTTTTCATAATACGGAACAAAAAGGAATTGTATTGTCCACTCAGATTAGTTTCCCAAAGAGAATATATTGTGTCTTGTGTGTGTGTGTGTGCTTATATTACCATTCTCCACTTTTCTAGATAATTTCCATTCACATGCATGCACTAATTACAGTTAAATCCACATATATTAAAGTTTAATAAATTGTATTAATGTATAATTTTCAGATTTTTAATATAATATTATTAGATTTTTTGTGATGAACTGTTATAATTTTGAAGTGTTATAATGCACCTTTCTATTGAGTCCCAAAAAGTGAAGCAAAGCACGCCAAAGTTGAAGTTTTTCAAAAGTATCCAAATGGATAGAAATCGACCTTATTGGCCACTACCTATGAACAAAACTTGTTTCTAATGTGAATTTACCAGTTGGAGGAAGTATTTAAACCAAAATATTTACCAAATTCAATTGTAACTAATATGACTTCCCTCTTCAATGCATATAGATTTGTCATATTTGTTACACGTCATTTTGTCACCATTAGGCAAATGAACACTAATCTTAATCTCTCACTATCTGATGAAGTGTTCCAAGCATTCCCCTAAAATGTTGGAAGCAAAAAAATCCCAAAGACAATAAGAATCCTAGATTACACTACTCAAAAACTTCCTTTTAAGCACTTGTGCAGTTCCATAGCTAGTATCTGCGCAAACGCAATTTTGACCATTTTGGTCAACGCAATTTTACACTCTGTCTTCCACTTAAAACTACACAAATCTCTTAATGAGAGTGAAAATAAAAAAGTGATTTCTAGAAGCCTTGTTGGACGAATATTTCCCAACTAAAGGCCTCGAGCCTCTACATACTTGGGCCTGATCCCTTTATTCGTGGAGAAAATTATCTCCCTTTGTGGAACCCTAATCCCTCCTTTTGAGGATCTCATCCCTTGAGAAGAGGATCTCAAACCTCCTCCTCTTGGCCTATAAATTCAACACAGACCAGAGGGTAAGTGGGACTTATGAATGTAAACTTATGTTGTTGGAATATAGCTGGAAAGCTTGTTACCTAAGGGGAGGATTGGAGACCATTGGGAGGAGGCTTACATCATCAAGGCAAGGTTGTATTTCTTATTCTTGTTCAAATTAATACAAGCAACTGTTTCTTTCCTAATTGCACTAGTTTTAATGCTCTTTGCAAAGCTTCTTGATCTTTTTCACAGTTTATAACTTAATATTGGTTTAATCTTATGATATATGTTATGTTACAATTGGCATTGACTTTGTGTTTCATCTTTATCTACGCTATGCTTTTATGCCTTGTTTTTTTATGTTCATGCATATCATCCTATGAAGCGACGAGAAATTTCTTTTCAAAGCATCGGAAGAACTTCCACAGTCGTTTTGTAGAAAGGTAAGAGGCTCTTGCATATCTTATTTTTCTTACTTCAATTGTAAATTTAGGAAGGTAGCAGTCACTCATTTTGTTTGTTACTATATCTCTTTTGAATCTTGGGAGATTGCTCTTGTCTGCAAGAGCGATTTGTCTGCCATAACAAATTGGCAACCATACTGGGGAACGGTATTTTCTTCATTATGTCCTCCTGTGACCTTTGATTTCTTTCTGTAGCTTGTCTGGCTATCTTTTGGACCCTGAAAGATTAAAGTTTTGGATTGTTGGATTTTCTTTTATTTTTTTCTTAAGTTTTCTTGATTTGCACATGATTTCTTTTGCAACAATGTCCCTATTTTCACACTTTTCCTTTAGCAATAGTGTGTCAGCGCACTAAACCCAGCTGATTGTCTGCGCAAGTCTCTTAACTTTCTGAAAATTAGGGTTTTCACTGTTGTGTCTAGAAGTTTTTTATTATTATGCTTTCTTGGATCTGTTTACATTACGCAAAATTTTGTTTTAATTTGATTGAAGGTTGTGAATTGTCTTCTTGGGAAATTCTTCTCTTTACGAATTAGGGTTAAAAAGCTTCATCTGATGATTTGTTGATTTATCAAAGGAAGGATTGGAAATTGTTGAGTTTTTGTCTGCCTATATTTCTTCTTTCAAAGGATCATATTTAGTATTTGTTTTACCTGTTTGTGAAGAATCATTGACATAATGAAAATTAGTGCTTTTCAAGATTGGGTATTTTTCACTCATAAAAGTGCCTCTTTTGTTGAAATTGAAATTAAAAGTTATTATTCTTTTAATAGTGAAGCATATCAAAATTATATTTAGACATTGTCATATTCATAGCATTCATTTGAAAGATTTATTTTTTAAGATTTGTTGGTTTTATTTTCACATTTTGAAAAGTTTTGGGTGTTGTATGTTCAAAAGAAGTTTTTATAATTCTTGTGATTTTGGATGAGTTGAAGTGAAATTTCTACATTGAATCAATTTAAAAGTGAAATTTTGTGCATTTACTAAAAAGATAGCATGGTGAAGTTAGAGATTCATCAAAGTAAAAGATTCATTTTTGCATATTTGTTGCATTAGGGTTGGAAGCGAAAATTGATATCATTTACACCACATTTATTAAATCGCCTTTAATGAAAGAGAAATTGTAAAAGAAATCATATTTTTAATTAACCAAACATTAGTGGTTCTAAGTTAGAAGATGTGTTATGACATCTATAAACATAGTAGTTGTCATTTTCTGAGTGTGAAACATTTTGCAAGCATTCGATATTCCACGTACATAAGTATATGCTAATGTTCTCCACATACTTTTGGGTATATCAGATGATGTTCTACATATGAAAAATATATGGGGATGCTTCCTATCATACAGGCTCACATTAGACAACGCTAACACAAGCTGTACCTCCACGTACCTCCAGTATATTTTGGAGGACCCCTTCTAGGTTGCATACCATCCATAAGTAACCGATTCAGACACTTTTTCATCTGTGATACACTGAACACAAAATTCGAGGAGAATATCTGCACATACTGGAAATGGTACTCCGTAGTTCACAATGGCTAGTAATCCTTTATACCTACTTATCCTTTTTTTGTTGTTTATTTGATTTAATAAAATTGGAACAAAAGCTTAATAAAATTCATCATGGCTGATTTACCACGATATTCGCATAGAATGCATGGTTTACCCCCTGAGTACACACCTGGTCAATTGGAGAAGATCAAAGCAGAGAGATCGAAATTAACAGGATTTGGACCCTCAGATCAACCTGAAACATTTGGAGTTGTAGAATTCGAAACAATAGAAACGGAAGTTACTCAACCACACAAAACATAATTAGACCCAATTCACTCTAGACCTGAAGTTAATGAGATTATTCAAGGTGAATATGAGATCGTTGAAACTTCAAAGACATAATTACCTAAACCTAAAATTGAAGAACCTGAATCTAACATTTCTGAGCCTAAATCACCTTCAGTTTCTATAGTTCCTACTCTTGTACCATCTTCATCTCGAAGAAGAACTATAATCACAACTGGTTTACCTCTTGGCCTTATAAGTATTGAAGATATTATTGAAGGTGAGGAGGAATAATCACCACACACTCCTCTCACTGCTAGTGATCCATCAGTTTTTCCAAGAATTCATTTTGATCCTTTTCAACCTGATCCTTGGTATTTCACCCCTTTTAACTATTTAGGTAAAGGTATTCCTCACTTACGTACTCCTTTTGATTTCACAGCTATGAAAATCATGTCAAAAATACTCTTGTAAGCCAATCTACTGTAACTTCCATGTTTATAGGCTCGGTTCCCGTTGGATATCAATCACTTACTGGAAATTTTTCAGGAGCCACTCCTTGCACTCCATTTTATCCTTGTCTTTCTAAAGTCTCATCTAGTTTATCTACCTCTAATCTAGAGGAAACTGCTTTAGGCATAATGTCTATGCCTGAAATACCTTTGAAATCTGACCAATATGTTAATATGATATCTCGTAATACATGTATTCCTTACCCAACTCCAACTAGTGTTTATTTTCTAGTTAGGGGGAAACCATCCTATGTTCTGCCTAGAGGAAAATCCCATGGTGGAATGTATCCTCCAGTTGTAGGACAACCTATTGCCGAAAATTACACAAACTTTGGTCAGATACCTCAGGTCGGTCCAATTCCACCTATTGTGTCTCAACCCTTGATTGGTGCTCTTTATCTAAGAATGGAGGTTACTATTTGGAACCCTTCTTATGTTCAATATCTTGTTCAAGTTTCTCCACAAGTTCTTATTTATCAACCAATTCAGACTACTTGTCAATTTATACCACAAACACCTATCCAAGGCACCCCACAGGTGTCTAACCACTAGCTTGTTCAAATTATTTCATAGACACATGTTTAGCAACTTGTCCAAGGGACCCCACAAGTATATGTCCAATAGTCTATTCAAAGTACCCTATAAACATTCATTCAACCTACTGTGCAGATAATTGTTAAACCACTGGTTCCAAGTATACCCCAAACACCTATCCAATCAATGCCCAAAATGACTATTTAAGGTACGCCTCAAACATCGGTTCAACAACCTATACAGAATATGCCTCAAGCATTTGTTTATCAAATTGTTCCTACTTTTCAGTCTACAACGCAGATACCTAGTGGTAAACCTAGTGTAGCATTGTTTCAAACACCATATCAAGGACAAATTGTTCAAGGTCAAAATTTTCAAGGACAGCCTTATCAAGGACATCCTTTTCAAGGTCAAACTTTTCAAGGACAACCTTTTCAAGGACAACCTTTTCAAGGTCAACCTTTTTAAGGACAAACTTTTCAACAAAAACCCTTCCAAAGTCAACATGTGCAAGGCCAACTTTATTTGATTCAAATGGTACACAGTCAATCATACCAGAATCAACCTTTTCAAAGTCAACCATACCATGGTCATACTTTTCAAACTCAACCTGGTATGGGTTACCCTGGTTACCTTAGGGGAATGAAAATTCCAACTGCTCAAGCTATTCTAGGACACCCTGGATATCCTCCTCCAGGGGTTGGACTTAATGCTCAAGGGTATCAATATCCTCAACAAGAATTTAACCGACAATTACCTTTTATAGCAACTTGTAACAGAAGAGGAAGTTATAGCTTATGCCTAATATTTATACCTTATCTACACATAATCTGGAACTTTGTATAAAAAAATCCCAAATTTACCTTTCCCATCCAACTCAGATAAAAAAGTTTTGACTCCTACAGGATATCATACCATTGATGGTGTCATTTATTCTGTTAGTCACTATTCAAAGAGTAAATCATCTAAGAATAATTCTAAAAATACTGTTGGGCGCAGGATCCCCTAAGGGAAGTTTTGGGGCTTAGAGCCTAGATTTTTGTCAAAAATTGTAAACTCCGATGTAAAGACTTTGCATTTTGTGGGCACGGAGTGCGTAGCTTGTAAAAGAGTCATAGGGTTATCTACCTTCAATTATGTTAATGTAAAGTCGGCTATAGAGATCTACCCATGGTCCACGGACCATGGGATTGTATAAATAGAGCGAGGCTCTAAGTAGTTAAGACATCAGAGGAAGGATGAAGAGATGAGTTGTACCTATGGAGTAAAGTCTAGTTTTGGGTCATAGAGTAGGAGAAGGCTCTGCAACTGAGTGCGCAGAGGCCTAGTAGTCCACACCTGAGTGCGCAGGGTGAGTCGAGTCTGTAACAGTTAGAAGTATTAATAAAGAGAAGTTTCATATTAATTCTGTGTATCTATTTCCTATTTTATGCATTGAATATATTGGGTATAAATTTCACTTCTACTGTTTATATGATGCGCGAATATATATGAATGTGTTGATTAAGTGAATGCGAGATAAAATATCTGCTTACACGAAATTAACTAACATATGTAAGAAGATAAGTAAGATTCACAGTGTAATTTGGGGAAATAGCACAGGTCACTGCCATAGCAGCATGAAAGCATCTCAGCCTTGGGTTAGGGCTGCACAAAAGACGATTATAACAGATCGTGAAGGTATTGAAGGTTAGAACAGTGCACGAAGTAACCTGTATGAAGGTAGGCATAGTTGGACTAAATCGACACCAAAGACATATCAAGGGTGCGGAAACTTGGTTCCAGCATCCCCCCATACTGCTTCAGGTGAGACTTCATTCCACGCTTTGCGGGCTTATGCCAAAAGGGCCAGTAGTGTAGGGATTTATTTGGCTAAATAACTCTTAACCTGGGTCAGGCCCCCTCAAACCAACAAATAGTTTTGTTGCTAGGACCGAAATCTGCATAGAGATGTTTGATGTCGTATCACTAGAATCCAACTAAGAAGGAAATTGAATGCTGATTGGATAGAATAATTCACGAGTTCGCAGCATAGGAGAACAGAAACGCCCGACTATCAAAAGAAGAGTGGTTAGACTTCTACCTATACACATAGATCCATGAAATCTTCTTCGCGTCCTTCCCTACTGAGCTATACGAGTGGATCGCGAACCTAGCAGATAGCCAAGGAAGGTGGAAACTTGACGGTCCTATTGTGTGGACCTAGAGTTAGTAAGCATCAGAGGATAAGATCATGTGTGTTGTTGATCATTGGCTCGATCATATTATAGGAGGATGAACAATACGCAAATATGGATGGAATACTAGTAAATGAGATGATGGGACATGGAATAGACTCCAAGAATGCAAGGGTGACTCATCGTGGATGCTTTGAACATGGGTGGTTCGATGACGCTGCCACATAGACTTGGCCCAATGGGGACCATGAAAACATGAGTAAATGATGGTTACACGAAAATTGAAATATGGTACGAAAAGTATTAAGAGGAGGTGGACCTCAGAGTACAAGTGTCGCTTTATGATGAAATTTGATTTTGAGAAATGACGAAGCAACCTTCTTGGAAAAATGGTTTCCGGTTGAAGTGTCAAATCATCAACAACTGAGGAAGACCCATTTTAGAGTTCAATGAGAGATTTCCAACGGTTCTGACGGTTCATCAAACTGAGCTACGGTCTAGTCGTAATTGGTGATAGAAAAATTAGGGATTTTTCTATGAAAGGACGTTTTCCCTACAATTTGGATTCATTTGATAAGCGAGCTGTGGTGAATTTGGAGAGGAGGAAAAGGCCCTAAATCTTGTGGAGATCATAGCGAACAAACCGACTGTCGGAATCAGGATCTGCGACTTTCAAGTAGGTGGCCTTACTCATCTCTTCAATTTCAGTGATTTATTTCCTGATTTTGGGCACCTAGTAGCTCCCTGAGAGACCCTTGCCCTTTCTCACGGTCGCATTGCACTTTCTAGGTCCCGAAATGTGATCTGGCTCACAGGAAATAGCTGGAAACCTCCGAGCTCACACTTTCTGGGCTAAAAACTGCGATTTGTGGCTGGAGGAAGGGTTGGTCTGCTGGCCTGGTGGGGACTGCAAGTTAATCAGTGTAGCTAGTAGTTTTCTCTTATGAACTGACAAGACATGTGGTGTTTTGTAGATATGGCAAAGCTGAAAATCAACTGGTGTGAACGAGACTTGGATACTCTTCGATTTGAGATCCAGGGGGATTAGGCAGTTCGAGGAGCATTGGCTTGTTATGGGGTCCTCAAGTTGGTAGAGAACCCACTGATGACGGCAGGTGAGCCCTTGCTATCGAGAATTGTGAGCTCTTGGGATCCATACCAGGAGGTCTTTATCATGTAGGGGCACAAGATCAAGATCACATTACAGGATATTTACTTCTTGACCAGACTTCCTCCCCTCGGAGTGGTGGGGGATAGTCATCTGGTGTTACCTCGTGGGAGGAACATTACTGAATTTGTGGAGCACCATTGTCGATGGGGTGTTCATGTCAAGGGCGTGACTATCCCACTTGTTGCTCTAAAGAGGCTAGAGACACAGACTATTGTTACAGTTGTGCTATAGTTCTTGGGTAGTCAGGCATTCCACCGCATCACTGGAGGGCAGACGATGTTAGTTGAGAGTGTTTTTTTCGGGACCTACTGTGGGTGGGCCCAGATGATGCTGTCGTTGGTGAAACGACAGTTGAGTCTTTGAAAGAGGCAATTAAATCATGAATGCGCTTTTGGTATAGTACTATGTGCATTCTTCTTTGAGAAGATACCCACTATCTGTCCTCATGTATAGATCTGAGATGGGGTCCCACAGGAGCCCAAGATGCACCATTGGGGGAAGCTACTATAGAGAGGAGGAGGAGGGGGAGTCAGACGGGTGTTCTAACCAAATTTGTTTGCACACTGGGATCAGATGCCCCTTTACATTGACGATTACCCTTATAGCAGGATGAACTATCAGGGGGATCCTAACTTGCCACTTCCACCTAGACGAGCATGGGGACCAGACAATAAGTGTTAAGTTGCTATGTTTTATGGTGAATTTTATATTTCTGTCGCATGTATGTGGTACTAAGTGTGAAACATGTTGTATGCAGACATAACACCGGTGAAACCAGCAAGATATCCAAGCCAAGATGCAGCGCCTGGGGCTGCAGATCAGGGGACATCATCGTCACAATAGGGTCTAGAGGATACTATGTTGCTTGCTAATTTGCATCGTAGGTTTGATGTACTCTTGACCGGGGTTTCAAAGCGCAAATGGCACAACTTAGAGGATCGATACACATATGAGTTCACCGATCTTCCCTCATAGTGCCAAGGTATCGTGCGGTGCATGGCGATGGCAAGTCAGGCAGTACATGATCTACGTGTAGGTGGAGTAGAGCCTGTGGCACGAGATCCGTCGGACAGTGACTAGATGCAAGGACATGTGGGTCCCTTTGGTTGTGATTTTTGTAACATGCTATGGGCATGTCGAATGTATTTAGAGATATGGTTCCAAAGACTTTTATGATACATAATATGATTATGCATTTTGTATGATGATGATGGTTCACCAGTTGTGTGGTTATGTTTTGTGGTATACATGTGGTAAATGCCAATCTAGAATGTTGTTTGCAATCATGTCTACATAGTGATTTTGGGCTCTAGGAACATGAATGAAAGTAATGGTTTCAAATTTACGTACCAATAGCTTCACTTGTAGATATTTTCTAAATAGGAATTGGCTATGCACATGATACACACCATTCAATTGCATGACAAGTAGCAAGGAATCTAAACGAACATGAAGATGAAGGATGTGATGAGCGAGGGCATCGACTAACAAACCTATCACTGCATCGTATTCGACCTAATTATTGGTGGAAAATCCAATGCCCATGCCGTTTGAAAGGACTAACGTATGCAAGGGGGTAAAAATGGCCCAGACTGCCAAGGCTAGATTCTGGGAGAATCGACTCGCACCATCGGCATGGCCGATATATGGTGTGGATGATGGATCCATCTGAAAGGTGCAAAAGACAATGGATGAGAGCATGCAATCTACCTAACAGAAATAAAGACATGCAAATCAAAGGGATATGATGTGAGTAACATTTCTGGAGGTAGAGCACAATGGGAGAATTAGGAAGGAGATGGCCTTCGAAATCCTCTTGAAGGAATGCCCCTATACTCAAGTATAGGGGTAATCAAGGGTAGACATAGATTCCATGGTGTCCTCATCAGGCTGGGAGATGGGAAGATGGGAGGAAGACTGACTACATGATGCAGTGGAATTACCTAGTGCATCATCTTGAGGAATAAGGTTCACATACGCATCATTTTGAATGATAGATGACGGGCTAGTAGACGGAGGGTATACTGATGTTGAGACCTCAGATTTTGTCTAAAAAGCTTTGATAGAAATGCTTGCAGCAACCTCAGGAAGGTTTGCTAGCGAGGAACTCAAGGATGACGACAAGTAAAGAATGGGGCCTGTGGTGTCCGTCATCTCGACATCGGGGGGAGGGATCACAATAGAAGGGCCAAAGTTTCCCTGTTCTGGTTGACTGGTGGTACCAGAATCCATAGGTAGAGGAGCATAGGTTCCACTACGAGTGGCCTTGTAGTCACGAATTTCCCCAAGGCAATCATGAAACTCATCGAGATGAGGGCAACAATGGGAATAGTGACCATGAAGATCACAAAGGGAACAAGGGTGGTTTGTGCGAAGCGTTTTGAGTTTCTTAGGTGGGACCAATATGTTAACATGGACTTTTGGAATATTTGACTCGGTTAGAAGCTGCATTACGGTGTAATGGTCCCTTTGGGATCTTGGGAATGGCCTCAACTTTGGTTTGAGGGATCTGTAAAGGGCCATTTGGTGTCGTAAGAGGCTCAGTGGACACTTTGGTTTTGGATTTGGCAACTAATGAAGTGGAGGGCTTGTCATATTGATGCTACCGAGTTTGTAGGTTGACATTGGAGGGGTTAACCTCATCAGAGTTCATCATCAGGATCTGGTAGTCACCGGGACCAGAAGGTTGGGGGAGGTGGGTTGCTTGACCTGGCTGGGGTTGAGCAGCAAAAAATCCTTGTTGAGGGAAAGGATTTGTGAGCACGGTCTATTGAGGTGGTGCAGGATTCTAAAGCGATTGTTGACCTCGAGAAGCTTCTTGAGCTTTCCACATTTGGCACATCTAGGGTAAAAGAGGACACTCATGTGTATAGTGGCCATGTACACCACAACATGCACAAGGCTTGTTCGTATGAATAGCCTTATTCTGCTTGGGCTAGATGCGTTGTTGTTGGTTTTTGGTGTTAGCCTGGTTCCCCTGGGGACCACTAGACTGGTTACCTTGGTTACCCTGATTACCCTTCCCCTTATTATTTTTCTTCAAATTTTGGGGATTGGTATCACTCTGCTATGCAAACACCTGACCCTGTGGGGGCAGTGCCTGTTGGGGCTGAGGATGCATGGGATGCTGCGACACTAATGCTTGAGGGGCTGGAGCGCCGGGCTGCACATAAGAAGGAGCAACAGTTTGGTAGATGGGTTGGGGCCCTGGAAACATGTTGCTAGAATGAGAGGCACAAATGTTGGAGGAACTGGTGCCCCCCTGAGGGTAGCCATAACTCCGTTGAGAATATGGTGAAGAGTGTGAAAGGGATCCAATGATACCGTCGACAGTGTGAGATTCCCCTGATTCATTGGCACTTCTAGGATGAGGGAGGTCTAGAATGATGGTATAGACATAACCGAATTGAACATGAATCAGATCATATCTCAAAGTAGTCTGGAGAGCTTCTTCCTCAGTTTGAGGAAAATGGGACGCGACATTTTTCCCGATGGGGGATAAAAGGCTCTTGAGAAACCAATCTAAATAGACACGGTCTTCGAAAGGAGGGGCACAACATGTGCTCCTCCTTCGATGCCACTCTTGAATATGGTCAGAAATGCGAGTGGCAGAGGATTGACGGAATATGGTCAATAGATCCGTAGCAGTGTCGTACCAGAGAGTTAACTGGAAATATGATAAGAACACTTTAGCAAGCGTCGCGAAAATGGAATTAGAGGCAGAGGGCTGGTCTAGATACCATTTTGCAATGTCTAAGTGAGCGTGTGTTGGAAGAGCCAAAGACGAATGGGGTGATCAGTTATGGATTTGGACAAACACCACATGTGGAAGGATCAAACATGGGTTGTAGGATCCTCTCCAGCAATACCCTCAAACTTTGGGATGTCTAAGGGAAGCTTAGTCGGCATAGATGGCCAACTAGCATCATGGTGTATGGGGTCATTTATCAACTGGTTAAGATCTGGTAGACTTAACCCAACCATAAAAGGGAGCATGGGGGTTGCCGGAACGGTTCCTGAGACTGTTCCGCCTGATGTGACCACTGGTATAGCACCGGAGCCACCACTAGTTTGGGTTCCTGCACTAGTTGTGGGTCCAGACATGGTGACGATATGCGGTGAAGGAGGCTCAGAATCAGATGAGGAATCAGAAGGACTAGGAGAAGAGTCGGTATGGGGACTCAGAGGGCTATGAACTCGAACCTGACGGGGAGGGGTAATACACCCAAATGGAAACTAGGGGTGAAGGCCTAATAGTCTCTGCGACACATGCCTTGGTGGCGCAATGATGGAAGGATACACGGAACACGAAAATGGTGAAGGGAGATCAACAATATATCTTCTGTCTCTGATGTGGTGAGATAAATTTATTATGTTAAGTCTTGGCTTGGCAGTGTAAACCAAGTTCTCTTCGCTTAAGGTGTAATTGTGTGTGCATGTGTATTAATTGATTAAACCCAGATCATGTTTGTAAAAACAAAGAAAAAAACTTGCTGCAAATAAACTAAAATAAATAACAGAAAACAAACAGCAAAATAATTAACTAAACCCCACCCAAACTGGGTTTGCAAACATTGTATTGCTTGGTGGCTAAACCGATGGAAAATACATTGAAACGATCAAGAGATATGAATGTCGATGTGACTAGGATCAAGTGACTCTAAGCTACTGGAAAGTGGTGCAGCAACAACAAAAAACTAGAGGGAAAGAATGCTGCAAAAAGATAGGGAGATGGGTGAAACACCTAGGGAAACCGATGAGACCCTAAGGGAATGACCAAACAAGTTTAAATGTGAAACTATGGATGGTAGCAACCTATCTTATCAAATCTAAAATGAAAGGTTATAGATTTGGAAAAAGTGGCTGAAGGTGCTGCAGAAACTAAGACTTCTCACTCAACAAAAATCATCCTAGAAAGGTGGTAGTGTACTAGAAGCCCAAGGGGAGGCTAAATTTGACTTCGGCGAGTTAAAAAAAGTGGATCAAGGCCTAAGCGGGATGAGACAGAGGTAAAACACCCAGCAGACAGCTCTCAGCAAAACCTAGAAACAGATCTGAGAAAAACCCTAAAACCCAAAAATCACAGGTACTGACCTATTTTTTATGAAATCACACTTTTTGAGCTGCAAGCTGCGTTCTGAAGCCTGGATCACACCTTTTGGGCTAAAAAATGCAATTTTTGTTCTGAGACTCCCAGTTTGCAAATTTCGGAAAAAAGTGTCGCCTTTGTCGCGGTTGGTCCCTGTGACCTGTGGAAAAAACTAGAAAACTTGTAGAAGTCAAAAATTTATCAGATCTAGGGTTAAAACACAAGGAAACATTAATAGAATTGAAAAAAGAAGAAACCCTAAGCTGAAAACCAAAGGTCACCTAGGTTTCTGGATCTGAATTATAAAACCCAGTGGAGTCGCCAGTTTGTTGTAGTGCTTTCTTCTCAATGATGTACGAAAAGAATCTACTTAAGATTGTGGATGAAAAACAATCTCAACAATAGAAATGACTGCTAAACATTGTAGATCTGCAGCTATTGATAAAAACAAAACCTGCCAAAATTCTTATCTATGCTACGATCATAGTTAAATTATGAAAGAAAGTGTAATAACCCCAAACATTCAATGGAAACAAGATATGTAAAGAATAATTTAATAATAACACCTATGAAGAAAACATATAAATGTTACTTGTCCCTCTCTATGGGATGGGTTCTTGGCTATCCTCAAACATCTTCAGCTTTTGTAGAGTCTCTCTCCTCTATAATGCATAATCCCAATAAAAATATGGTGTGCAATAATGAAAATAATTAGAGTTACAACAATGAGTGCAACAATGAAAATAATCAAAAGTGAATAATGAATGGTAAACCCTCCTATTTATAACAAAATATTGAGTTATCCTCTAATAATGAGCAATAATAAAATATTATTGACCTCATTCTTGGAATAACCACTTGGAATATCTTATTATATTTGTTTAGGAGGGAAAAAGTATTTAAACTTTTATTTAGAAATAATAAATAAATAAATGATTTATTTATTATCGCAAGGAATTAGTTAAGGAATAATAAACAAATAATGATTTATTTAATTATTCCTAAGGGATTTAGCCAAGTTTGCGAGAGATTTTTCGGCGAAAATCACATGAGAAACCATTTGTCGACGCGTTTCGAACCAACCAATGTGGTTCATCGTCAGGACAAGTTGAAGAAACAGATCCAGCTTAGCAAGTTAAATAGACAGAGCAGAGCCTCCAACGGCTAAAAAGACCAACAACTACTTTTGACTAGGTACCGGGAAGAAAACCCTTTTTAATAATTTAAGGGAAAAAGTTACCCTTGGGGGACCAATCCCAAAAATAATTTTATGATAATAGTTAGTTAAAAATATTAATAAATAATTAAAATATTATGTAAAAATTAATTCATGATAATAGTTAGTTAAAAATAAATAATTAAAAATTATATTTAAGGGAAAAAATTACCCTAGGGGGACCAATCCCTTAAAATAAATTAAATAAAAATAATTTTCAAATAATAGTTAGTAAAAAATTATTAATAAATAATTTTATGATAATAGTTAGTTGTAAATATTAATAAATAATTGAAATGTTATGTTAAATTAGTAATTAAAATAATTCATGATAATACTTAGTTAAAAATAAATAATTAAAAATTATATTTAAGGGAAAAAAAATTACCATAGGGGACCAATCCCTTAAAATAAAATAAAATAAATAAAAATAATTTAATGATAATATTTAGTTAAAAATTATTAATAAATAAATATATATATATATATATATATATATATATTATATATATATATATATTATATATATATATATATATATTTTAAATAAATAATTAAAAATAGTAAGTTAAATTAGATTGGAGGAATTAAAAACAGGACTATTTTTATATAAATGAATATAAAAGAAAGAGAAGGCATGAATGAAAAATTAATATAAGTCAACTTAAAAAAAAAAAAAATAGGAATAAATAAATAAATCAAAATCAAATAAACTAAACTAAAATAATAATAATAATAATAATAATAATAAAAAGGACGACTAGGACGAGAGTGCTGGGACCCAACACCGACTGATTTTCCAACCATCATCTCTATTGAGATTACTCGGCCTCTTTTCAATCTCAAGCGCCTCCCTAAATTTCCGATGATGGAAGTGCGAAACCTTAGCAATAACACTAGCTTCCTCAATACAAACATGATGATTGTTAAATTTAACAAAGAATAATAATTAATTAATGATTAATTAGTTATTCTTAGATAAAAATAAGATAAATAATGATTTATCTGTTTATTTTTCATGATTGGGTCAACTTTGATAAGGAATAATAATAAAATAATGGTTTAATTAATTATTCCTAGAAGAAAATCAAATAAATAATGATTTTTTTAATTATTCTTCATGGGTTTAATTATAAATTACTTAACAAACGTGGTTTATTAAGTAATTTCTCACAGAGAAAGCAATTTTACTATGGTAAAATTGGCTTTACATGGTGTACTTCGACCCATCTAGTAAATTACGCTAGATGATCAATTTTTTTGTTATAACATATATTAATCTTAGGGTTTAATATTCAACCTATGGTTTATAATATTAATCCCTTAAGTTTATAATCCTTTGGGTTTATAGTACTAATCATTTGGGTTTATTAATCTTAGGGTTTATGTTCCTAGGATTTAATATTAATCCCGAGGTTTAATGTTTTTCTCATGGGTTTAAACTCCCTTAGGTATTAATATCTTGTGTTTATAATATTAACCTTAGGGTTTATATTCCTAGCGTTTAATATTAATCCTAGGGTCTAATGTTATTCCCTTGAGCTTATAATCCATCAGGTTTTTAATATTAATCTAATGGGTTTATTAATCCATTGGTTTTATAATATTGATCCTAGTGTTTCTAATATTAATCATAGGGTTTATATTCCTAGGTTTTAATCTTACGCCTATGGTTTAATGTTTATCTTAAGGCTTAATATTTATTTTATGGTTTATTTTATTGTTTATATCACTTTTGTTTATCATATTAATTCCTTGTATTTAATACTATTCCTATGGGTTTTTAATCCCTTAGGTTTATCAGTCCCTTGCATTTATGATATCAATCCCTTAGGCTTATTAATTTAAGGGTTCATATTCCTAGGGTATAATATTATTCACAAAGGTTATAATATTAATCCTAGGGTTTAATTTAAATCTCTTGGATTTATAATCTATTGGGTTTATACTATTCTGTAAATATGAAAATCAACCATGGTCAACGATGGTCAACCGTGTTTATTTTAGGGTTTATAATATTTATCTTAGGGTTTATATACATTGCGTTTATAATATTAGATCCTTGGGTTTAATATTATTCCCTTTGGGTTTATAATCCCTTGGGTTTTTAGTGTTAATCCATTGTGTTTATTAGTCCCTTTGGTTTATAATATCAATCCCTTGGGTTTATTAATCTAAGGGTTCATATTCCTATGGTGTAATATTATTCATAAGGTTCATAATATTAATCCTAGGATTTAATATAAATCCTTTCAATTTGTAATCATGGTCAACCATGATCAACCAGGGTCCAATGTCACATTGTGACACAGATTGTCTCACTGTGAAAATCAACCATGTTCAACCATTTTCAACCATGGTCCAACATTACATTGTAACAAATATTGTCTCAATATGAAAACCAATCGTGGTCAACCATTTTCAATCATGGTCAAATGTCGCATTGTGACAAAGATTATATCAAAATGAAAACCAATCATGGTCAATATGAAAATCAATCATGGTCAATCATGGTCCAACGTCACATTGTGACAAGTTTGTCTCAATATGAAAATCAACCATTGTCAACCATGGGCAACCATTACCAACCATGGTCTAATGTCCCATTGTGACAAAGATTGTCTCAATATGAAAAGCAAACATGGTCAACCATAGTCATCCATGGTCAACCATGGTCCAACGTCTCATTGTGCCAAAGATTGTCAATATCAAAATCAACCATCGTCTACCAAGGTCAATCATGCTCAACCATGGTCCAACGTCACATTGTGGCAAATATTCTCTCAATATGAAAATCAAACATGGTCAACCATGGTCCAACATCCCATTGTGCCAAATATTGTCTTAATATGAAAATCAACCATCGTCAACCATCTTTGTTTTAGGGTTTATAATATTTATCTTAGGGTTTATATACCTTGGGTTTACAATATTAATCCTTTGGGTTTTTTATTTTTTAGTATTAATACCATGTTTTTAATAGTGCCTTAGGTTTATAATATCAATCCCTTGGATTAATTAATCTAAGGGTTCATATTCCTAGGGTATAATATTATTAATAGGATTTATACCATTAATCCTATGGTTTGATATAAATCCCTTTGGTTTATAATACATTGGGTTTATAATATAAATCATAGGGTTTGTATTCCTAGGGTATAATATTAAGCCTATGGTTTACAATATTAATCTCTTGAGTTTATTAATTTTAGAGTTTATATTGCTATGGTTTAATATTCATCCAAGGGTTTGATGTTATTCCCTTGGGTTTATATTCCCTTGGTTTTTAATATTAATCCCTTGGGTTTATTAATCTATTGAGTTTATAACATTAATTTTAAGGTTTATGATATGAATCTTCAAGTTTAATGTTTATTTTAAGGTTTATAATATTTATATTAGTGTCTATATCCATTGGGCTTATAATATTAATCCCTTGGGTTTAATATTATTCCCTTGAGTTTTTAGTATTAATCCCTTTGTTTTATAATATTAATCATACAATTTATAAAAGGTTTATAATATTAATCATATGGTTTATATTCCTAGGGTTTAATGTTAATCCTAGGGTCTAATGTTATTCCATTGGGTTTATAATATTAAGCCTAAGGTTTATATATTAATCATACTGTTTATATTCCTAGGATCTAATGTTATTCCCCCGGTTTATAATCCCTCTAGGTTTTAATATTAATCAAATGAGTTTGTTGGTCCCTTGGGTTTATGATATTAATCTTAGGGTTTAATATTAAGCCTATAGTTTATAATATTGATCCCTTAAGTTTATAATCCTTTGGCTTTATAGTATTAATCATTTGGGTTTATTAATCTTAGGGTTTACGTTCCTAGGATTTAATATTAACCCTCACGTTTAATGTTTTTCCCATGCGTTTAAAATCTCTTAGGTTTTTTAATCGCATATGTTTATAATCTTAATCCTAAGGTTTATATATTAATCTTAGAGTTTAATGTTTATTTTAGGGTTTATATACCTTTAGTTTATAATATTAATTCCCTGTGTTTAATATTATTCATATAGGTTTATATTCCTAGGGTATAATATTATTCACAAAGTTTATAATAGTAATTCTAGGCTCTAATTTAAATCTCTTGGGCTTATAATACAAATTCCTTGGGCTTATTAATCCATTGATTTAGAATATTATGTTCATTATGTTATAGTTTGAAATATAACTATTAATATTATATTATATAAAAATATATCATTATATTAATATATAGTATAATATTAATATAATAACCATATTATTCTTTATATCAATATTAACAATTACAAATTTTTAATTTTTAATAGACACCTTTACATTATACACCAAATAATTATTAATGTGGTAGATATAAGCCTATCAGCATATATCAACCACATTTACCAACATAATTATAAACATACTTCATATTCGACATATATCAACCATATGATTGTGCTAGTATATATTTATTATCAATTAACTTCCTAACCAATAACATACCCATCATAAAACTAGAGCCTTACCCAAATTAACTAAGTGGCCAGACCCACTCTACAAAATTCAATTTAAAAATTTATCTGAAAACGAAATCTCTGTCGACTACCCATTTAGACACTCCTAATATGACCAGTATTCTAGCTGTCCAAATCTTATCCCACTTCAAGGTTTAACGTCTATGGCAGAAGTACGTGCACATGTCTAATATTTGAATCGTGTGTATTTGGCCCAAACATGACAACATGGTGCTTTCGCAGCACTGGGATTAGAATTTGAAGGCAAAGAAATTTTATATAAAATTCCATGTATGCCCTTCACATTTGCAGTACTGCTTATCTGGATACACAGAGAATAGAGAATTACCAGATCATCTACTACTGATTAATTGAATTTGTGAGAGAAGATAGGAGAGACCATTTTAGTAGTAGCAGAATGGGTTTCTCCACCCGTGTGGGTAAGTATGAGCTGGGGCGTGAGATTGGAGAAGGAAGGTTTGCCAAGGTAAGGTTGGCCAGGAATATTGAGACAGGCCTCAAGGTTGCAATCAAGATCATAGAAAAGAAAATTATGTTGAGTCTCAACCTTAGGCATCAGGTAAGATTGAAATTCTTAAAGGAAAAATCCATGTTTGACCAGAATTTTATGTTCAGTATTTTACAATTGAAAATACAGTGCCCTATATATGTCCATAAAGTGAGTGGACAGGCTGAAGGAATAGCGACTTAAACATATTGCTGCTGACCAGTCACCCTACTAAACGTTCTTACCATTCATGTTTCTTTTGAAAATTTCAAAACTCTATAGTACAGAACTCTTCTACCATTCATGTTTCTTTTGAAAATTTCAAAACTCTATAGTACAGAACTCTTCAAATAGGAGAGTTAAACGTATCTAATATGCATAATCGGTGATGGTTATGAAAATGTAGTGTTATGTATAAGGTTCAAATTCTAGATTTACTTGTAGTTATAGAAACACATATCTAGACACTAGAGATGGTCTAGAGATTATAGTGATAACTGTTGGAATCAAGCCCAAGTCATATGAATAAGAGAGTGATAACTGTTGGAATCAAACCCGAGTCATATGAATAAGAGACCAACGGACAGAAACATATATCTAGATACTAGAGATTATAGTGATAACTGTTGGAATCAAACCCAAGTCATATGAATAAGAGACCAACGGACAGGCTGAAGGAATGGCAACTTACACCTATTACTGCTGCTGCTCAGTCTAAATCTGTTAAGGGTTCATACCATTCGTATATATATTTTTTTTAATTTCAAAACTCTACACTACAAAATCTTCAAATAGAAGAGTTCAATGTATCTGATATGCATATCAACACAACTCTCCAGAAAAGCTCAATTGATGATGGTTATAAAAATGTAATGTTACGTATAAAGTTCAAATCACTGATTCACCTGTGGCTACAGAAAACATACTTGAACACTAGAGGTTATAATGATAACTGTTAGAACCAAGCCCAAGTCACATGAATAAGAAACCAACCCTGTGACTAATTCTTTTAAATATTAAAAAAGATATAAATATACATATGAACGCAGCTCCTTTGGAAATTCACATGACCAGCTCTTGAAAATATGAAGTAGAAAATTTCATGTTCAAATCCCGTGTTACTAACCGTACAGGCAGCAATCAACAGATACAGAAACACCAATAAGTTGGATAGGCGCTTGAATTTTTCTACGGTTTCTTCCACGGGGTTTAATGCTTGGTCTTACCACTTGCCCCTTACTCGGTTGTAGAGTCCGAGACGCACACCCAACTGTCTCTGTTGAACATCTCTCCGCTCATGTACGAAATTTGCCGGCGTCCTCTTAGGACATCTGACGTGATCAGTTATTAGATACCATGTTCTTTGTCTTTCTGAAATGGAGTTGTGTGTTTTTCAGTAATTTTTTTTAGTGGTTGGTAATTTTAATGCTGAGAAAAGAAATAAGGAGAGAAATTTTGTAGTGAAATTGTGCGAAGGATTTTTAATTTTATTTAATATTTTGAGTGGACACTCTATGTATAGATAGGGGACCAACGCGAAATGTCTGCTCGAAAAATTGAACAAGATTAAAAATCTCATACAGTTCCGATGTTGAAATATAAATCTCATACAGTTCCGATGTGAAAATATACACTCACTTAAAGGAAATAATTTTATGTTAAATCTGGAGCGTCTGTGTTATAAGCCTGACTTTTCCCCGTTTTCAGGAGTTGATGATGATGTGTTATCGAATATGTACTGTGCATACGTTTATTGGTATTTTGGTTTTTTCATTTTTTTTCAGAGCGTTTATGGGTTGTTTGGTTTTTTCACTTAGTGCAGGTCAAACGAGAGATTAACACGATGAACCTGGTTAAGCATCCCAATATCGTGCGCCTGTACGAGGTCGTTTCTAAACGTTTTTGTTTTTATTGTTTTTTGCCCTTGATTTCTATTACTGGTCGGAAGAACAGGGTACATGGCAAACTTTTCCAAACAAAAACCTAAACAAAAACAAGAAAACAAACTTTTGAGTTCTCTGGAATTCATTATTGAGGATGAATATAATACTTACGGAATAATGACATGGGGTGCTAATTAGGATTCTGATCATTGGTTTTAATGGTAAAATGCAGGTTATAGCCAGCAAGAAGAAGGTTTATCTAGTCATGGAATATGTAACAGGGGGTGACCTGTCTGACAAAATTGTGAGTTGTTATCATGGCCTATGTCCTCTCATTCTGTGTGCTGCAACTAATTTCAGACCAACAAAGTTCACTGATCGTTTTTGTTTGTACATAAGTAATGTAATTTCTGTAAGTGAGTGGTGTCTTTTACTAAGATAGTTTGGTTGTGGTGTGATGATGCTGGTTGCTCAGCCTTTCTCTCTCTTCTTGCAAAAAATTTGAAAAGAGTTCTCACTGGCAGTACTCTACAACATGCCTTCCACATTATGCTATCTAAAAATTGCCCATCCCTGAGTCAGATATGCCTAAACTCTGCATTTTAGAGTTATTTCTATGACATAAATACCTCTCTATTTTGTCAACTGACAGTGCTGTTAGACATAGTTGTTTATTGTTATCATATGGCATTTTAAAGATGATAAGTCTAAACGTTCTATCTATTAGACTATTCTGTCAACCATCATTGGAATCTAGCTATATAATTGTTGGTGAAATCACAATTTTTTGTTGCTTAAATTACATTTTTGAATGCATAAATGGATTCAACGCCCTGAAAACTCCTTGAACACTCAAATTGCAAAGACTCAACAAATCTGTGCATCTTGGAATTATTTCTATGACATAAATATTTCTCTATTTTGTCAACTGACAGTGTTGTTAGACATAGTTGTTTATTGTTATCATATGAATTTCAGGAAAGATGAGTCTAAATGTTCTACCTTTTGGACCTTTTCATCAACCATCATCAGAATCCAGCTATATAATTGTTGATGAAATTACAATTTTTTTTACTTAAATTGCGATTTGGAATAAATAAATGGATTCAGCAACATGAAAAATCTTTGGAACATTCAAATTGCACAGATTCAACAACTCAAATCTACAATTCCAACAATTTCTGAATAGATTTCCGCCAAAATATAACTGGAAATTATTCCAGTGAAAGTTCTAAAATTAGAACATTTAGACTACACTTTTAGGAAAGTTGAGATACATAAACTTGACCACCTTATAGAAATAATATTATGGTTAATATGGAGATCAAAAATCTCATTATGGATTTGCTGGCTTTTGTACAGGCTTATCTTCAGAAAATAACTGAAGAAGAGGCCAGGAAATATTTTCATCAGCTTATAGATGCTGTAGATTATTGTCATGGTAGAAATGTATACCACAGAGACCTCAAGGTATGCAGTTTTGCAGTTTTGACTTTCAATATTTATGAAAATTGCTCTTTATATATGAACCCAATGAGAGCTTATGTAATTTTAGTTGATAATGCTCTGTGCTAAGATACGATTTAATGTTAAATTGGTTTCGAATTTGGTGAGCAGCCTCAAAACCTACTGCTGGATGGGAAAGGCAATCTGAAGGTGTCTGATTTTGGACTGAGTATCTTGCACCAGGTATTGTATTTGCATAATGCTTTTGTACCGACCATGAGTTCTTAAAGGTTTAACGTTTCAAAATCACAGTCACCTATTTAAACTACCGGAAACCCTGTTCACCCACCTAAACTACCTGTAACTAAAAAACACAGAGAATAGTATGCTTATCACATGGGGCAAAAGAGCGACCACTTGATATGAAACTCAAAACTTCAATTCAGATTTAGATAGAAAAATTTCGGTCCAGGCATAAAAGCAACATCAGCGGGTCTCTGTTTATCTTTTATGGAAGGAATGCCTTAGGCATTCATCCTATTATTACTCGTACTGGAGATTGATTTAGTTTCATTTCATTTCTGTCTGCTCAGTTCAGAATGGATTCTGAGAGCTGTGGTTAGAAAAGGCATCAACTTAACATTTGATCACAAACCCATTTCCAAAATTCTGACAAGGAATTTTTAAAATTAATAATGTAATCATATCCCCTTTTCTTATTTCAACTGTTGTTAGATCCTAATGTTGTGTCTATACACACTTGTGCAGACAGATCCTATACTTTCTACATATTGTGGCTCCCCAAATTATATTGCCCCTGAGGTATACAAATCAAACTCTTCATCTAGGATTTGTTAGAGATAGTATGGGAATTACAGCACAGGTCTTTTTCCTTTATCAATCTAGCATATTGGTTATGGTTGGCAGGTAATTGTTAGTCAGAAGTACGATGGAAGGGCAGCAGACATTTGGTCTTGTGGGGTCATTCTCTTTGAACTTCTTGCAGGTTTCTGTCCCTTTGAAAGTTCTAATCAAATTGAACAATATCGTAAGGTATACTCAAAATGACTTTCAACTTTATGGTGAACCTCAAAAATTCTGTTGCAAAACTCTTGAGTGTGTCAAATTAAAAAAATAAAAGGGAACCGTGAAATTTCTGTTGCCCGTAAGGGGAAACTGGTAACACTCCTGGCTCTCTGTCTCAGATATTGATGCACAGGAAAAATCAATCTTGTAATCTTGTTTTTAACTTAATCATATTTTACTTCACAACACTTTTTGGTTGCTGTCAGCTGATGGTAGAGTTTTTATTGGGTCATAGATTTGCAAAGCGGAGTTTTCCTTCCCTTCATGGTTCTCTCATGGGGTCAGGAATTTAATCACAAGGATATTGGATCCAAGACCACAGAGCGTAAGTTATAAATTCTTTCTAAAACCATATTGCAATATCTGTATTGCAACTCGTTTGGATTTATTCCATACTTCAAAATTCATGACAAAATCAAATGTGACTGCCTCTTGCAGCGGATAACAATAGCACAGATTTATGAAGATGAGTGGTTTAAGAAAGATTACTACCCTCCCGCAGAGCCCTGGGATGAACAAGAAACTAATTCAGATGATGTACACGCTGCATTTGGTATCACAGAAGTGAGACTTCCATAATATTCGAAACGTTCTTATGATGTACAAATGAATACTATATTCAAAGGGTTCTGAAATGTACACATTGGTTATTTTATGCTATGATCTATCGTCTAGGCAATTGCATAAATTAAGAAAATTAACAGGGATAATTTGGGGACAAATTTGGATTTTGTAGGAGCATTTGGTGACAAATGATAAGCAACCTGGTTTCATCAATGCCTTTCAGCTGATAGCAATGTCTAAAGATCTTGACTTCTCTGGGTTCTTTGAAAAAGAGGTATGCCTCCATATGTCCAATATTAATTATTTGATTTTGTGACGAAGATGTCTTCAGTCAGCGAAGCGAATATCTAAAGACATGGCATATTTCAAATATTGCACTGTTTCGTAGGCAAAGAAAAGTAAATACTGTGCTATTCAGTAAAAAATGTCTAAGTTTAGAAGGATTTGCCCTAACTAATGAGGAGCAATATGCAATGTTCCACGGGGATGCATCCCCCAGGGTAGGGTGCATACACCTCACAATTTCCACACACCTGGGACAGGGGACGCCACCTTTTGTGGAGACGCGGGGAAACATTCTCCAGTGTGGGGAACATATTTCTCCAAAAGGGGTGCTTTTAGCATCCTCTCAAAAAGGGTGCCCAGAAGCACCCATTTTGAGGGGGCGCCCATAAGCATCTCTTTTGAGTTTAAGTTATATCAATTTGCTATTCCAGTCTTCAGACTTCAGTATCTACTGTAGTCTATTTTGCTTGGTACCAATTAGATTCCAGAATAATGAATGATAAATATGGATTGATGTATTTCATTAATGAATCTCAAGGTGTATGGATGAATAATGAGCATGAATGATGTATGTATCAATATGAATGATGAATATGCGTCAGTGTATTTAATTATTTAATTCAATTATATATGGAACAATATATTTATGCTTTTATTATTGAATATGAATTTGAATTTTATATATATATATATATACATACCCGATATATATACATACCCGATGTTCCCCTTAAATTTCCCTAAAATTTGAGAGTACTCCCACACATCCCATGTGCATCTCTCCGCACCTATGTCCCCCATCCCAGAGTCTGGGTGCAACATAGGCAATATATGACATTTTGTTCACTGGAAAAGCTTAATTTTGAGAAAACTGTACGTCTTCATAATCTTCCAGTCTAGAATTCTACTAATTTCTTTAACCTATTCAAATCATTAACAGTACCAAATTTGGATTGCAGAATGATGGTAAAAGTAAGAAAAGGTTTGGTTCCAGGCTTTCGGCGAAGGAAACAATGGAGAAAATGTATGCTTCTATCAAGAGTCTAGGCTTGTTAGTAGGGAAAGTAAATGCTTTCAAGGTTGGTATACAGTACAGATATCTTCTCCTCCGCCACTTTTTTCCTAAAATCTGAAAATGAAACATATATTAGAGTGCATGGATTTTTACGTAGGGGTACAAATAAAATGCACTGAATGGAAGATTTTTGAATAAAAAGGTTATTGGAAGTCTTTTGATGTTGTTCACTATATGTCCAAATGCATCTATTTTGGAAAGCATTTGGAGGCCATTGTGGTCCACAGTGCATATGTTAGGAAGTATGTTTATTTATAAATAGAATGCATTAAATTAAAAGAAGCTTTGAGGGAAAAGTCAAGTGAATTTTTTTGATGGTGTATATTAGTTTCACACATTTGGTTTTCGAGAAAAAATCTATGAAAAGAGTCCTGAGCTTTTCCTTGTTCGCAATATAGATTCTACCTGAATTCTGTCATCTCTGGTATCATGATTGAATCCAAACCATAAGTAAATGGACCAGTAAAAGACAGTGTTTATCCTTGGAAGATTATTAGTCTGAAAACAGTTTAGTGCATCTAGTTTATCCTCTCCAATAGTTTAAGTACCTGAAATTTGGATTTTATTTTTGTTCTTTGTTTCATACATCAGAAAATCTGAATACATTTCCTTCCATAGTTGAAAGGAAATTATAACTTTCAAAGAAAAACTGAACTTGTTGCATTTGATGATAGATAAAGATCCATGGAGCCAAAGAGACTAGGAGGAAGGGTTCATATTTATGGGTGTCAATAGAGGTAAGCTTTAATGGTAGTTCCTTTATGATATTATATATGATTTTGTGTGTTTCATCCAGGAGATCACATGGCCTATTGAATTTCTTGAAGAACATGATTACATAGAAAAATATAGTACACACATGGAGTAATCTATAATTCTAATTCTGAAATATCAAAAGAAAGCAGAAAAATTGCTTCTAAGATTAACAAAAGAGCAGCCGCCTTAAAAGATGGAAAAGGCATATTATGTAGCAAGAAAATAAAGCAATGAAATTCTATGCAGGTTACTGAAGTTGCACCATCTTTCTCAATGGTGGAGGTATGGAAATCAGCAGGGGATACAGTAGAGTATATAAAGGTAAACATCAAGCTCTACTTAGCCAACATTTATTCCTTGTTTTCCATAAACTCAGAATATTTCCTTTCTCACGTTCATGCAGTTTTACAAAAGCTTTTCAAGAGTTTTCATCGATGTTCCTGACAGCCCAGAGGTAAGCAATGTTGATATATACAGCTGCTTCAAGTTCTCAATCGAACTCTTCATTATGTTAATGATAGACAAATTCGTAGCCAAAAGATCTGAGAGAATCCCTATCTCTCTTATGTTGCAATTACTCCATGCCCTAAAAATTGCAGTAATACAATGCCAAAAATATTACATAGTGGGTAGAGATCCCCTACAACCACTCTATACAACAAGTTTTACACTAAGTTATCTATGTACTGGAGCATATGTGGTAATCTGCTTAAAGCAAGTGCAAGCGATAGTTAGTAACGAAAGTGTTTGAATTGCAGAATGTACAACTAGACTGTCCAAGATCTGAAGAAGATAACCATTTAATTTCTTCAAGGTATGAATAAGCTTCTTTTCAATTTTCTCTTTATGGTTTATCAAGTCTGTCCATGTCCATGACCCTTTTAACCTTAGATGCCATCATCTCAATTCCCCACTTTCAAGTTTAAGGGTGGCATTGACATTATTTTGTCCATTTCATTCTTACAGTTGTCAAGAATTTTGCAACAAACAAGTTAAAGGATTGCAATTCTCATGTATTAAATAACTTTCCACAAGATCCATGTACCACATATCAATTTCTCCGTTTGTGGGAATTCTCATCAACAAAGTTACTGGTAGTAAATACCTTGTGATCATCATTTTTTCCCTGTGGATGCAAGAGATCACGGTTGAATACTTCTCAAAATATAAGAGAATTAACATGTGATGTAATAGATGTATATAAAGCTATATATATATGAAAGCTAAAACAGGTGGTCTCAACCATAACATGCCAGTGAAATTGTGTTTTGCACACACACATATAGCTGACTTCTCAAAGAGGATCAATTATATAATCTCATTTATATAAATGGAATTAGGTTATAAAAAATTACCCAGAAATGTGTGACATTCTCTTGAAAACCCTAAATGGACAAACACAGGGTATGCAGAACTAATTCTAGTGTCAGTAAATCCCCCTGGATGAACTGACTAAGCTGGCTAGTTACCCACAAAAGATATTAATTTAATAAAAATTATTACAAAAATTGGCGGCAAATAAATTAGAAATGGCAACTGGCAAGACAAATGAGAATGTAAAAGTAAATGTAAGTAATAAGATGATTAGTCCAAGGCTCGGTTTTTTTTGTTGCAGATTAGAGCATTGTAAGCAACTATTATCATTTAATTTGATGTTGGGAAATTTTTGCGGTTCAGAACATGGATCGAATTTCAGGTTTAGAAGAAGAATATATTTATAATGTGATTAATCTGAAAGACATTTATTTACATTATTATCATTTAACTCGACGTTCGGGAAATTTTTGCGGTTCAGAACATGGATCGAATTTCAGGTTTAGAAGAAGAATATATTTATAATGTGATTAATCTGAAAGACATCTATTTACATTATGGATTACAAAAGTTTAAGATCTAACAACATACTCACATATTTATTGGGAGACAAAATTTGCCTAAAGAATGATAAAAAAAATATTCATTGCAATGTTTTTCTCATATTAATATACTCTAAAGTTGGTATTTGCTCGAAGATTTAATGATCAAACTCATTTTCTTACACTTTTTTATATTTTTTTTTAATAGAAGTGTTTTTTTATCGGTCAAATTTTGTTCAAAATTCAAAATTAATAGTGCTTGAATAGTTAGAATCATTAAAACTCAAAAATATCCAACCATATTAAAGATTAATGTCAAATTATTCCCAATCATCTTGACAACTCAAAAGTTATAATGATTTCTACAACGTAAATACCTCTCTATAGCAATTTCTTAAAGTACAAGCTACTGCCACAAGACCCCAAATACCAGGCCCCAACTACCAGTGGGAAACTTTGGGAGGTCAGGCACTGCCCGTAACTCTACGGTCAACTCCTATGCATGGGCTTTTCGCCCACCTACGTGTTGGCTCAGCGGTGGGTCATACTGTGACCTCAAATATGGATCGCGATAGCCCAGTGGGCATTGCACTGTCCCCAGTTTTTCTCCATCTTTAGCTATGATTTTCAGGGAACCCGCTGAAGGCTAGTGTAAAGATTGCAAGGCTAAGGCTGTGTTTCAGAGTCATCAACTGGTCTGATAGGGCACAGTAATAAAGCATTCTAAAATATATAACAGATAGAATATGGTATGGTAAATAATATTAAGAGCGACTTTGAGAAGCTATGGAAGGCGATTAAATATATTGGGAAAAACTCCAAAGAGAGCGGCTTTGTGGATTGGATTTATAATGCACAATGGTGGGGATTAAATTCAATTGCATCCAAGTTTATTTTTCCTATTAGCCTAGGACTATGGCCGTTATGTTAATTCAATTATGATTATGGCAGTTATATTAATTAAATGATTAATAAATGTGGATAAATATAATTATAAAAGTTTTATTAAAAAAAATTAAGCTATAAGTTTATTTTAAATTTATTGGTTATAATATAAATTAAACATATATAAATTTTTAAAAAAATATGCAATAAAATTTTTAATTATATAGATTTCACTTAACTATGGAGATTTTTAACTTGTAAATAGGTTCTGTTACAGTCATAGTATTCAAAATTGGAACCGGTAACCAGTAACCAGACTGGTTGATCTAATAAATCGGGTTTCAAATAAGAACTAGTCAAACTTGCACTGGTTAGATCTCAATGAACCAGTTTTAAAAAAATACATGAAATAATTTTATTTTTTTAATCCCAGAGGAACCCGACAACCCGCCTGACACATAGGTACCGGTGAACCTTTAGGGATCTATGACATGTCTTCCTCTCCATAAATCGGGTCACAACCGGGGTATTTGAACCTTGGATCTCTCAGTTTTCACAAATTTCATATTACTTCAATCACCAATTGAGTTGCCCCCTGGACAATACATGAAATGATTAATTTTTAATTAAAAAATATATATTTTTAAGATTTAAAACCATGATTCCAAACCAATAGAGACAAAATATGCAAAGTTTGTTCATCCATGTACCATGTAAAGGTGAATATATCAAAATGGCACCGAGTGCAATACATATCAGTACCATAATACATAATCAATCAGGTTATAAATGACCTCTAGAGTCCAAAAACAATGCTACAAGCTATGGGGCCACTGGCCTACTACAAATCTACATATTAATGATCAACATTATCACTTCTCATCATGATCAAACTCAATTGGTTGAGTCTAGACTCTCAAACTTTTCAACTTCTTGAGCCACAAAATTCTCAGTTGGTTGAGTGACTTTAGTCTCCAATTTTTGAAGGTATTTTGCCCTAATATGCCCTATTACTTCATTTGGTTCTCTACATGACTTTACATGGCCTCCTATCCCAGCCAAGTGTTGCTTAAACTTGTTAATATCCCCTTCTTCAATATATTTTTGCCAATCTTTGTGTGGAGTACTAAAAAGGTATGTTTTTAATGATCATTTTAGTGGCTTTTCAGTAGGATTTATGAATCTTTTACATCATGAATGTGGAAAACAATAGAGAATTGTGGTAGAATACGTGGAATTAGTATGCAAAGACTTATCCGTTGATAGTTGTCATTCTCCTGTGCAGGAAAGGGTAAAAACGAGGAGCTGCTGTTCCAAAGGAGAAGATAAGAACAGGGTAACTGCTGTCCCTTTGACGAAGGACCGACTGCAGACGAGGCAAAGCAAGTTGAAGCAAACCGGTCCGGAAAAGGAGGAGAAGGCACCAGTTCAACAGAGGAGAAAGAAGTGATTAGGGATTAACAGTTTTGCAAATCCCTTAGGATCTATTGCTGCTTTATTTATCTTATCACTTAGACATCTCCGTCGTTACCCTTATATAAAGGGACGACACTGTTAGTCTGAGGGAAGATGCTTTTATGTAACTTTTTGTTAAAGACTTAACTTTGATCATCGAGTCTCGTTGAACTTGGCTCATTGTACTTTCTGTTTTATGCATTAATATAAACTTGGTGATTATCTCATCTTCGCGTCTGGATTAGCTTAAAGCGGTGTACCCTTGAGGCTAAGGGCCCGGCTCCAGAGGACACTTGCTTCTGTATCACTATGATTTGATTTCTGCATGGTTTGCCTGTCGTCACTAGTTGGTAATCTGATATGCTTTATAAGTTACATCACATGCTCTGCTAAGATTCTTTCATTAATGTTCTTTCCATTGACTCTGCATTATATTATCAATACTTTCAGAGTATGAAATCTTATTAGACTCAACTGAACAATGTTATCCTTGTGTTATGAAGCATCTATGCTAAGTATGTGTGTTGAAGTAATTATCTGAAAGGTGTGTTCTTTATGATTCAGAATTCATGATGTTCCATTTTGAAACACAGTTATAATTCCTGTTGATGATTGGTATTAAATTAGATTACTTCCTTAGAGCGTTACGTGTGTATGATTTTCACATGTTGTTCCATAATTGAGAGTTATTGTTGTTCCTTTAGTTGGTTGTGTGATTTGCTTGGAGAATGAAAGATTGGAGTTTTGATTACAATAAGAGCTTTTGAGTTGATAGGATAAAGTTTGATTGTTACTTGCGAGGTTTAGTCATAGTAGTTGCTGTTCCATTTCAGAATTGCGGTTCCATTTTAAGCATTGCTGTTCCTTTCTAGATTTACTGTTTAATTTCCTATTTGTCGTTCCATTTTTATCTGCCGTTTCATTTACTCGCATTTGGTGTGAGAGACGATCTGTGGCTGTAGTGAGCCTCTGCATTTACTACCTTGCTCCCAGACCCGTGATCCATGCTCTAGTTTCCTTTTCATCAGTTTCCAAAGGGATGGACTACTGCTGTCGGACCCTTAACTGATAAAGTTGCTTAATTTTAAGAGTGTGTGCTTTAGTCATTTGAAGGAACTTAGTTATAGACAAGCATCAGTTTACTCTTGTGTTTTGTACGATGCTGTACTACTAGCATTATTCTGACAAATGGCCTTGGATTGAGTCACTCTTTGAAATAACCAAACGTTCCCGGATTGACATATTAATGTGAGGTAATTAGAGGTGAAAGAGACCCTTTTTATAGCTCTACATTTTGGCGCTGTTGCCGGGGAAAGAGTGTAGCCATTTGTTTTTTCAGAGTAGTGTACGAACCTGCTAGGAAAGAGTTGGATTTTAAAAACAAAAGGTAAGAACCTACGTACGGAGCATGTAAAAGCCCTGCTCCACTGTCCGCTTTCCTAAACAGATTTGCTTTTGCTTTGATTGAATAGAATTTAGCAGTTTATTTGAGTGCATGACTAAGCAGAAAAAACCAGAAAAGAATATCAAGCTTCCATCCAAACCTGAAAAAGCTAAGGGGCCGGTGACCCTTGGCCGAACAACTTTCATAGACGAAATCTATAAGAAAACAGAATCTCAGCCATCAGTAGGTTTCAGGAAAACTATTTCTAAGCAGCCTACTAGTTCCCTTCAGGCCACAGGATCACCATCTGTAGCCTTTGTTGAGGTGCATAGTCAAACTGAAGAGCAGGACTTTCAGGAAATTGAAAATTCTACTCCAGAACTATTGCAGAAAGGGAGTTTCAGTAACTTTTGTGAAGGAGAAGGAGAAACGGGGGAAACAGAAGAACCAAAATCTCCCATTGGAACATAACAGCCATTAAACAGCCCAGATAAGGGGAGTGCTACAAAAATCATTGTTGAAGGAATTCAATCTCCTCAAACATCAGGTATTCCTCTTATCCCAGATAAAGGAAGTGCCATTAAAACTATCCCTGCTAAAATCGTTCCCTCTCAACCTAGGAATACCCTCCTAGATATCCCAGAAGGTTATTGGCACATATTCGATCCTATGGCTCAGAATCAGCCAAATACTCAAACCTCTACATTACAATATCCTATAGTGGATTCTGCAGCAAATGCACCCATGAAAGCTATCCCTCTTCAACATATCCCAACCTTTCATGGTCTTACATCAGAAGATCTAGATGCATTTTTATTCGAATTTGATGTGTTGTGTAGGGGATATGATTACACCACCGATCCCCAGAAATTGAAATTATTCCCCTCAACATTAAAGGGAGCTGCTCTAAGATGGTTTATGGGACTAGGTGGTGGGGTCATCAACAATTGGGATCAGATGAAAGAATCCTTCTTAAAAAAATATCAGGATTATTGTAGGTCTAGAGAATTGAAGGATGAAATATTTCAAATGACAGCCAAACCAAACGAAACATTAGAGGAATATGTGGAACGTTTTCAATATAATTTACAAAGATCTCCTTATGCATCACTACCTTTACCTGATAATGTGTTAAAAACTGCATTGATAAGGGGCATGAAGGAACAGTGGATCGAAACATTAAACATTATGGGAAAAGGGGATATTTATCAAGAGAATTTTGCTGACATTATTGATTTATGCATCAGGAGTTCGAGAGGCAGCACAAGAATAAAACCGGCAGAATATGATCGGTTTGCAAGAGACAATAAGATAGCAACAGAAGGAGTAATGCGTGTGGAGATTGGAAATTTATTAGAAAGTTTTAAAACTGATATTCTAGGGACACTAACTACACAACTTGATATTATGTAGGCCAAGCAGAAGCAGATGGAGGCAGAACAGAATTTGGCAATCTTCTGCCCCCGATGCAGAAAAAAACATAGTCACAAGGAGTGCCCATTGGATACAGTCCAAACATGTGCCATTTGTACAAATGATCATCTTACAAAAAGCTGCCCCTCACTTCCTGGATTAAAGGCAGTATACAAGGAAGCAGAGGAAGAACCAGAATCAGTGTATTTGATCAACCAGCGCCGCCAGTGGCAGCAAAGACAATCTGGTATGTTTTCAGACCCGACCTCTTCTTTTCAGCCTCCACAATATAACGCTCAACAATATAATATGTGGCAAAATCAGCCCCCACCCCCATTCCCAAATTGGTCACCACTACCGTTTCCTTCTTCAAACCCATGGCTGAAACATCCAAATCAATCTAGTTGGCCGAATTTCCCTTATAATTCACCATATTGGCAAAATAGCCCATATCCTCCGCAATGGACCCCCTCTACTTCATAAGGTTCATCCTGGAAGACAAACTGGCAAAGACCGATGCAACAGCCAGTAGGAACTATTCCGCTCCCTCAACCTACTCTGCCAGCTCTACAACAAAATCCCCAGTCTAATTTGAGACCGCAACTCCCAGCCCAACCCAACCCTAATCCAAATAACAGACCAGTCCAATCTCTTCAAATCATTGAATCACCAGAAATAGGACCTGACCTGCGGGAGTGCAATGATCTTCAATTACGATCTGGACGTATCATTCAAAATGAGGGAGATAAAACAGTTCATAATGAAGATCAGTTAGTAAGAGAACATCAGTTGCAACGAGAGGATGTAAATAATCAGCAGTCTCATAATCAAGCAACCACATCCTCTCCCCCATTCCCAGAACGATTAGTCATACCTCGACCTTTACAGTATCCTGACTTTGACATTCTGGGGGAATTACAAAATTTGTACATAAAAATCCCGTTCCTCCAAGCCATTCAGGACATTCCTATATATGCCAAAACTATTAAAGAATTGTGCATAAAGAAACCAAGGAGGAATATAACAACTAATCCAAGAGTCCAAGTAGTCAGTACTTTATTTGATCTCTTATCTGGGAAAGAAACACCCATCAAATATGAAGACCCAGGAAATCCAATTGTAACTGTTCAAATTTATGGTCAGACCTTGTATAATGCCTTAGTTGATCTAGGAGCTGCAATCAATATTTTAACAACCACCACCTGTAAAAAACTCGGCATTACATCTGTAGAACCTACCTCTACTTTGTTAGAATTAGCTGACCGATCTGTGATTAGACCAGAAGGTACTCTACACGATGTCATGGTCTCCGTAGACTCCTGGGAATATCCGACCGATTTCCTGATAATTAATCCAAAAACCTGACTTGATGGACACCCGCTAATCCTAGGAAGGCCTTGGCTTGGCACTGTCGATGCTTACATTGGTTGCCGACAAGGAAATATGACCATAACTAAAGGACCCAATATTAAGAATTTGGTTCTATACCCTCCAGCACAGCCAAGTCTTACAATAATTAAAACTAACAAGTATCATGTATCATACCTTACTGATAACATTAGGTCTCCATTAACGTTGCAAGAGGCACTTGATTTTAAAGATCAAACATAAGATGATGCCATTAATAATTTCATCAGTCAAACTGAAGCTGAATCCTGCACACAATGTCACATGATAGAAGCAGCATTTGATAATGAATTAGAGGAAGATCCTCTGAAAGATACACATGATCAAACAATACCTGTTACTTCTGTCGCAAATAGTAAAATTGTCGAAATTGAACCGGGAAAAACTTTAAATATCAATGCCAACCTCACATCTGAACATGAAACTAAGCTCATCCATGTATTAAGAAAATATCAACAGGCATTTGCATGGGATTACCCTGATATGAAAGGAATTGACCCACATTTGTGTACACACCACATTTATATAGAAAAAAATGCTAGACCTGTCCGTCAACCACAGAGAAGACTCAATCCTCATTTAAAAGATGTGGTTAAAGCAGAGCTTCAGAAACTGTTAGATGTTAATTTCATTTATCCTATTTCTGACAGTAAATGGGTCTCTCCACTCGTGGTCGTACCAAAAAAGAATGGGAAATGGAGAATTTGTGTGGATTACAGGGAACTCAATAAAGCAACACAAAAAGACCATTTTCCACTCCCATTCATAGACCAAGTGCTAGATACTTTGGCGGGGAAAAAATTCTTTTCCTTCTTGGATGGCTTCAGTGGATACAATCAGATTCAGATTGGCCCTGAAGACCAGGACAAAACAACTTTCACTTGTCCTTGGGGGACATTTGCCTATCGAGTCCTACCATTTGGCCTATGTAATGCTCCCGCCACATTCCAAAGGGCTATCCTTAGCATTTTTGCAGATTTAATAAATGATGGACTTGAAGTGCATATGGATGACTTTACACCGTATGGAGATGATTTTGATCCAGCACTAAATACCCTAGAAAAAGTCCTACAATGCTGTATAGCTACCAGGCTCTGCTTAAGTCACGAAAAATGTTACATGATGATGATTGAAGGACTTATTCTAGGACACTATATTTCAGCAGCCGACATTCAGGTAGACCCGACCAAAATCCAAATACTTTTGCTTATTCCCACTCCTACTACTCAAACAGAGGTACGCATCTTTCTTGGATTTTCTGGATATTATAGACGATTTATAGAACATTATTCACATATTGCTGCACCTTTATATGCACTAACTGGTAATGTTGATTTTCTTTGGACAGACAAACGTGAACGTGCTTTCAAGGATTTAAAGAAGCTTGTATCCACAGCCCCATTCCTGCAAGGACCAAACTGGGACCTGCCATTTCAAATATCAGCTGATGCCTCAAATACAGCCATTGGTGCAGTCCTAGGGCAGGAATAAGATAAAAAACCATATGCTATCTATTACATCAGCAAAAATCTATCCCCTACTGAATTAAATTACACTGTTACTGAAAAGGAATTCCTAGCTGTAATACATGCTGTCAATAAATTTAGACATTATATTACAGGCTATCCTGTTATTTTGTATACGGATCATTTCGCCATAAAATACTTAGAAAATAAGCCTCTCACAAATGCCAGAATAACTAGATGGTTGATTTTATTGCAGGAATTCGATATCACAATCAAGGACCAGCCTGGCAAAGAGAACCCTGTAGCCAATTTTGTCTCGAGAATGCCAAAGCCAGTTGATGCAACAATAGTTGAAGATCAATTTCCGGACGAACATCTGTTTGTTGTTGCCGTTCGAACACCCTGGTATGCTGATGTTGCCAATTACCTTGCAGTAGGTAAACTACCAAAACACTTAACCCCTAATGAGCGAAAACAAATTGTTCAGAAGAGTACTCGATTTTCATGGATTGGGGGCTATTTGTTTCATACAGGGGCAGACATGCATATTAGGAGATGTGTTCAAGAAGATGAAATCTTTGACATCCTAAAAGCCTATCACGACGGACCATGTGGGGGACACTTCGTTGAGCATAGAATGGGACACAAAGTATTACAGACAAGATATTACTGGCCCACAATTTTCAGAGATGCAAAGAAATTTGTCCAAGCCTGTGACAGTTACCAGTGAGCAAGACATCCTGGTCAAGCTGATGAGATGCTTCTCAAACCTCAGTTAGTCATCGAACCATTTGAGCGATGGGCTCTTGATTTCGTTGGACCCATCAACCCCTCATCAAATCAGAGAACATATATCTTGGTGGCAACAGAATATGTCACCAAGTGGGTTGAAGCAGAAGCATTGCCAAGAGCCACAGAGGACTCTGTTATACAGTTCATCTTCCTTCTATTTGTACGTTATGGCCTTCCAAGGGAAATAATCACAGACGGAGGACCACAATTTGCTGGCCATAGATTAGCAGCAACACTTAATAATTATCATGTCCAGCACAAAATTACTACTCCATATCACCCATAGGCGAACGGACAAGTAGAAAGCAACAATAAGATAATAGAATCGATCCTAACAAAAACCATTGCCTCACATAGGCGTGATTGGGCTGCCCGACTACCTGAAGCACTTTGGGCCTATAGAACAACATGGAGAAGCACCACTGGTTACTCACCTTATCAATTAGTGTTTGGAAAACAACCCATTTTCCCTATAGAGGTTGAAATCTAAACATTACGAACAACACAGGAAGTCGGCTTATATTTAACTGAGGCACAGATTAATTGACTACAACAGATCAATGAATTGGACGAAATCAGGCTCTCTGCACTACAAAATATAGCATTGATTCAACAGCAGCGAGCTAAATGGCATGATGCCCTCATCAAAAACAAAGTCTCCCATGAGGGAGACTGGGCCCTATTATATGACTCTCGGTTTCAAGATTTCCCTGGGAAACTCCAGACTCGTTGGTTATGACCATACGAAATCTAGAAGGTACATGACAATGGGACCATCACTTTAACCACCATTGGCAGTTCTGGATATACCTTCAAAGTGAATGGCCACCGGGTTCGTCTCTATCGTAAACCACTCACTCGGGAATCCTTCTGCCAACAGCTACGCAGAGACGCTGATATGGAGATCTTAGGAGAGGAAGAGAAATCTTCCTCACCTGTAATTCATTAAGGAATTCATTTCTTTTCACAATTTGTACATAATCTCTTTTCTTCAAACTTGTTGTGCATACATAGATTTCAATTTTTCTGCCGTTCCTGAAACGAATGGCATTTGCATGTTTCTGCTGTTCCTTTTCAAAAGGAACAACACTTTTTGATTTTCTGCTGTTCCTTTTCAAAAGGAACAACACTTTTTGATTTTCTGCTGTTCCTTTTCAAAAGGAACAACACTTTTTGATTTTCTGCTGTTCCTTTTCAAAAGGAACAACACTTTTTGATTTTCTGATGTTCCTTTTCAAAAGGAACAACACTTTTTGATTTTTTTTGTTGTTCCTTTTCAAAAGGATCAACAATTTTTGATTTTTTGCTGTTCCTTTTCAAAAGGAACAACACATTTTGATTTTATGTTGTTCCTTTTCAAAAGGAATAGCACTTGTTGATTTTCTGTTGTTCCTTTTCAGGAACAACACTTTTTGATTTTCCGTTGTTCATTTTCAAAAGGAACAACACTTTTTGATTTTCTGTTGTTTCTCTTCAAAAGGAACAACACTTTTTGATTTTCCACTATTCCTTTTCAAAAGGAACAACACTTTTTGATTTTTTTGCTGTTCCTTTTCAAAAGGAACAACACTTTTTGATTTTCTGCTGTTCCTTTTCAAAAGGAACAACACATTTTGATTTTCTGCTGTTCCTTTTCAAAAGGAACAACACTTGTTGATTTTCTGTTGTTCCTTTTCAAAAGGAACATCACTTTTTGATTTTCTGTTGTTCCTTTTCAAAAGGAACAACACTTTTTGATTTTCTGTTGTTCCTTTTCAAAAGGAACAACACTTTTTGATTTTTTTTGCTGTTCCTTTTCAAAAGGAACAACACTTTTTGATTTTCTGTTATTCCTTTTCAAAAAGAACAACACTTTTTGATTTTTTGCTGTTCCTTTTCAAAAGGAACAACACTTTTTGATTTTCTGCTGTTCCTTTTCAAAAGGAACAACACTTTTTGAATTTTCTGTTGTTTCTTTTCAAAAGGAACAACACTTTTTGATTTTCTGCTGTTCCTTTTCAAAAGAAACAACACTTTTTGATTTTCTGTTGTTCCTTTTCAAATGGAACAACACATTTTGATTTTCTGCTCTTCCTTTTCAAAAGGAACAACACATTTTGATTTTTGCTGTTTCTTTTTCAAAAGGAACGACATTGCTGTGTTCTGCTGTTTCTTTTTCAAAAGGAACGACATTTGCACTTTTCAAACTTATGCTCCTTTATTGATCTAGTATACTTCTTCTCTCTTTGTGACACAGCTAACCTCTTGCTGGTCCAAGTAAGGATGCTTCTTGCCCCTATTATTTCAAAGTCTTTTAGAGACAAGCGATGCACTTATGCAATGAATCCAAAATCACAACACACTAAAATCAGGCAATTATAAATCGCTATCTTTATAAGGCTATGTATTGGTAGAGGAAAGAAGGAAGGATGTACTTATCTTTTGTTGTCATTGTCTTACTAATTTTGCCCTGATTGGTTATCTTTTATCATGCCATTCTTTTCTTTGATTTTTGTTCAGGAATAAGAGCAAAGGGTTTATATCCTCCTATTGAGATGATAAGACTTCTTCCACCATTCCTACTCTTAAGGAGTGTTGAACCACCCTTTGTGGATATATAAGGAATAATGCTTTATCAAAAAAGAGAAAGAAAAAGCAAATGAATTATAAATTGTCAAATGCAGGATAGGGGGTCTCATCAAGAGCCAGCCTACCATGATCATGAGGATGGAAGCGAAGTGGCATTCCCACTATGGCCACCACACCAGGGATATGGTCCAAAAGGTATAGCAAAAGAAAAAACCTTGGAACAGGAGGTCTCATCACGAGCCGGCCTGCCCACTTTTCGCCCCCTCCTCGTGAATGGCATTATGGCTACCTGGTTACCAAGCCAGCATAATGGCCTACATTTTGACATCACATTCCTTAATATGCACATAAAGGATCATGGTTCCGGGGGTGAAATAAACAACTCTGCCAAGGTTATGGACACCTGTCGGCAGCAGAGCACTGTTAATGGTATCGAAGTCACATTAATTACACCAATAGGTAGGATACTAATACTCTTTTGTTTCTTATATCCTAGGCACTAATCATACATTATCTCCCGACTTATATACCGCATGGACATTTATTACACCAATCATGGCAAAGGAGGTGACAATGACCACTTGAGACTTGGCAAGTGCGACAGACATCCTATCCCCCGGCCTCGCATCATATCACAGCAACCTCTTACGTAATACGCGATCTAACTTTATGCCTCGATTTCGGCAAACCGTTGTTTTTCTAAACATGGCATATTTTCATACGCTGTTCCTTTATGACTTGGTTATAGATCGGGGTGCCGCTCCTTTCTTTGACAGCTGGGGCAGCCTATCGCATTGCGGGGGGGAGGTTCACCTCATGATTCCCCGGGTTATGTGTCAGCTCACTATTCGGGAAAGATAGCATACCAGGAAATGGCACGGTTTAACGGCATGACATTTCTATTTTTTTCTATACAAGTTGCTATTTATAACTCATTTCTGTTGCATACTCTGTGTTTTTTTCCAAATCTGACGATTACTACCCTCTCTGTGTTTCAAACAGCATAAGCAGCTGCTGTTCCATTGCGAATCCACAGTGAAACCATGGGAGGCAGGGCAGTTCGAAGTGAACCACAGAAGTTGACAGTCTCCGCTACTGCTCGGGAGATCCTGTAAAGAGCAGGGTGGCTAACTTATCTCAGTCGCCTGAAGGAGTCCAATGAAACAGTAGCGATGGAATTTCTGCAGAACCTGCAGGAGGGTCACTCCACGGTGCGGGGGAAGCGGATAGCAGTCACCGACGATATAATTGCCGAAGTCTCGGGACTACCAGCCACCGGACCTGTATGGACATTGAAGAAGGAAAGACTCTAGAAGATCATGGAAATTTTCCAAGATGAAGGCCAGAGCTTAACAATTAAAGGGAAGGGAGTCCTGTCAGCAATGCTAGGAGAACCCTGGGCAGAATTAGCGAGAATAGTGCAAAGCTACATCACCTGCGAGGGGAGAAAAGACGTGGTAAGGCCACAACACCTTAAACTCTTAGCTGTGTTAAAGCAGAAATGCTCTGTAAACCTTCCTGCACTTTTGAATTCTTTACTCCATGATGCCGCACGAAGCCTGAAAAAGGCACAGCATGTAGAATCAGTTGTCAACCACCATGGACTAATCCGATTAATAGTTAGTCATAGTCTCACCCAGCAGCAAAGCAGCTGGAAAGAATTAATTGCAATAATTGAGGGGAGAGCGAAAGAACCTTCCCCAAAATGTAAACATACTCTAAGCACACCAGAACGTCTGGAAAAATGCAGAGAATTAAGAAAACAAAAACCTGTTGCAAGCACATTCGAATGACCAGAAACCCACCAGGAATCAGCAAAGCGCAAGCATGACACTGAGACACCGGAACAGCTAGAGAAACGTAGAAAATCAGTCTAGTTAGCCCGGATAAGAGGAAGGCTGGAAAAACTCCAGGAAAGCACTAGCCAGCCAGTGGTAATTGAGGATGAACAACCCTCATGACCAGAAATAGAAGAAGAACAAGTTGAAGGAGAAAAGGAAGGGGAGGCCGAGAAGGTTAAGCGATCCGAAGAAGAAAATGATGAAGTAGCTGAGCATTCAGAAACAGAAGCCGAGCCTCCTGAGACAGAAGCCGAGCCCCCTGAGACAGAAGTTGAACATCCTGAGATAGAAGTCGAGAACCCTGAAATGGAAATTGAGCATCCTGAGGCAGAAGACGGACAATCTAGGTAGGAGGAGGAAATGGGACAGCAGGTAGGTAGCCCACCACAGGACCCAGTGGGAGAAGAGGAATTGGCCGCAATCTTGGCCAATATGGGTGAGTATGGCAAACCTTCTACTCCACCATACCTCCGCGACAAACCCCAGGAAGAAGATGCACCTGAAAAACCACATGCAGAAGAGGTAGAGGAAGGAAATCTGCTCGTTCATGATGAAAAAGAGATAGGAGATACTGAGAGGGAACAATCTGTTCCCACGGCACCAGAAGAAATTCCAAAGGAAGTGAGAATAGAAAGCGAAGCCACGAAATCAATTAGGGTTCTTACCCCAGAATAGCTAGCACAAAACAGTGAAGAAGTAACCCAAGAGAAAGAACAAGGGACTAGTCACGGCCTAGAACGCAGCAAAAAGCTTGCTGTTCCTTCTAATAAAACATTGGAAATTAGAGAATTACGAAAGGAACAGTGGAGGTTATTGAGCATAATAGCCCAGCTCCACCAACAGATCAGGATTCTGAAAGCGAGGCAGAGAACAAGGAAGACCGCCAGTAAGAAAAAGATGACCATTGCAGTAAGAAACTGCAGGGTAAAACGACGGAGGACTAAAAATCGCTCTGTTGATCAAAACCCTGCGCAAAATCCAACTGTTGTTCCAATTGAAGCCAAAGGCCCAGCTGCTGTTCCAAATGAAGCCGAAGGCCCAGCTGACGTTCCAAATCAAGCTAAAGGCCCAGCTGCTGTTCCAAATGAAGCTGAAGGTCCAGCTGCTGTTCCAAATGAAGCTGAGGGACAGACTGCTGTTCCATTTGAAAAGGAACAGCTGCCAGCCGGTATTCATGTTAAAAAAGAAAAAGACAACATGGAGATTCAAACAGAGGCACCACCCTCAGGGGTGATAAGGGTTCTGAACTCAAAACAACACAATAAGAAAGTTCAGGTAAAACTCCTGGCCTCCACTGATGCATGGAAAAGAGATCCAAAGACAAGGACCTTGCACAAAGGATTGAAAGAGGCTCAGCAAGAAATGGAGAGGCTTAGAGAGCAGACAGTCCCTCGTGAGAAGTATGAAGAACTCCAACAGCAACTACGGAATGTCAATCAATCTAAAAGCTAGGCCTTTGAAGGGTGGCAAAAGGAACAGGAGAAAGTTGCAAAGGTAACCCGTAGGTTAGATACTGTTATCAAACAGATGGATACCTTGTGTTCTTTATACAATGACGTTTTAGCATGTAGGGCCCCTGCCAAAAACTATGCTTTGTTTTTATTGGAACGATACTTACAATTAAAGATAAAGGCTATTAAAGCAGGTGCCCCGATACAAATTAATACCGTCAATGACTTTATAGATTGTTGTAAACATTATGGAGTGAAGGTCCAGAGATTGCTATGTGAATTCTATTTGCATAACCTCGTGCTAGATCAGGAAACTGAGTTGAACCCTGGCCCTTTTGTTGGGGACATTCAATTGCAAGAATTCATCTCATTCGGGGTCAATCAGATTAAATGGCTCAAAGCCTATAACACTTTCCAGAGACAGGAAAATGGCCTAGACTTGTGGGTAAGGGCTGAGCCTAGGGACCCAGCACAGCTATGGAAAGAACATAGAAACCTTATGAGAACTCCGGGTGTCATTGAAACGTTAGGACCCATGCACGAGGCACTCATTCGACAAAGTTTAGAATATTTTCTTTCTATCAAAGACCTCGCCATTGATGCAGCCAAATTCCGGTACCGAACCTCTAATCCAAACATCCAGCTCAGGGAGCCATTTAAGTATGAGAATTTTCAGTTAGCCGCCAATCGTTTGAACCTCTATGGAGAAATCATTTTGAGGGCAGGACCATCCTGGTTAGGATATAGATTCCGCAGTCCAATTATCTGGCATCCTGCACCCGGATATCAAGCCCTATATGAGATGCTTGAGGGTCAAACAGACCAGTTCTTTGACTACCTAGTCACTCACCATGGCTGTAGGCCTCCGCATGAGATTCCTTCTCCAACCTATTCTCTCACTGCTTTGCATGTCAACTACAATGTTTTCATGAGGGCATGAAATAGGGTAAGCAGGGGGGTGTGTGGAGTACTAAAGAGGTATGTTTTTAATGATCATTTTAGTGGCTTTTCAGTAGGACTTATGAATATTTTACATCATGAATGTGGAAAACAATAGAGAATTGTGGTAGAATACGTGGAATTAGTATGCAAAGACTTATTCGCTGATAGTTGTCATTCTCCTCTGCAGGAAAGGGTAAAAACAAGGAGCTGTTGTTCCAAAGGAGAAGATAAGAAAAGGGTAACTGTTGTCCCTTTGATGAAGGACCGAGTGCAGACGAGGCAAAGCAAGCTGAAGCAAACCGGTCCGGAAAAGGAGGAGAAGGCACCCGTTCAGCGGAGGAGAAAGAAGTGATTAGGGATTAACAGTTTTGCGAATCCCTCAGGATCGATCGCTGCTTTATTTATCTTATCACTTATACATCTCCGCCGTTACCCTTATATAAAGGGACGACACTGTTAGTCTGAGGGGAGATGCTTTTATGTAACTTTTTGTTAAAGACTTAACTTTGATCATTGAGTCTCGTTGAACTTGGCTCATTGTACTTTCTGTTTTATGCATTAATATAAACTTGGTGATTATCTCATCTTCGCGTCTGGATTAGCTTAAAGCGGTGTACCCTTGAGGCTAAGGGCCTGGCCCCGGAGGACACTTGCTTCTGTATCACTACGATTTGATTTCTGCGTGGTTTGCTTATCGTCACTAGTTGGTAATCTGATATGCTTTATAAGTTACATCACATGCTCTGCTAAGATTCGTTCATTAATGTTCTTTCCATTGACTCTGCATTATATTATCAATACTTTCAGAGTGGATGAAATCTTATTAGACTCAACTGAACAGTGTTATCCTTGTGTTATGAAGCTTCTATGCTAAGTATGTGTGTTGAAGTAATTATCTGAAAGGTGTGTTCTTTATGATTCAGAATTCATGCTGTTCCATTTTGAAACACAGTTATAATTCTTGTTGATGATTGGTATTAAATCAAATTACTTCCTTAGAGTGTTACGTGTGTATGATTTTCACATGCTGTTCCACAATTGACAGTTATTGCTGTTCCTTTAGTTGGTTGTGTGATTTGCTTGGAGAATGAAAGATTGGAGTTTTGATTACAATAAGAGCTTTTGAGTTGATAGGATAAAGTTTGATTGTTACTCGCGAGGTTTAGTCATAGTAGTTGCTGTTCCATTTCAGAATTGTTGTTCCATTTTAAGCATTGCTGTTCCTTTCTAGATTTACTATTAATTTCCTATTTGATGTTCCATTTTTATCTGCCGTTTCATTTACTCGCATTTGGTGTGAGAGACGATCTGTGGCTGTAGTGAGCCTCTGCATTTACTGCCTTGCTCCCAGACCCGTGATCCATGCTCTAGTTTCCTTTCCATCAGTTTCCAAAGGGATGGACTACTGCTGTCGGACCCTTGACTGATAAAGTTGCTTAATTTTAAGAGTGTGTGCTTTAGTCATTTGAAGGAACTTAGTTATAGACAAGCATCAGTTTACTCTTGTGTTTTGTAGGACGCTGCACTACTAGCATTACTCTGACAAATAGCCTTGGATTGATTCACTCTTTGAAATAACCAAACGTTCCCGGATTGACATATTAATGTGAGGTAATTAGAGGTGAAAGAGACCCTTTTTATAGCTCTACAATTTGTAAATCATTTTGCCATCAATCATATCACAACAAGCCCATGCAGCATCCTTCTCTTTTAGAGGTATGGTGGCTACTACTCAGCCCAAACTCTCTTTTTCTCCACTACTGCAGCAAAAAATCAACACTCTCCAAGTTCACAATGAAGCTCACAAAAACTCCAATTGAGATGTGTGAGGCAAATGAGAGGGGAGACATCATTTTAAAGGTTTGGAGGGGTTGTTTTTGGAAGGAAACAACTCCTAGTTTTCCTCAAAACCACTTGAAAAACCGTGAAATAACCTTTCGTGGGGTCTGCAGCCGACCTGGCAATAAACTTGTCATTTTATGGTCGGTCAAACCCAAAAAACACCCTCATCCCTAGATGAGCCAGTTTTTCAACCGGTTTGAAGGCATGACCTAATGAACCGACCGATTTGACTGGTTTACGGTTCGAACCAACCGATTTTGAATATTATGGTTAAAATAACATAGCTCAATATTATGGCTTATCAATAACACATGCCCTAAAAACCATAACTCGTTTTGTATGGCACTAGTTCACATATAGCATTTTTTCAATTAATTAATTTAATTAAAAGGATAGAAAGAGTATAACTTCTTTTGAGATAAATATGAACCTCCGATTCGTGACTATTATTAAGAATATTCTATAATACTACATGAAGGTTAAATTCCTACCATCCACCTAATAATTATTGATAATTAAATTAAAATCAAGGGAACTCTATTCCATAATAGACATGCTTATGAACATAATAATGCTTTAAGTTATGTTTATTTGTAGTGCATTTCCTTCATCTTTATGTTTATCTATGCACTTTGATCATTCATTTAAATTTATTGTTTTATGTATTTTATAATTTTGTTTATTTGTAAAAAGTAAATAATCTAATAAATTAAAAGAAAATTGGGTTAAAGAATAATATGTAGCTATAATCGATAAAAAATATGTGATGGATTTTTGAAGATTTACCAATAGCAAAAAAAGGTTAAATATGAGATATAAATAAATAATTCTATAATATCTTAACTATTAACACCAATAACTATTTATTAAATATCTAAAAAAATTATTAAGCATAAAAAATAACCTAAATTGCATTTGAAATCCTTATTAGAAACACACAACATATTAAGTTGTTTGCAGAATACATAAAACATTGCATTAGGATTTAGTAAAAAAAGCTTTCTAGGCCTAAGAAAAAAATTTGAATTATGTTTCAAAATAATTCTCCGCTAGAATACTTCAAAAAATCTCTATAATCCAAAAACCATTTACAATTATTGAAGTTTTAATGACTAAAAATAGTAAATTTTCAAATAAGACAAAACTGAACCAGTTAAAACAAATTATGCACGTCATGAAAACTCATGTGCACTCGCTAACTTAGTTGCCTACTCATTATCATAGGTGGTCCATTGTGCAAATATTTTCCACATACACGAGTGTGTGGAAACATATGTTGATCCATAGGAAAATTGAGTGTTTGAATTCTCTCTTTGAAGCACTGGTGTATTTCTATATTTTTGGAACCAAAAGATCCAATTTATTAGTTGTCTCAACTTTAGTGGCCAATTTTTTTTTGCATGTGGCCATGTTCTACTACAAAAATGCCTCTGATTTCAATTTGTGTTTTTGTGCAACTTGCTAGAACTCTAACATCACTTTCTCAAACTATTGAAATCCCTTTGGTGACCCAAAACTAGGCAACTAAAGATTGACCATTGCTTGGTTGATCTTTTCCCATGGTTTGTGGAAAACTAACTATTCTTCCTCGATTTGGATTTTCATCTTAGTGGCCAAATTCATCCATTATTGGACTGCACTCTGCAACATCATTATACTTTCCTCAATCAAAATGTTAATTTTATGATCCTCTTAACCTCTAGCATTCTGGATTTCCTAGATATTCAATCTAACCATCTTGGCACCCTTCTCCCTCCACTTGGGGACATCTATATGCATTACAAATAATTTTAATGTCTCCTCTTGAAGATCTACTATTTTTTACAAAAATGGCCCTTTAACCTGTTTATCCTAACATGCTCTTCCAACAAATCACCCACAAAATTGGACATGGCCTTTGTGGATTCTTTATAAGAATGTGCCTAATACCTGAGGAATTTTAATTCCTTTCACATATCCTCTAATTCCTTTTCCTCTACCCCAACTCTATCAATGATAGCATGTGAAATGACTATCCTGCAAATATCAAGTCACTTACCTAACATATTTGTTAATGAAGAAATTTAAATATCTCCATCGGGTTATGACACTCACTAACAGTGAAGCAAGGTCAGTGATATCAAGGTGACATCATTAGGGCTATAGACACTCACAGGGAGTGGAACAACACCAAAAGAGTAAAATGATCACCTAGAGATTACAAAATATATTAACCTCTTATTAGAAGTTGGCTTTGACTTCGTTTATTTCCCAAATTATAGGTCATTGATTAAAAGTACTTATTTTGATAATCAATTAGATCCCATGTTAAGATAAAGAATGATTTGTGAATCACATATAAATGGATTTATAAATAATTCTTGCTTTTTATGGGTTTTGTGCGAAGTTTGTTTCACTTGTAATTGATCTACTTATATTTAAAGGCATAATCAAAGATGTTGGATTCATCTAGTGAATTGTCATATGTTGAGTACACAACACAATCTAAATGAAATTAACTTTTAGGTAGCACTTTCTTTCTGTCATGTAATTTAAAAAATTCTATTTTTAATAGACTAATGAATTTTCTTTTAACTATTTTACAAATGGCTTTTTCTTAGCAAGAAAACCCCAAACAAGGAAACCTAAGATCAAGAAGTTTTTTTTTTTAATATTATAAGGACATAGAAGGAAAAAATCAAATATATGTGGGGGAGAAACATTAAAAAATGGACTATTTACATTTTTCAATGCCTCTCAAAGGTTTGGGTAAATCACAGTGGTAGTTTCTCTTTGAGCATTAATGTCGAAAGGTACATTAATAGGAATTGTTGATATCCTTTCGAGAGTCCAAGATTTTCTCTAAGACCTAATAGCCTTTCGAAGGTCTAGATTTTTGAAGAAAATCAAGGGTTTTTTAGACTTCCAAGTTTTTTCAAGTGTCGAAAGCTTATCAGAGGTCCATTAAAGAGTGTCACACAAAGAGGCTTTCATCCAATGTTGATAAATTCTTTGGCCTTTCATCATTTCTTCCAAGCACTAATGAACCTCAAGGGTCCATTAAAGATTTGGTAGGTTGATTTTATTTCCATATCCTAATAAGTGAAGAAAAACATGTTGATTTCTTTCGAGGGTTTGCCAAAAGTATGATCCAAATTGGATCATTATATTATTTGTCATCTATCTCGATGCATTTGGAGTGGAAAAAGTGGAGGAATCAGCTCACGGGACCATTTTTACTGGTGAGACCCAGTTTGGCAAAACAAGGTCTGAAACCTTCCAGGAGCATTTTGAGGCATCAAATAACGTTTTTTAGGGGTACAATTTTGTCGCTTTAGTGCAGCACTATTTCATGCTATTCTAAACACAAATATATTTCCAATGGCATAAGAAGTGAAACAATCAGAGTCTGTATGCAAATTTATGCCACTCAGAAGTTGACCTTCTTGCTTTCACACCTATAGTTTAGGAGGATGTCACGTCAGCCTCTATTATTTATGGAAAAGGAGCTAGCCACATGTTTGTGATGTAAAATACTCTAGAAGAGTCTATATTGTAACTCTAGTTAAGAGTTGATGTAGTCAAAATTAACCATAGTAGGCTATCAGTTTGTGTTATAACCAAGTCACTAGGAGGAAGATGCATTACATTCTTTTGAGAGCATTTTGTTCCATAGCTAAGCAAAGATAATCAAGAGAGATAAGAGGTAGAGCACACAGAGAGGATTTATGCACTGTAGCAGCGCACGGGCTACACGCATTACTTATTTGTACCTGCAACCATATTTCCAGACAGAGAAAGAGAGCGGAGCAGCCTCACCATCCAGCTGGGTTTTCTCTCGAAAGGGTTTCTGATCAGGTGCTCAAAAACACTGCTCAAAATTAAAATTTGTTGGATGGGTGTAAAACTTGGACAATCGCCTAGTGCTCATCATCCTGAAGCTGTCACAACTCGTTTCGCATGAAACAGACTCCATATGACTCCAGAAACGAGTTCTGTTCACTTTCCCAAACATGCAAATTTAAAAAAGAAAAGGACAACCCAGTCAGCAGTCCATATTATTGACATGGCATTGACTGGGCAGGTTATGTGGTCATTGACTTGGTCAATGGGATCCTCGGTGAATGATATCATGACAAGTGGCATTCATTTACTAGTCGGATTTATGTGGTTTTGATTGGTTGGTGGGGTGGCCAACCACGAGCTGACACGTGACCCAGCTAGAGGGTGCCACGTGGTAGCCCGAGAGGCCACCAAAATTTTGTTCGAAGTCCAGGCAGAGGCAGCGAGGGTCAAACCCGCAACTCCCCAACACACAACACAACCAATTACCAATGCACTGCGGCAGTAATTCTTAACATGAATGGATCACGTGTTATATTTGAAATTCGTTGGTGTGGAGTTTGGAGAATGAGCTAGACCGCATGGGGTCAACCACAGTTATATAACTTCCCATGTGATCACTGCGGAGGTGGATTGGGGGCCCGACCAATGGGGGCAGGTTGTTGGCCTCATCCCTGGGCACGTGGCCCCCCACGTGGCCACAATTTTCGGAACTTAAGCGTGCATTTTAACTGTATGACAATTTCGCTTGGTTTTTAGTGAAATAGTCGCTCTGTTAGTGCGCTTTGCGAGAAAAATTATAGGATGATGCCAGATTTTGGGGAATTTGCAGTGCAATTAGCAGAAGATTGGGAAGGGCCATAAATTCTTCAATTTTTGACAAAATCAGGAGCATAAAGAGGCTACACATGCATTTTTGGGTATTCTGGAGCCATTGGGACAAGTTTCAGAGCATTCTGAGCATTGTAAACTGATGTATTCACATTGTTTAGCATAATAGAGAGGGCTAAGCCATTGGAAGCTAGACCAAGGAGACATAGCCCATGAGGTGTCAACTCCTTCATCATGTGTTTTTTTGATATTGTTTATGGTAATGTTTATGTCTGTCATTTGTTGTTGTTCAGTCATTTGTTTATGTTAATTTGCACATAAAAATTACATAAAAACACTCAAAAACCCATGTTTAAACTTGCAAACAATCACACAATTCCTCAAGCATATTTAATATAATCTGAAAGGGAATTTTAGCACAACAAAACTAATTTTCTTAATCATATCAAGTTTGGTATCAGAGCTCTTGGTTTTATTTGTACAAGAAGGATTTAATGTTTGCAATTTTATGCCATGCTTACAAGGTTAAAACTCAAAAGAGGAGAAGGGAAATTGGTTGAAAGCCCTGAAGTTGGGTCAAGGGGAAGGAGGGCAAGGTTGCCACAATCTCCAACACTAGTTCTTCCTCAAGTTGCAGTTGAGACTCTAGTGAGTATGTCTCATGAGGGAGGCCTACAAATGTGACAGAAGATGAGAAGGTATTCAGGAAGGATTTATTTGATATGACAGAGATGGTGAAGGTCCTCTATGAAGAGAGGAATACTAGGCTACAGGGTGAAAGATCCAAACCTCCCAAAGGATAAGGTTCTTCAATAGGAGGAGGTAATGGAAATGGAGGTAAACCTCCACCCTCTCCACCATCTTATTCATCTTCTTCTTCATAGGAATCTTCACCCTCTTCCACTAACACAACCCTTACTCATACTCATCAACATACCTCAAAAGGAACTGGTAAATCAACCTTATTAAAACTTGATGTTAAATTTTAACTTCCCATGTATAATGGTGAAGTGAATTCAGAGAAGCTTGATAATTGGATTCATCAATTGGAGGTCTATTGCAAAATTCAAAAGCTTCAAGAGGATGACATAAAGATTCAGTTAGCTTCCTTGAGGATGGAGGGTGCAACATTAGTATGGTGGGAATCAAAGACACGAGAGGAGATAAAAAAACACGGTAAGATCTCAATTTATTGGTTTGATTTCTTTGTTGCAATTAAAATACATTTCTATCCTCTAACTTATATGCAGAAATCCATCATGAATTGGCAGAACTTTAGACAAATAAAAGGTCAAAATGTGCAATATTACACCCAAGAATTTAGAGAAAGGTCTCTAATGTTAGGTGTAGATTTGCAATCACAAGACACGTTGCTGAAGTACATAGGGGGTTTACACAGTTACCTTAGGCATACTATCCTTATGTTTAATCCCAATAATCTAGATGATGTGTCTGTGCAAGCCACTTATCTTGAGGAAAGAGGGAAAACACTCTAGAAGAGGGTAGTAAAAATCCATTTAAGGGTAAAGAAAAAGAAAAAGGTTTCAAGGGAAAGAAAATGCATCCATTAAAAAGGAAGGAGAGAAAAAAATATGTAAAAATTGTTCCAAAGAGCGTCACGATGAAGTTGATTGTTGGAAGTTTCATCCTGAGATGAGGCCTAAGAAATTCAACAACAAAGGAAAAGAAAAGAAAGTTTACGTCATTCAAGAGGATTTGGGATCCGATTTGGGTGATGAGACTAAAATTACAACCATAGGTATAGAAGGAAAATAATCCATTTCTAGCACGAGTATATCAAATTGTCACACTAGCACTCCAAATGAAGAAAAAGGGATTGAATTATTTCATGTGAGGGTAATCTCAAAACGTACAAAACTTGACACACTTTTTGATAGTGGATCTCAAGCCAACTTGATATCTGATGACTTAGTCAAAAAACCTAATCTTGAAACCATTTTACATCCCAAGCCATATCCATTGGGTTGGATATGCAAGGACAAAAACTTACATGTTACAAGAAAATGTATTCTTCGGTTTGCAATCACAACAAAATTCATTGACGAAGTTGAATTAGATGTTGTACCGATTGATATATTAGGAATTATTTTGGGTAGTCCTTAGTCCTTACCTCTATGATAGAAAAGAAACCTTCTATCGTCATGAAAACAAGTACCACTTGTTCAAATATGGTGTGGAGTATACTGTGATAGCTCATCACAAGAAACTAAATCTTTCATTATTAAATGTAGGGCTAATGAAAAGACTAGTGAATTCAAGCAAGAATTTAGTGCTTCTTATGATCAAATCCAATTTTGATGTTGATTATGAAGCGTTCAATGGTTGTAATTCAAAATTGAAAACTAATTTGGTTGATGTAGTTAACCGTGATGATGAGGTGTTTCAGAAAACAAAGAGATTTCATTCCAAGAGGAGAATCCAACATGAAATACCATTGCAACAAAAGTGTCTTCTTCCTAACATTGACATGCACCAGATGTCAAGAAGGGAAAGTGCAAAAATAACAAAGCAAATCCAAGGATTGTTGAACAAAAGGATCATCAAACCATCTCCTTCGCCATGTGGTGCACCTATTGTTTTGGTGTCCAAGAAGAATGGAGAGAATTTCAATAAATGGGATTCAAGAAGTGGCTATCATCAAAGTAGAGTTGTTGAAGGAGATATAGAAGACGACATTAAAAACCAAGCAAGGTTTGTTTGAATGGTTTGTTATGATTTTTGGACTTTTCCATGCTCCTACTACTTTCATGCATATGAAGAAAGATGTATTGAAGCCATTTCTAGACATGATAGTATACTTGGATGACATTTTAATTTTCAAAAAATTTCATTATGAACATGTCATGTATGAGAAAAAAATACTTGATTTCGTATGTCTAGAAAATTTGTTATTGAAGATGTCAAAGTATATGTTGGATAAAACTTCTTTGATGTACTTGGGCCATAATATTGGAGAAGATGAACTGAAGTTAGACCTCTCAAATATTGATGCCATTATGGATTGGTCAATGCTCAAGATAGTTATTTGGATAAGAGGCTTTTTGGGAGTAGCCCAATGTTGGAGGAAATATTTTGTTAATTTTTCTTCTATTGTAGCTCATTTGCATTCTTTGGCAGCTGTGCAAAAGGTCGTCCAGTGGGGAGGCAAACAACAAGAGGCATTTGATGCTTTAAGACAAAAGATTAGTTCAGCCTTTATACTTGCTCTTCTATAATTGAAAAAGTCATTTGAGTTTTCGGTTGATGTAAGTGACTATGCCATGGGCACAGTACTTATGCAACATGGTAGGCTCATTTCATTTCATTCAGAAATTTTCAATGGTGTAGTGATTAATTTGCAGCGACAAAGACACTTTCATTGGATGGGTTTTCTTCTACTATTCCACTTGGTCAAAAGGAATAAGAAAGGTATAAGTGACAAGTTTTTTGATGTATTTTCTACGCCTATAGTTTGTATAACTACTTTTCTCAAGAATCATTTTGTTTTGCATGAAATTTATGTTCAACAAAATACATACTTTCAAGATGTACATTCAAGATTGAGTCAAGGGAATCAAGTAGAGGAATTTGTTTAACATTTGCATCATAATGTGTTGTATCATCTTAGTAAGAAGGATGTTACTACTAATAGTAACATGGACAAAGCCAAAGAGTTCATTGAACAACTCCAAATGGTACATCAAATAGTGCAAGAACAGCTTGAAAATAGCAAAGGCAAGTACAAAGCAAGGCATGATAAGCATCATGTAGATCACAAGTTACAAGTCATTGATGAATGGATCAAGATTGGAAAGGTGAGGGAACTATACCCTCAACTTCTAGAAAACTGAAAGTGATCTTTTGGGGTCCAAAAGGCTTCCAGTGGGGAGGAATGATCAGGTGCTAAAAAAAATAGCTCAAAATTCAAAATTTTCGGATTGGTGTGGAACCTAGATGACCACGTAGTGCTCGTCATCCTGAATATGGCGCAACTCGTTTCACGTGAAACAGATTTTGTATGACTCCATAAACCAGTTATGTTCACTTTCCCAAATAGGGGAATTTCCAAAAAAAAGGACAGCCCAATCAGCAGTCCATACTGCTGACGTGGCGTTGACTCGGCATGTTATGTGGTCGTTGAATTGGTGAATGGGCTCCTTGGTGAATGATATCGTGACAAGTGGCATTCATCTATTGTTCATATTTCTGTGGTTTTGATTGGTTGGTGGGGTGGCCAACCACAGGTTGACACATGGCCCAGCCAGAGGCCGCCACATGGCAGCCCGGGAGGCCACCAAAATGTTGTTTGAAGTCTAGGCGAAGGCAATGGGGGTCGAACCGGCGACCTCCCAACACACAAAACAACCAATTACCAATGTACCGTGGCAGTAGTTATTAACATGAATAGACGACGGGTTCTATTTGAAATTCATTTGCGTGGAGTCTTGGGAACAAGCCAGCCCACGTGGGGCCAACCGCGGTTATATAACCACCCATGTGATCACTAGGGAGGTGGAGTGGGGCCTAATCGGCAGGGGCGGACCATTGGCCTCAGCCCCGGGCACGTGACCACAGTTTTCAGAACTTAAGCATTAGTGGGCATTTTAACTGTCTGACAATTCCGCCCAATTTTCGGCGAAACTGTTTCTTTGTTAGTACGCTTTGTGGGCAAAATGGTAGGATGATGCCGAATTTTGGGGAATTGGTGGTGTGATTAGTAAAAGATTGGGAAAGACCATAAATTCTTTAGTTTTTTACCAAATCAGGATCAAAAAGAAGCTACACCAGAATTTTTGGGCATTCTGGAGCCATTGGAACAGGTTTCAGATCATTATGAGCATTGTAAACTGATGTAGACGTAGCCAAACCATTGGAAGCTGGACCAAGGAGACATAGCCCAGGAGGGGTGAACTCCTTCATCATGTGTTGTTGTGATACTATTTATGGTGATGCTTATGTCTGTCATTTGCTACCATGCAGTCATTTGTTTATGTTAATTTGCACATAAAAACACTCAAAATCCCATGTTTAAACTTGCAAACAATCACATAATTCCTCAAGCATATTTAATATAATCTGAAAGGGAATTTTAGCACAAAAAAACTAATTTTCTTAATCAGATCAGTTTCCCAAAGAGAATATATTGTGTCTTGTGTGTGTGTGTGTGTGCTTATATTACTATTCTTCGCTTTTCTAGATAATTTCCATTCGCATGCATGCATTAATTACAGTTAAATCCACATATATTAAAGTTTAATAAATTGTATTAATGTAGAATTTTCAGAGTTTTAATATAATATTATTAGATTTGTTATGACGAACTATTATAATTTTGAAGTGTTATAATGCACCTTTCTATTGAGTCCCAAAAAGTGAAGCAAAGCATGCCAAAGTTGAAGTTTTTCAAAAGTATCCAAATGGATAGAAATTGAACTTATTGGCCACTACCTATGAAAAAAACTTGTTTCTAATGTGAATTTACCAATTGGAGGAATTATTTAAACCAAAATATTTACCAAATTCAATTGTAACCAATATGATTTCCCTCTTCAATGCATATAGATTTTTCCTTGTTGTTACACGTCATTTTGTCACCATTAGGCAAATGACCACTAATCTTAATCTCTCGCTATCTGATGAAGTGTTCCAAGCATTCCCCTACAATGTTGGAAGCAAACAAATCCCAAAGACAATAAGAATCCTATATTACACTACTCAAAAAATTCCTTTTAAGCACTTGTGTAGTTCCCTAGCTAGTATCTACGCAAACACAGTTTTGACCATTTTGGTCAGCGCAATTCTACACTCTGTCTTCCACTTAAAACTACACAAATCTCTTTATGAGAGTGAAAATAAAAAAGTGATTTCTAGAAGCCTTGTTGGAGGAATATTTCCTAACTAAAGGCCTCGAGCCTCTACATACTGGGGCCTCATCCCTTTATTCATGGAGAAAATTCTCTCCCTTTGTGGAACCCTAATCCCTCCTTTTGAGGATCTCATCCCTTGAGAAGAGGATCTCAAACCTCCTCCTCTTGGCCTATAAATTCAACACAGACCAGAGGGTAAGTGGGACTTATGAATGTAAACTTATGTTTTTGGAATATAGTTGGAAAGCTTGTCACCTAAAGGGAGGATTAGAGACCATTGGGAGGAGGCTTACATCATCAAGGCAAGGTTGTATTGCTTATTCTTGTTCAAATTAATACAAGAAACTGTTTCTTTCCTGATTGCCCTATTTTTAATGCTCTTTGCAAAGCTCCTTGATCTTTTTCATAGTTTATAACTGAATATTGGTTTAATCGTATGACATATGTTATGTTACAATTGGCATTCACTTTGTGTTTCATCTCTATCTACGCTATGCTTTTATGCCTTGTTTTTTTATGTTCATTCATATCTTCCTATGAAGTGATGAGAAATTTCTTTTCAAAGCATTGAAAGAACTTCCATAGTCATTTTGTAGAAAGGTAAGAGGCTCTTGCATATCTCATTTTTCCTACTTTAGTTGTAAATTAAGGAAAGGTAGCAGTCACTCACTTTGTTTGTTACTATATCTCTTTTGAATCTTGGGAGATTTCTCTTGTCTGTAAGAGCGATTTGTCTGCCATAAAAAATTGGTAACCATACTAGGGAACGATATTTTCTTCATTATGTCCTCTTGTGACCTTTGATTTATTTCTGTAGCTTGTCTGGCTATCTTTTGGACCCTGAAAGATTAAAGTTTTGGATTTTTGGATTTGATTTTTTTTTCTTAAGTTTTATTGATTTTCACATGATTTCTTTTGCAACAATGTCCCTATTTGTGCACCTTTCCTTTAGCAATAGTGTGTCAGCGCACTAAACCCAACTGATTGCCTGTGAAAGTCTCTTAAATTTTTGAAAATTAGGGTTTTCACTCTTGTGTCTAGAATTTTTTTATTATTATGCTTTCTTGGATCTGTTTACATTATGCAAAAGTTTGTTTTAATTTGATTGAATGTTGTGAATTGTCTTCTTGGGAAATTCTTCTCTTTATGAATTAGGGTTAAAAATATTCATCTGATGATTTGTTGATTTATCAAAGGAAGGATTGGTAATTGTTGAGTTTGTGTCTGCCTGTATTTCTTCTTTCAAAGGATCATATTTAGTATTTGTTTTACCTGCTTGTGAAGAATCATTGACATAATGAAAATTAGTGCTTTTCAAGATTGGGTATTTTTCGCTCATAAAAGTGCCTCTTTTGTTGAAATTGAAATTAAAAGTTATTATTCTTTTAGTAGTGAAGCATATCAAAATTATATTTTAGACATTGTCATATTCATAACATTCATTTGAAAGATTTATTTTTTAAGATTTGTTGGTTTTCTTTTCACATTTTGAAAAGTTTTGCGTGTTGTATGTTCAAACGAAGTTTTTATAATTCTTGTTATTTTGGATGAGTTGAAGTGAAATTTCTACATTGAATCAATCTAAAAGTGAAATTTTGTGCATTTACTGAAAAGAAAGCATGGTGAAGTTAGAAGTTTTACATTATTTTTGAATATCGAAAATACTCTCTCTTTACCATAGCTAGAGATTCATCAAAGTAAAATATTCATTTTTGCATATTTGTTGCATTAGGGTTGGAAGCGAAAATTGATATCATTTAAACCACATTTATTAAATCGACTTTAATGAAAGAGAAATTGTAAAAGAAATCATATTTTTAATTAACCAAACATTAGTGGTTCTAGGTTAGAAGATGTGTTATGGCATCTATAAACATAATAGTTGTCATTTTCTGTGTGTGACACATTTTGCAGGTATTCGATATTCCACGTATGTAAGTATATGGTAACATTCTCCACATACCTTTGGGTATATCGGATGACGTTCTACATATGAAAAATATATGGGGATGCTTCCTATCATACTTCACATTAGACAACACTAACACAAGTTGTACCTCCACGTACCTCGAGTATATTTTGGAGACCCCCTTCTAGGTTGCATACCATCCATAAGTAACCGATTCGTATGCTTTTTCATCTATGATACACTGAACAAAAAATTCGAGGAGACTATTTGCACGTATTGGAAATGGTATTCCGTAGTTCACAATGGCTAGTAATCCTTTATACCTACTTACCCTTTTTTGTTGTTTATTTGATTTAATAAAATTGGAACAAAACCTTAATAAAATTCATCATGGCCAGTTTACCACGATATTCGCATAGAATGCATGGTTTACCCCCTGAGTACACACCTAGTCAATTAGAGAAGATCAAAGCAGAGAGATCGAAATTAACAGGATCTGGACCCTCAGATCAACCTGAAACATTTGGAGTTGTAGAATTGGAAACAATAGAAACTGAAGTTACTCAACCACACAGAACATAATTAGACCCAATTCACTCTGGACCTGAAGTTAATGAGATTATTCAAGGTGAATATGAGATTGGTGAAACTTTAGAGACATAATTACCTAAACCTAAAATTGAAGAACCTGAATTTAATGTTTTTGAGCCTATATCACCTTTAGTTTCTATAGTTCCTACTCTTGTACCGTCTTCATCTCGAAGAAGAACTATAATCATAACTGGTTTACCTCTTGGCCTTATAAGTATTGAAGATATTATTGAAGGTGAGGAGGAATAATCACCACACACTCCTCTCACTGCTAGTGATCCGTTAGTTTTCCCAAGACTTCCTTTTGATCCTTTTCAACCCGATCCTTAGTATTTCACCCCTTTTAACTATTTAGGTCAAGGTATTCCTCACTTACGTACTCCTTTTGATTTCACAGCTATGAAAATCATGTCAGAAATACTCTTGTAAGCCAATCTACTGTAACTTCCATGTTTATAGGCTCAGTTCCCATTGGATATCAATCACTTACTAGAACGTTTTCAAGAGCCAGTCCTTGCCCTCCATTTTATCCTTGTCTTTCTGGAGTCTCATCTAGTTTATCTACCTCTAATCTAGAGGAAACTGCTTCAAGCATAACGTCTATGCCTGAAATACCTTTGAAATCTGACCAATATGTTAATATGATATCTGGTAATACATGTATTCCTTAACCAACTCCAACTGGTGTTTATTTTCCAGTTGGGGGGAAACCATCCTATGTTATGCCTAGAGGAAAAGCCCATAGTGAAATGTATCCTCCAGTTGTAGGACAACCTATTGCCGAAACTTACACAAATTTTGGTCAGATACCTTAGGTCGGTCCAAGTCCACCTATTGTGTCTCAACCCTTGATTGGTGCTCCTTTTCCAAGAATGGAGGGTACTATTTGGAATCCTTCTTATGTTCAATATCTTGTTCAAATTTCTCCACAAGTTCCTATTTATCAACCAATTCAGACTACTTGTCAATTTATACCACAAACACCTATCCAAGGCACCCCACGAGTGTTTGACCACCAGCCTGTTCAAATTATTTCACAGACACCTGTTCAGCAACTTGTCCAAGGGACCCTACAAGTATCTGTCCAACAGTCTATTCAAAGTACCCTATAAACATTCGTTCAACCTACTGTGTAGATAATTGTTCAACAACTGGTTCCAAGTATACCCCAAACACCTATCCAATCAATGCCCAAAATTACTATTTAAGGTACACCTCAAACATTGGTTCAACACCCTATACAGAATATGCCTCAAGCATTTGTTTATCAAATTTTTCCTACTTTTCAATCTACAATGCAGATACCTAGTGTAGCATTGTTTCAAACACCGTATCAAGGACAAATTGTTCAAGGTCAAAATTTTCAAGGACAACCTTATCAAGGAAATCCTTTTCAAGGTCAACTTTTTCAAGGACAACCTTTTCAAGGACAACCTTTTCAAGGTCAACCTTTTCAAGGTCAACCTTTTTAACGACAAACTTTTCAACGAAAACCTTTTCAAAGTCAAGCTGTGCAAGGCCAACTTTATTTGAGTCAAATGGTACAGGTTCAACCATACCAGAATCAACCTTTTCAAAGTCAACCATACCATGGTAATACTTTTCAAACTCAACCTAGTATGGGTTACCCTAGTTACCCTAGGGGAATGAAATTTCCAACTGCTCAAGCTATTCTAGGATACCCTGGATATCCTCCTCTAGGGGTTGGACTTAATCCTCAAGGGTATCAATATCCTCAACAAGAATTTAATTGACGGTTACCTCTTATAGCAACTTGTAATGGAAGAGGAGGTTATAGCTTATGCCCAATATTTATACCTTATCTACACACAATCTGGAACTTTGTATAAAAAAATCCCAAATTTACCTTGCCCATCCAACTCAGATCAAAAAGTTTTGATTCCTAGAGGATCTCACACCATTGATGGTGTCATTTATTCTATTAGCCAATAGTCAAAGAGTAAATCATCTAAGAATAATTCTAAAAACACTGTTGGGTGCGAGATCCCCCAAGGGAGGTTTTGGGGCATATAGCCCAGATTTTGGTCAAAAATTGTAAACTCTGATGTAAAGACTCTGCATTTTGTGTGCGTAGAGCGCGTAGCTTGTAAAAGAGTCATAGGGTTGTCCGCCTTCAATTTTGTTAATGTAATTTCAGCTGTAGAGATCTACCCATGGTTTGCGGACCATGGGATTGTATAAATAGAGCAAGGCTCTAAGTAGTTAAGACATCAGAGGAAAGATGAAGAGATGAGTCGTACCTGTGGAGTAAAGTCTAGTTTTGGGTTGTAGAGTAGGAGAAGGCTCTACAACTGAGTGCGCAGAGGCCTAGTAGTCCACAGCTGAGTGCGCGGACCCCTGCAGTTGAGTGTGCAGGGTGAGTCGAGTTTGTAACAGTTAGAAGTATTAATAAAGAGAAGTTTCATATTAATTTTGTGTATTTATTTCCTGTTTTATGCATTGAATATATTGGGTATAAATTTCACTTCTACTATTTATATGATGCGCGAATATATATGAATGTGTTGATTAAGTGAATGCGAGATAGAATATCTGCTTACGCGAAGTTAACTAACATATGTAAGAAGATAAGTAAGATTCGTAGTGTAATTTGGGGAAATAGCACAAGTCGCTGCCATAGCAGCGCAAAAGCATCTCAGCCCTGGGTTAGGGCTGTGCAAAAGAAAATTATAACAGATCGCGAAGGTATTAAAGGTTAGAACAATGCATGAAGTACCCTGTGCGAAGGTAGGCATAGTTGGACTAAATCGACACCACAGACATCTCAAGGGTGCAGAAACTTGGTTCTAGCATCCCCCCATATTGCTTTGGGCGAGACTTTAGTCTGCGCTCTGCGGGCTGATGCCGAAAGGGCTAATAGTGTAGGGATTTGTTTGGCTAAATAACTTTGAACCTGGGTCAGGCCCCCTCAAGCCAACAAATGGTTCTGTTGCCAGGACTGAAATCAGTATAGATATGTCTGATGTCGTATCACTGGAATCCAACTAAGAAGGAAATTGAAGGCTGGTTGGATAGAAGAATTCATGAGTTGACAACGTAGGAGAGCAAAAACCCGTGACTATCAAAAGAAGAGTGGTTAGACTGCTACCTATACACAGAGATCCATGAAATCTTCTTCGCGTCCTTCACTACTGAGCTATACGAGTGGATTGCGAAGCTAGCAGATAACCAAGGAAGGTGGAAACTTGACGGTCCTATTGTGTGGACCCAGAGTTAGTAAGCATCAAAGGATAAGATCATGTGCGCTGTTGATCAATAGCTCGATCAGATTATAGGAGGATTCATTACTGATTTTGCGGTCGACACCTCAGTCAAGTATAGCAATGTAGAGCGACACTTTCTCAAAGGACCGCGAGGTAAGTACATAAGGTCTTTGAATACTTGGATTAAAATTTTATTGTGCAAAAATAGGGTTATGCAGTTACCTTGATGTTCGCGGCTACGCGAATTGGAAAAACTTACAGGAACGAAGGAAATAAGGGACCAAAAAGTAGCCCCTTGATTTCACCTCTGCGAGGAGACGAGGAAGAGCTCGCGAAGGTCTCTCCGTGAAGTGTGATACATTTGATAAGGCAAAGAATTATATGAATACCACCTCCACCCACACAACCACCAGCTTCACCGCAATCACCTCCATCTTCACCTGTACCACCACCACCTCCACCGCGATTCAATATGGCAAGCACAGTGAAGTTTCCTATGTTCAAAGGATTGGGAAATGAGGATCCAGACCAATTCTGGTTCGTTGTAAGGGCCATATGGGAAGCACAAGGAGTTACAGATGATAATATAAAGAAAGTGACACTAGTTAGCACCCTGCAGGATTGCGCGTTGACCTGGTATATTAAGCACTCTAATGATAATCCAAATGCGGGAATCACAGATATCCAAAAAACGCTAAATAAATAATTTAGTAGGCCAAAGTCTGAAGCACAGTCGATCATTGGATTCAAAGATATCAAGATGCTACTAGGTGAGACTCCTTGGAAGCTGGATTAGAGGCTGAAATGTACGATTCGCAAAGCTAATATGAATCTGACATATGGACAACATCGCGACTGGTTTGTAGCTTTGCTAACACCACATTTAAGGAGTTCTCTATTGTAACAGAAGCTAACGATGCAAGCTGTTAGAGTCCGTCTTTTCAGTCCTCCGACAAATATCAAACATGCTCTTACAAAGTGATTTTAAGATGTGAAGGTCAAATTTTATCATTTCAGTGAGTTTTCAAGAAAAATTTGGTCACTACGTACTAGGCCTAGGGTTTGCTTTTACTCCGGTCAAATTTGTCCAAATGTCAGTCCATGTCACCGTTCAGCTGAGTGTACTATCATTCATAGGGTTTTCATTATCATGCCAATTTCCACTGGGTCATTTTACACCTTGTTCATGCTTCAGTTGCACCTAGGTAAGGTCATTTCCCTCTCCTAGGGTTTTGAAGGCAATTTCTCTTGGACGGTCAAATCATCGGCAAAAATTGTATGCTGATGTTCATACACCTTCCCCTTTTCTTAAAGTACCTTATCAAACACTTCCCATCACTAAGATCCCCCAAATTCCTCATTTTCGCACAAACCCTAGTTTCTTGCTACAACCTGGCAATTTTCTAGGTTGGACCTGTGTTTTGCCTTTTTGGACCCCTTCCCCTCACTCAATCTTTGAAATTCCAATTTACCCTACTTCTTAACATCCCTCCCTACTTCCAAAAATTTTCCCAAGAATTTAGAAGCTGCTTATCCCCTTCATTTCGCTTCATTTCGAGAAATCTCTTGTTCCACACATCGGGATAGGTTCTACTACAATGATGTTTCTGAGCAGTAAAAGATGAATTTTGGATACCTGAGAGAGGTTTTTGTCCAAAACATGCCAAGGAAGAAAAACCTCCTTCACGTTTTACACAGGTATAATGGTTTTGGAGAAATGTCAAAAATACAATCGCCTCGGGAGAATTGATGCACCTCTGAAGTGACCTTGGGAAAATCAAGCTTTCTCCTAGCGCGGTTGGCCAAATGACTTGCTTGATGAGCCAAATGATAACTAGACACAAAGATATTTCCCATGAGATATCATGAGCTCAATTTGGAGTTGAGGAAGGCATCCAAAAGTTGACTGTAACAACACTCTTCCTTTAGGCAGCCTCATTTGGCACATTTTGACCAGTATTGGGAGATTTGACTTTTGATAGGGAAACTGAACTCTAAATTTAAAAATTCTGGCTGGGTGGAAAGTAGACTCAAATACCTTTCCAACGAGCTATCCTGCACCCAATTTGGACACCAGGAAGGCCTCAAAAAGTCACCTGGAAAAGGGCGCGACGCACATAGAGAGCGCGACGCACTGGGAGAAAATTTCCAGTGTAAATTTACACTGGCGCGGCGCACATGGAAGGCGCGGTGCATAGAGCTGCCAAGGCTGATTTTGCTCAGAATTTGCAACCAATTGCCTTCAATCCCTTCAATTTTCCAGGTGGGGTCAATCTCTCAGTGTTTCATCCATTTTTATGTTAATATGATGATAGTTCATGGCAGCTTATGGTTGCAGAAAAACTCTTAAACCCTACCACCTAAAAACACGAAAGCCATTGTTGCTAGGGTTGCAAAATTGTGGTGTTGATGCTAAGGTTCGATTTTCCCTTCCTTACCATTTTTCCTTATCCCCCTATGCCATTTTTCCTATTATCACTACCCTAAAACACTACCAAACTCATATTCCCTTACCCTCCTCCTATTACTCAATACAAACCATAAAACCCTACCTTACCAAAAAGCCAAAACCCTACCCTATCAAAATACCCAAAACCTCCTACATATAGCCAAACAAACTTCTCCTATAACCCCTATTCCCATTTCATTACTCCCCTCATAATACTCCCTTGTTTCATTGTCCCCCTTGGTGGCAGATATCAAAACAACACCTAGTGTCACCATCATCAAAGGGGCAGCCTAAATACAGTTTATAAATAGCAGCCATGGCATCCGAGGTTTCATCAGAGTATGAGGTGGAGACCCACAATGATACAACTTCAGGAGAACAGGCCCCCAGGAGACATCACCGGAGTGGAAAAAAATTTAGAGATGAGCCAAACACCCTCATTGAGTTGTAGGTATGCCCTCTTGCTATGTCATGTTTCCAGCAACTAGCATGTTTTGAATTTTGTCAAAGGGTGGCAAATGTCAGAGTTCATCATGAGTTGGCCCGTATTTTTGCACTTCACCTACATGGAGGTCAGTCTACCTTGGTTGGGGTCACTTTCACATTGACACCCGAAGCCATATCAGTGGCAACAGGCATACCAAATGTTGGAGAACAGTGGCATAAGAAGAAGAAGGTGGAGAGGCATCATTATGAGCCTTACATTAAGGCCAGTTGTTTGAGTCAGCTCACGAGAGTTTTCCCATTCATATTTTTGAGAGATGAGTATGCTCCGCTCATGAAATTGATCATGAAGTACTTCAATTGTGAGGGGAGGTTTTCTCGCCTTTATGCCTACCACATTAGGTTGCTCATGCACTTTACCAGGGTGCGGATGATAAACCTCCCATTTTTCATTTGCGGGAACATAGAGAGGATGAAAAATTTCATGCAGCATAAGACCCCTCAGTAGCAGCTCAACAGTGTTTATCACTTTTCTCTTATTCGGATTTTGGTGGATCATCAGTTGGGATTACAGGGTATTGCTTGGGAAGACTTCATCTCCCGTGACTTCTTCAGCGTTCCACAGGTAGTATCAGAGGTATAGCATGAGATAGGTGTTCCATCACATCAGTATGAGCGCCATGAGGCTGCTACTATGCCAGTACTTATCACCTATCAGAAAGGCAGTAGACCCTTATTTGCAGTAGCAAAGTGAGTTTTATCTCCACCTTGGGTGGAGGTGGCCTTGCTTCCGACATTAGCATCACAGGAGCAGGGCAAGGGTAAGGAGCCAGTGCAGGAGGAAGGGCCATCAGGTGAATGAGAGACCGAATTCATTCTCCTCCATGATGATGAGACAGATACAGAACCAACAAATGTAGAGCTTACAGAGATCATCCAGGAGCAGCAATCAGTGATTGAGGCCTTATCGCTTGACTTGGAGAGGGCCAAGTGGAACATGAAGTACCTGGAGCAGATAAATAAGCAGCTTGAGGACCAGCGGGTAATTATGGAGCTGCAAAACATTCGTGAGCATCGCCAAGCTGCTAAAAGGAGAAGAGTTGAGCTCACATCATTGGAGCAAGAAATCAATGAGGATCGGGAGGCCAACCTCGAGAGGGTCAACATGCACTTGGAGAGGCTGCTGGATAAGGCCGATAGGGACCTCACTCTACTAAGACATATGGCTTTCCATTACAGGGCATGAAACATGAGTGCAAAGGCTCGAATAAAGAGCTTGAAGGCAAAATTGAGGAAAGCAACAAGAAAAGCAAAAGAGGCAAAAGAGCAAGATCAACTTCTAATCTTGGCTGAGGCTTCCTTGGCCCATCATAACACCTCATAGAGAACCTCCAACCCAAATTTCAAGAAATTTGGGGAATTTTTGGTCACATGACAAATTTTTGGGCAAAATACAGGGTTTTTCTCCCTGTGGCGCGGCATTAAAAATCGGAGCTCCAAATAAGGAATGTTTTGCATTTTTGGATTCAGCATGGAAAATCACAACTACTGGTGCTCGGACAAGAAATTTGGGCAAGATATGAGTCTCCAAAAGGTCAAAAACACCCAAAAAATGGCCTCTCTACCCCTTTTTTGACAGACATGAAGCAGTCTTGGGAGAATGGAGATTTGGAGGGGAAAATGAGCACCAAATTCAAAAATTCTAGTGGGGTTAGAAAGTAGGCAGGACAGGCTTTCCAACAAGCCCACTTGGGCACATTTTGGACACCTGAAAGTGCCCCAAAATAGGCCCCAAATTAGCGCGGCGCACAGAGAAAATGGCGCGTGCACAGAGGAAAAATTGCCAAATTTGCTTCCGTTTCGCGAATTTTCGATTCGCGACTTCTCCAAGTGGGCTCACTCATCTACACTTCGGTTTTTTGGCACCAAAGGCGGCATTTAAAGCATTTTTTTTTTCATATGGATTTCTATCCAAGTGGCAAAGGAAGACAAACGGCCACCCAAGCCAAATGTCATGTTTGTAGCGCTGCACCTGTAGCTGATGGTTGGCTCTTCATCTCCATTTTGTAATGATTCGAGTAACTACCCAACCCTTGGGCATTCTATCTCTTCATGGCACATTCTATATATTGTAGGTAAGCTATTTGCAAAGGGTTGGTTAGTTTGTAACTTCTGGGAGACTGTGGGAAGGAAACTTTGTTTCTTCACTATGTATTTTTGATAGAGAATTAATGAAAGGCACCGACTCTGTTTCATAAGATTCTTGTGGTTGTGAGTGTAGCAAATGTGTCTCTTATGTTTTCATATGTATTTCGTTATGTTTCATAATTCAATTCATGTTCGTTTCCAGTGAAATTTTCTGAGTGAGATTAGGTAGAATTCAATTTTATTGCTCTACCTATGGGAAAATTTCATGTTCAGTGTTCTTCTTCTGTTGAAAAGGATTCATGTTCCTATGCCCTTTTCACACTCCTCAGCAATCTCTCTGTTCCGCGTTATTCCAAACTAAATTGCTACACTTTCCGCCTGCCTTGCCTCATGAAGTAATCTGTTCCTTTATATTAAATTCTCTGTTCTTTGCTGACCGTTGGTCCCATACCATCCCAGAAGTTCGGTCATTCATAAAAATTGTTTCTTGTATCCATATTCACTTTCTAGCCTAAGATCAATATTTCATTGTAAGTCATCTTAGACCGTTTTTTCTTATCTATTCACTGAGCGTGACTCAGAGAGATCCCTCTCCTGTTCTGGTAGGGCTAGCTACCAGACTGAGCGTGGTTTGTGGTTACCCTGAATTTTGCCTTCCTTCAGCCTAGGGCAAATTTAGGTGCTAACATAGTGGCGACTCCGCTGGGGACGAAAATGGTTTGCTTGAAGATTGTTTTGCCCCAATACATATCTTAAGTTCAGAGTCGATTGTTGATGGTGAATAACGATCAGACATAAGATGGCAAAAATCATTCACCTGGTGACTCCATTCATTGAAGAATCCAACAATCGGTGCTTCATGGTGACTCTACTGCAGAGAGGTCAGTAGCTTTGAGATTTTCAAGATGGATCGGGTTGCAAGAAGATACGCTCCCATGAGCCGAGATCACATTCTAGGCTTTCCAAATAAGATTATGAATGTAGATTGGTCAAGGAATTTGCCTACGTTTAAAGATGATGGTAAGAAGGACGCTGCTTTACATCTAGTTCGATTTCACATGCATATTCGCAAGTTGAAAGTTGATTTTCCTGAAGATTTCTTAATGAAGATATTCATGGCCACTCTAGAAGGTGAAGCCCAATCTTGGTATGAAAGTTTGCCACCTGCTTGTATTTACTGTTTAAATAATTTTCATGCCATGTTCATTGAAAGATATAAAGACTCTTATACATCATTAAATCTAGTTCATATTGCAAACATGCTTCTACTTTTATTGAAAGCCTTGAAAAATACTATGAGGATGATAATTTTATGGATGATGAGATCATGGAAGCCCTGGATGAAAATCCCTTTCAGTAGCGTAAAGACGATCATGAAAATTTGCAGCATGATCAAGATTGTAGTACAATGGAAGAGGAAATAATTTTGCATCTTGACAGTCAACAGGAATTACATGAAATGGATCAGCAGTATGAGGAATATTTATATACACCTTCACTTGAAATTAATGAAGATAATCACTGTTTGAGCGAAAGGAAACAAAAGGTCTTATCTCCTTTGTCTGAAGACGAGATAGGTCAACTCTTGCACGGTTATGTTCCAGCTCAAGCTAAAGCGGATTTTTAGTGCACACATGGTCAAGAAGGTGACGGTAGAACTTCTTCCTCTGGTGAAAATGATGATAGTCTTGTAAGCAGCTTTATAGATCAGCAGGTTGAAGATTTCCATATGGCTGAAAGTGATGAAAGAGAAAGTGTCATTTCGGATCTGTCCATAGAAGAAGACATCATGCAGGGAAGTCCAGTTCTACTTTCAGAATGTGATAACGTTAAGTCAACCCTTTCAGATCCAGATTTGGATTATGGTGACCAAGAAAACATTGTACTAAGTCCCATGAAAGAGAACTCTGCTGCTGAAATCATTTGGGATGAAGAAGACAAAGTTTTGGATCCAAATGTTCTCATGTCATCAGAACACAGTCTTCATGAAGAGGTAATCCAGTCAGCTCATGAACAACAAGATGAGAATATTGTTTAAGTAAGTGAAAAAGGTTCCTTGGATGAATCGTTGGTAGATGATAGAAATGTCATGCTTGGGTTTCAAGAATCATTCGAAGTTTCTTTTCTCATGATTGATGAATGCAAAGACAATCTGGCTGTCATATCATATGAAGGTGACCTACAATACATTCAGGCTACCGAAGAGCAGAACATTTAGGATTGTCTTTTAGACTCTTCCTCATATGTTTCATGTTTTGAAGTGTTCTTTGAAGAGGAAATCCGCTCATCTGCTTGTTCATAATTTTTTGAGGACCAGGAACATACTTTTTCTGAAGTACATTATGAAGGAAGATCAGAATCAAAAGAAAAAGACATCTTGTTTCCTCAGCAGGAGGTAAATCTTCATGTTTTTCATGATCTAATGGCAAATCTATTGCAGTCAGTAGTGAAGGTCATTATTGCAGTATTCAGTGATGAAGGAGATCATGGTCAATTATGTTTTTGGAGGCCGAGTTACCAGTATCTATTGTTGACCAAAAGATCTGATCCGGAGAATCAATCAAAGAGGCATCTACTTGATTGGTTACATTGGAAGACACATTACACATGATTGTACATATTGCATTAGTACATAGGTGGTTGTCATCATGATTTGGAACCCTCAGATCTTGTTGGACTGCTACCATTGAAAAAGTTTTGTGAGTTCTTGTTTTAGTTAAGTCAGTCATGAGTCGTTTCCTTTTGTTAGAGATTTGGAACCCTCAGATCTTGTTGGATTGCTGCCATTGAAAAAGTTTTGTGAGTTCTTGTTTTAGTTAAGTCAGTCATGAGTCGTTTCCTTTTGTTAGAGTCAAGTTTTTCCAGTCATGTCAGTTTGCATTGAGTCAGTTTCGGTCAAGTTTTAGTCAATAAATGAGTCGAAGTCTTGTGTTGTTTGTCGAAATAATGACTCCATAGCCCAATGGACGAAGGCACTGTCTAGCTCTTCCAGAGATCTGTTGTTCTTGGCACCTCCAAGGAGCTACCATCCCCCATTGGAGCCAATGTTAGAGTCGGTCTTGTCAGTCCTCCGGCAGAGATCAAACATGCTCTTACAAAGTGATTTTAAGGTGTCAAGGTCAAATTTTATCATTTCAGTGAGTCTTCAAGCAAAATTTGGTCACTAGGTACTAGGCCTAGGGTTTGCTTTTACTCCGGTCAAAGTTGTCCAAATGGCAGTCCATGTCACCATTCAGCTAAGTGTACCATCATTCAGAGGGTTTTCATTATCATGCCAAGTTCCACTGGGTCATTTTACACCTTGTTCATGCTTCAGTTGCGCCTAGGTAAGGTCATTTCCCTCTCCTAGGGTTTTGAAGGCAATTTCTCTTGGACGGTCAAATCATCGGCAAAACTTGTATCCTGATGTTCATACACCTTCCCCTATCCTTAAAGTACCTTATCAAACACTTCCCATCACTAATATCCCCCAAATTCCTCATTTTCGCACAAACCCTAGTTTCTTGCTACAACCTGGCAATTTTCTAGGTTGGACCTGTGTTTTGCATTTTTCGACCCCTTCCCCTCACTCAATATTTGAAATTCCACTTTCCCCTACTTCTTAACATCCCTCCCTGCTTCCAAAATTTTTCCCAAGAATTTAGAAGCTGCTTATCCCCTTCATTTCGCTTCATTTCGACAAATCTCTTGTTCCACTCATCGGGATAGGTTCAACTCCAATGATGTTTCGGAGCAATAAAAGATGAATTTTGAAAAACTGAGAGAAATTTTTTTCCACAAAATGCCAAGGAAGAAAAACCTCCTTCACTTTTTACACAGGTGTCATGGTTTTGGAGAAATGTCAAAAATACAATCGCCTCGGGAGAATTTATGCACCTCTGAAGTGACCTTGGGAAAATCACTTTTTATCCTATCTCGGTTGGCCAAATGACTTTCTTGATGAGCCAAAGTATAACTAGACAAAAATATCTTTCCAATGAGCTATCCTGAGCTCAATTTGGAGTTGAGAAAGGCATTCAAAAGTTGACTGTAACAACAATCTACCTTTAGGCAGCCTCATTTGGCACATTTTGACCAGCCTTGGGAGATTTAATTTTTGATAAGGAAAATGAACTTAAAATTGAAAAATTTTGGTTAAGTTGAAAAGTAGACTCCAATTTCTTTCCAACGAGCTATCCTGCGCCCAATTTGGACACAAGGAAGGCCTCCAAAAGTCATCTGTAAAAGGGCACGATGCACATAGATAGCGTGGCGCACTGAGAGAAAATTTCCAGTGTAAATTTACACTGGTGCGACACACATGGAAGGTGCGGCGCATAGAGCTGCCAAGGCTGATTTTGCTCAAATTTACAACCAATTTCCTTCAATCCCTTCAATTTTCCAGGTGGGGTCAATCTCTCAGTGTTTCATCCATTTTTATGTTAGTATGATGATAGTTCATGGCGGCTTATGGTTGCACAAAAACTCTTAAACCCTACCACCTAAAAACACGAAAGCCATTGTTGCTAGGGTTGCAAAATTGTGGTGTTGATGCCAAGGTTCCATTTTCCCTTCCTTACCATTTTTCCTTATCCCCCTATTCCATTTTTCCTATTATCACTACCCTAAAACACTACCAAACTCATATTCCCTTACCCCTCCTCCTATTACTCAATACAAAACCTAAAACCCTACCTTACCAAAAAACCCAAACCATACCCTATCAAAATACCCAAAACCCCCTACATATCCCCAAACAAAATTCTCCTATAACCCCTATTCCCATTTCATTACTCCCCTCCTAATACTCCCTTGTTTGATTGTCCCCCTTGGTGGCAGATATCAAAGCAACACCTAGCCTCACCATCATCAAAGGGGCAGCCTAAATACAATTTATAAATAGCAGTCATGGCATCCGAGGTTTCATCAGAGTATGAGGTGGAGACCCACAGTGATAAAGCTTCAGGAGAAAAGGCCCCCAGGAGACATCACCGGAGTGGCAAACATGTTAGAGATGAGCCAAACACCCTCACTGAGTTGCAGGCATGCCCTTTTGCTATGTCATGTTTCCAGCACCTAGCATGTTTTGAATTTTGTCAAAGGGTGGCAAATGTCAGAGTTCATCATGAGTTGGCCCGTCTTTTTGCGCTTCGCCTACATGGAGGTCAATCTACCTTGGCTGGGGTCACTTTCACATTGACACCCGAAGCCATATCAGTGGCAACAGGCATACCAAATGTTGGAGAACAGTGGCATAAGAAGAAGAAGGTGGAGAGGAATCATTATGAGCTTTACATTAAGGCCAGTTGTTTGAGTCAGCTCACGAGAGTTTTCCCATTCAGATTTTTGAGAGATGAGTATGCTCCACTCATGAAATTGATCATGAAGTACTTCAATTGTGAGGGGAGGTTTTCTCGCCTTCATGCCTATCACATTAGGTTGCTCATGCACTTTACCAGGGTGCAGATGATGAACCTCCCATTTTTCATTTGCGGGAACATAGAGAGGATGAAAAATTTCATGCAGCATAAGACCCCTCAGCAACAGCTCAACAGTGTTTATCACTTTGCTCTTATCCGGATTTTGGTGGATCATCAGTTGGTATTGCAGGGTATTTCTTGGGAAGACTTCATCTCCCGTGACTTCTTCAGCACTCCACAGGTAGTATCAGAGGCAGAGCATGAGATAGGTGGTCCATCACATCAGTATGAGCTCCATGAGGCTGCTACTATGCCAGTACTCATCACCTATCATAAAGGCAGTAGACCCTTATTTGCAGCAGCAAAGCGAGTGTTATCTCCACCAGGGGTGGAAGGGGCCTCACTTCCGAAATCAGCATCACAAGAGGAGGGCAGGGGTAAGGATCCAGTGTAGGAGGAAGGGCCATCAGGTGAACGAGAGACCGAATTCATTCTCCACCATGATGATGAACAGATACAGAACCAACAAATGCAGAGCTTACAGAGATCATCTAGGAGCAACAATCAGCGATTGAGGCCTTATCCCTTGACTTGGAGAGGGCCAAGTGGAACATGAAGTACCTGGAGCAGAGAAACAAATAGCTTGAGGACCAGCAGGTGATTATGGAGTTGCAAAACATTCGTGAGCATCGCCAAGCTGCTCAAAGCAAAAGAGTTGAGATCACATCATTGGAGCAAGAAATCAATGAGGATCGGGAGGCCAACCTCGAGAGGGTCAACATGCACTTGGAGAGGCTATTGGACAAGGCCTACAAGGACCTTGCTCTACTGAGACACATGGCTTTCCATTACAGGGCACAAAGCATGAGTGCAAAGGCCCGAATAAAGAGCTTGAAGGCGAAATTGAGGAAAGCAACAAGAAAAGCAAAAGAGACAAAAAAGCAAGATCGGCTTCGAATTTTGGTTGAGGCTTCCTTGGCCCATCATAACACCCCATAGAGAACCTCCAGCCCAAATTTCAAGAAATTTGGGGAATTTTTGGTCACATGACAAATTTTTGGGCAAAATACAGGGTTTTTCTCCCTGTGGCGCGGCGCTAAAAATCAGGAGCTCCAAATGAGGAATGGTTTGCATTTTTGGATTCAACATGGAAAATCATGACTACTGGTGCTCAGACAAGAAATTTGGGCAAGATATGAGTCTCCAAAAGGTCAAAAACACCCAAAAAATGGCCTCTCTGCCCCTTTTTTGACACACAGGAAGCAGTCTTGGGAGAATGGAGATTTGGAGGGGCAAATGAGCACCAAATTCAAAAATTCCAGTGGGGTTAGAAAGTAGACAGGATGGGCTTTCCAAAAAACCCACTTGGGCACATTTTGGACACATGAAAGTACCCTAGAATAGGCCCCAAATATAGCTCGGTGCATAGAGAAAATGGCGCGGTGCACAGAGGAAAAATTCCCAAATTTGCTTCCGTTTCGCGAATTTTCGATTCGCGACTTATCCAAGTGGGCTCGCTCATCCACACTTCGGTTTTTTGGCACCAAAGGTGGAATTTAAAGCATTTTTTTTTTCAGATGGACTTCTATCCAAGTGGCGAAGGAAGACAAACGGCTACCCAAGCCAAATGTCATGTTTGTAGCACTGCACCTGTAGCTGATGGTTGGCTCTTCATCTCCATTTTGTAATGATTTGAGTAACTCCCGAACCCTTGGGCGTTCTGTCTCTTCATGGCACATTCTAAATGTTTTAGGTAAGCTATTTACAAAGGGTTGGTTAGTTTGTAACTTCTGGGAGACTGTGGGAAAGAAAATCTGTTTCTTCACTGTGTATTTTTGACAGAGAATTAATGAAAGGCAGCGGCTCTGTTTCATGAGATTCTTGTGGTTGTGAGTGTAGAAAATGTGTCTCTTATGTTTTCATATGTATTTCGTTATGTTTCATAATTCAATTCATGTTCATTTCCAGTGAAATTTTCTGAGTGAGATTAGGTAGAATTCAATTTTATTGCTCTGCCTGTGGGAAAATTTCATGTTCAGTGTTCTTCTTCTGTTGAAAAGGATTCATGTTCCTATGCCCTTTTCACACTCCTCAGCAATCTCTCCATTCCGCATTATTCCAAACTAAATTGCTACACTTTCCGCCTGCCTTGCCTCATGAAGTAATCTGTGCCTTTGTATTAAATTCTCTGTTCTTTGCTGACCGTTGGTCCCATACCATCCCAGAAGCTCGGTCATTCATAAAAATTGTTTCTTGTATCCATATTCACTTACTAGCCTAAGATCAATATTTCATTGTAAGTCATCTCAGACCATTTTTCTTATCTATTCACTGAGCGTGACTCAGAGAGAGCCCTCTCCTGTTCTGGTAGGGCTAGCTACCAGACTGAGCGTGGATTGTGGTTACCCTGAATTTTGCCTTCCTTCAGCCTAGGGCAGATTTAGGTGCTAACACAAGCAAAGGCGTTAGAGATCGCGATGAGGCTGCAAGAGACCCCGATGCAGGATCCCAACTTGGGAGTTCAACAGATCCATGCGTAGCTGAAGAATTTATGCCTTGAGATGCAAAGTCTAAAACAGGACAGGATAGCTCGACTAGAAGTGCGCAAAGAGGTGTGGTGCGTAAAATGCAAGGGTCAGGGTCATGATAAGGACCACTGCTCGGTTTTCACAAATTACCTCATAGGAGGAGGACCGATGCCTTTAAGGACGGAAGTGCAAGCAGGAACTACCGCGACGCCTGCTTTGTCGTGCGCAATTTGTCAAATAGTTGGAAAACATGCCACAGACAACTGCCACTTGTTACAGAAGTATACGAAAAATTCACAACAGTTGTTCTACAACTTTGGTAGGTCGGTGGGACACGATGAGCGCACTTGTAGAAGCTATGAGTTGATGATGGATAGAACTCCCACCTACAGAGTTTAGGCCAAAACCCTACCCCTAGAACCAAATGCAAGAATAGTGTGAAAAGGATTTCAGGGGGCGTGGACCAGGCCGAAGTGGAGGGCCAGGACATTATGCCCGTGATTGCACGAACCCAACGTGCCTGTCGTGTTTGTATTACACCTTGTTTGATCATGAGACAGAAGGTTGTCCTAGGCTGATAGCTAGGACACACGACAAAGGATTACTACCACCTCCCTCGACTCAGAACCTACAGATGATGAGGTCTTAGTGGCGCGAGGAAGGTCCGAATGTGAGCATTGTGCTTCAAAGTGGAATTGCGATGGGAGATGACAAAGGAAAAAAACCGGAAGATAGTACTTGGGTTCACAAAGCCCCAGCGAAAGGAGAGGAGTTTGATTTGGAGCACACTCAGGAAAACTTCATGGAAGCTAAGAAGAGCTTTCCTGATGCCTCCACTTTAGGAAGCAAAGATAGACTAAAGTCAGAGATGGACCCATATATGCTCACGACATTCCTGGAAACATGTATGAATTTACTGAGTGACAGTAAGGCTGTAAGAGGATTACAGGAACTCATTAACAGATGTGCTGGGACCGTGTAAGGAGAACCACGTGTAGTCCAGAAGATTGGAAAGCATAAGACAAGGACGGGAAGAGAAATGAGACTAACCACGCAGATCGGAGAATATGAGATGGATCAAGTTATCCTAGATTTAGGATCGGATGCAAATGTTCTACTGAAGCAGACATGGGAACGAATGGGGCGACCTACACTACAGTGGTCTCCAATTCAACTGCAAATGGCGAACCAATAGAAAATAATACCCATGGGGCAATTGCAGGGAATAACCGTGGATATTGAGGGAGTGAGTGCATTGACAGACTTTGAAGTGATAGAGATTGTTGATGATAGCAATCCCTACCCCGCACTCTTAGGAATTGATTAGGCCACTGACATGAATGGGGTGATTAATCTGAAGAAGTGCAAGATGATTTTTGAGAAGAAGTCACTACGCGTAATTATACCCCTGGACCCTGTTGAAGGATCACGCGATACGGAGGCGTTGCGCGACTATGAAAGTGATGATGACTTGGACTGCATCTACAAGATAATAACGCAAGAGAAAGACTGGGTAAATCCCACCATGGATGGGCGGATTTCATGGGAGCGCGAGAGCTCCTGTACTTCAGATTCTGATGAGGAGATAGAGCGATGTCAGATTCAGTTACACGAAGTAACTACGCTTAATTGTAATATGATGACAAGGTCACTGTGCTGCGTATTGACAGAAGAAAGATATCTACCCACTTATGATGGTTTAAGTGAGGTAGATACCTTCTTAGATAAATTTGAAAGAGAAGTGCTGGAAAAGAAACACTTCCACGCCTTAGTCTGGGTACTGCGCGCTACGCCCATGAGATGGTGGGGCACACACAAAGGAATCTTTGACGACTGAGACAAATGTAGAAGGATGATGCGCACATGATTTGGGAAGCCTAGGGTGTGATTGACAGACAAGTACAATGGACGGGATGATCTGCGCCCGCATTTTCCAGGTGGGCATAGGCATATGGAAAACAACCTACACAGATGCACATGAACTCAGTGCTGAAATGTATGGTCAATAAGCATGTGTTGGGGCGACAAATGTGCAAATGTCTCTTAATGTTGGGGAGAAATTATGTAGGAAGAACAGTTGCGTAGAAGGTTCTCTGACGAAAGCATTCAACAAGGTATGCAACGCGCTGAAAAAGGTATCCAATGCATAGCGAAGTTATTGGGACTTGCGCGTACTCACAGTATTATAGGCTTATAGGACGACATGCAAGAAACTGACAGTACATACACCTTTTAGGCTTGTCTATGGAGTGGAAACTATAATGCCTATGGAATACATCGTGTCTAGTCTATGCATAGTAGTGCTCACAGGTATGATGAACCATGGAGCCCTGGAGGAGAGGCTCATGCAATTGGAGGAGCTCGAAGAAGAATGGTTTTTAGCTGGATTCCACCAGCAGGGACAGAAGCAATGCGAAAAGGCCTGGAACTATCGACATATTAAGTTGCGCACCTTTAAGGTGAATGATTTGGTGTTTTTATATGATAGTAAGTTTGATAAATTTCCAGGGAAGCTCAGAATACATTGGTTGGGACCGTATGTTATTAAGGAGATCACAAATGGTGGCGTGGTGCAGTTGGTAAAGTTAAATGGAGAACTCTTCCCAGGAAAAGTAAATGGTAGTCATTTGAAACAATACACAAGTGGCCCGACCATCTGACTAGCTGATAGAAGCACAGTATTAGCACTCCAGACAGCTGAAAGGAGGTGCGAGACTATAAACTACTCTACCTGGGAGTTGCCAGATGTCAGGACTGCGCATAGTAGCGAAGTGTCACAAGGTCCACGATAGCTTGAGGGTAGCTACGCTGCCGCACGAGTCGGCTGGAAAGTGACCATTACAGTCACTATTCACAATGTGATGCTTGGTTTGAGACCAAATGGAGCAGGCGACATGTATCTAAGGTGAATTTTATGGGCTAGATTCTTGAAAATTTGCTGCCAATTGAGCATTAATGGACCGAATGTGGGGGGAGCTGTTGAATTCAAATTCAAAAGGCGCTATAAATTACAAAGGGATTTCGAGAAAACAACACTTGGCAATTTGAGATCTGAGTTGTTGCACATCCAGACATTCATGAACCCAGACTTGTTCGATCTTCTGAAGGTGAATTCGTTGCTTGAGAAATTACACGAGCCATTAAGAGAATTGTGGAATCACACTATGGCAGCACTTGAGGAAGCCATGGATACTGGAGTAATGACCATTGAGGAAGCTATGCAGGCCATTACCAAAGTAGAAGCCCCGGAAAGTGTTGGGATAGTCGAAGAAATCCCTAAATTGCCGCACACGCCGAGAACCAAGAAAGACAAGCAGTCTATGGTACCGGTGCGCGTATCACCTAGGAATCCGTTAAGGACTAAGCTTACCATGGAAGAAAAGGGGAAGATTATCAATTTGGAGGCTAATGAGGAGGAAGAATTTGAAGAAATCCTGGTAGAGGAGGAGGATGTAGAAATGGAGGTTGAAACCTAGGGTACGAACCCTCTTACCAGGCTACCCACATATGTTCCTCCGTGGAAGGGTAAAGAAAAGGTGCCCAAAGATATAGATGAGAGAAAAAGCTCTTTGCAGACTTTGCTACTCCCTGACAGCATTATTTTTGAAGGAGCGCACCTGGGGTCAGTGCCTGTAATAAAATTTGAAGACTGGGATCTTGTGGATCACAAGAAGTTCCCACATTTGGTAACCATGCAACTAATGCACCAGAAGAACGATGTGCCGGCTGGAATCGTAGAGTTGGAGTTGTGTAAATGGCTAAGAGGTGTGGAGAAGGCAGGACTATTAAAGCTACTCTATGTGGTGCATTACCATCACGCCCTAGTGACCATTTTTGTCATTGGGAAGCTGCTCTGCTTGGTGCATGATGGGTGCCTGTGGCTGGAGGAGCCCATCCCCATCACAGACCATTTGATTCACATAATTGCCTAGCTCCCTTGCAAAGGGGAGGATCTAGCGAACATCTTGGAGGGAAAGAGTATGACTTGGCCATTGCGGAGGCCATGAAGAAGAAGGTTAAGCTGGAGAAAAAGAAGAGAGGTTATGCCATTTCAAGCATCAACAACCCTGTGGTCAAATTTCTATGCAGATATTGGCAGGAAAGGTTATGCGAAAGTGTTGCATGGATAAGGTGCCCATGCCAGTGTTTGCACTAGCTGCAATGCGCAAAAGGGGTCCAGTTCAACTAGGAAAACTACTTATGCGGAGAGTTCCTTGAGAACTGTCGTAAGGCACAGAAGCAGGGAAAAACTTTTCACTATGTGTGGCTTTTGTTGTCCATAGTACTTGTGGCATGGGAATCGCCCGAACACAGCCAGTTCCCAATGATCACGCAGGACCTTCCAGAGGCAGTGAGGTATGCTTCGTTGTGGGCAACCAGGGATGTGCAAAGTATAAGGGACAACAAAATCTTTTGGGTGTTCATGGAGATGAACTTCAGAATGGGGATTAATCACAAGCTGCGATTATTGCCCACGGTCTACAACAGTCTGCAGAGCTTCACAGAGTTCAAGCCAGATTTCCACCATGTTTACATTAGGGCGCAGAAGGACCCCACGAAGACGTGGCACGAGCTACCCTATCTGGCAATAGATGACATCATCTTCACAGTCCTTGAGTCATGACCGCCAAAGTGGCGTGATCTAGCTAGCTCCGCAATGGAAGAAAAGAAGTTCGCCCTGCAGCGGAAAAAGGAAGAGGCGAAACTGCAGATGGCACAGTTGGCAGAAAAACCCAAAAACAAAGCGGCAGCAGCTAAGGCCCAAGCGGCATGCGATGTTGTGAAGTTGGTGAAAGAGCAGCAAAAGGCAGCAGAGGAAGAGTGCGAAGGACAAAAGTCACCTTCACCTGAGCTGGAGACAGATATAGAGCAAGGTGGTGCAGACCTGTAGACAACGTCCACCTAATTGAAACATCGACGCCCAAGGGAGTAGGTAGGGCTGCGAAAGAAGTCAAAGGCTTCAAAAACTTCTTTCGACCCGATCACCTTCACTGAAGGGGATCTACATGACCTTGGCGAGACAGTGAGGGATGTCACCGCGAAGACCCCACAACAGTTTGAGGAGGAACACCAGATGGTGTTGGGGGCCCTCGGGGCACATATACAGGAGTTGGAGGTGCGTACACCACAGGCTAGCACTAATTCAACCAGCCTCACAGTAGGCACATCTGCGGCCGAGGAAACACTGTGCGCCTAGATGACCAACACCATAGTGCTGCCAGATGGAGCAATTGTTATAGAAAATGAGGTCGACAGGCCTATGGCCAGCGAGTTGAAGGGAATCGGATTAAATGTGGTTGCGCTGCCTCGGGAGATGCTCTATGTTCTACAAGATGGAACCACTGCAGAATTACGAGCCAGGCAGGATCGTGCGCTCCAGGAAATTAGCGAGGAACGCATCAACATTGAACAGCTGAGCCTGCGGCGTGATGAGGTAGTGGCATAGAACAAACAGATCGTGTAGGTGGTGGAAGAAGCCTGCCAGATGGTCCCGGAGTTGGCCATCCAAGCAGAAGAACCAGTGGAGGCGTGCGTCCAGAAATTAGCAGTAGGGGTGCGCGAGGCAAAGGAATAGATGGCCAAGGTTTAGCTGGAGCTAAACCTTTAGATAGCTGAACTACAATTGCAGGCATAGCCTTCAACTCCACCGGAGTTTAAGGAACAACATGCCATCGTGATTACAACAACAATAGCAGAGGTTAACAGTGTAGTGACAGACTGCACAAAGTTGTTCGAGTAGTCATTCGAGGTTCTCACGACCCTGCAGGAGCACCCAAACATACAATGCCTAGAGACAGAGGTGCACGAGCTACAACAAAAATTTTATGAAGTAAAAGGGACCACACAGATGGTTGCCCTTACACAGAGGCTCGTAAGGATGTAGCAGGTGAAAGCACTCAAGGAACAGGTAGATGCTATTTGACATAAGGAAGTAGTTTTGAAGGTGCGCTTACAGCTGTGGATTGATGAGCATATATCATTACATCCTCCATTGAATCAAAGCTCGCGCAACTACAAGCAACACAGGAAAAGGTTCAGGGCAACATTTTAGACACAGTGATTTCTAAACAGTGTGTCAAGGAAGTACAACAGGCAGCCGATCTAGGCAGAATTGGGAGGTCTTCGCGCAAACATCTTTGCACCGACAAAGTGACTTGAGGGTGAGTCACTATGTTTGTGTTGGGGGCTTGTTGGGTGCGAGATCCGCCAAAGGAAGTTTTGGGGCTTAGAGCCCAGATTTTGGTAAAAAATTATAAACTTCGATGTAAAGACTCCACATTTTGTGGGCACAGAGTGCGTAGCTTGTAAAAGAGTCACAGGGTTTTCTGCCTTCAATTTTGTTAATGTAATGTCGGCTGTAGAGATCTACCCATGGTCCGTAGACCATGGGATTGTATAAATAGAGTGAGGCTCTAAGTAGTTAAGACATCAGATGAAGGATGAAGAGTTGAGTCGTATTTGTGGAGTAAAGTCTAGTTTTGGGTCGTAGAGTAGGAGAAGGCTCTGCAGCTGAGTGCGCAGAGGCCTAGTAGTCCGCAGCTGAGTGCGCGGACCCCTGCAGCTGAGTGTGCAGGGTGAGTCGAGTATGTAACAGTTGGAAGTATTAATAAAGAGAAGTTTCATATTAATTATGTGTATTTATTTCCTGTTTTATGAATTAAATATATTGGGTATAAATTTCACTTCTACTATTTATATGATGCACAAATATATATGAATGTGTTGATTAAGTGAATATGAGATAGAAAATCTACTTACAGAAAGTTAACTAACATTTTTAAGAAGATAAGTAGTATTCGCAGTGAAATTTGGGGAAATAGCGCAGGTTGTTGCCAGAGCAGCGCGAAAGCTTCTCAGCCCCGGGTTAGGGCTATGTGAAAAATGATTATAATAGATTGTGAACATATTGAAGGCTAGAACAGTGCGCAAAGTAACCTGTGCGAAGGTAGGAATAGTTGGACTAAATCGACAACAAAAACATCTCAAGGGTGCGGACACTTGGTTCCAGCATCTCCCCACACTGCTTCGGGTGAGACTTCAGTCCGCGCTCCGCGGGCTGATGCCGAAAGGGCCAGTAGTGTAGGGATTTGTTTGGCTAAATAACTCCAAACCTGGGTCAGTCCCTGTCAAGGCAACAAATACTCAAACTTTGGCTATACAAAATTCACCCAATGAAAACATTTATCCTGAAGTTACTTTTGAAATCAATTGTTATCGGGAAATCTAGTGCCTATGCAGAACTGATAGTCCCACTATGGCTGGTAGTTACCTTAGAAACAAACAAACTAAAACTACTTTCGTTTTCCTTTATGAGAAGTAGATAAGAAGGGAATAAAGGAGACCAACCTCTATCTTGTGCTTGGTTCCTTACTTGATTCCTCTCCCTTCCGATAGATCTTTTCCACTCGCTTCCTCGTCTACCCAACTTCAAAGAGCACCTGTAGAATCAAAGCAGCATAACGCTACCCAAGAACATATATCTACTATCATAAACAATATAGGACCAGAAATATATTGACCACACAAATGCATATATCATCAATCATACAAGAATGTGGAGGAAAACTTGAATAGCTTTATTAATAATCAAGAATAGCAAAGAGGATTACAACCAATTGTTCTGACCCAACATCATCCTCTCAGCAAGAAAGCACTTCTTCACCTCATGAAAAGCTTAGATCACCCAACACTATGATGTTACACCAAGAAACCAGCAGCACTTCCTTACAAGATACAAGATTCCAGCCTCTGGATCTCTGGGATGAGGGATTCATATATAGATGTTTGCAGGGGGGGGTGAGTCAGCTTTTGAGATTTGATTAGTGTCCTCTCTTTTATAGTTCTTGATTCCACTTGGAGATTGATGATCTCTTACTCATCCCTGGGCGAATGTAGAGAGGCAAGTGTCACAGGAGAAGTTTATGGAAGATTCCATGATCTTCCACCTCGCAAATTGACTCTGCCATTTGTCCACTCTCGCCCATCGCACCCCATAGAAGGGCTTTTCAGTATGCATCGCACCTCCCATGTGCATTTAGGTGGGATGCATCGCACTTTGACCATGGAGCATGTGAGATGGTCCAGTTTTGACCAGTTCTGAGTAGTTTTTCATGGAGAACTTCTGGGAGATGATGTAATCAGCTGACCTTGTTCTTTTAGGGGTTGGAACAACACTTTTAGGGACTTAAGAGCCCTTGGTTTATGGACATTTATGATTGGGTTTGCAATGCCCTAAAATTTCTATAATAGTTTCCCCCTAAAGCATGAGGTCATTAATCGTTTTTGATGTTGGGTGAAATGCTTTATCATGAGGATTCGAAGTTTTTTCGAGCTGGAAGGTGACCTGTAATAAGATACAATACAATACATTATGTTCATAATATTTTCATGATCTAGCTAAGGCAGACATTCCCATGCTCAGCTTTATAAATTCATTTTCATGTACATAAGACAGACAACCATCTGTGTGCACACTGATGAGTCTGGTAGAGTCATCATCCCTTAGATTGGATGATTATCTGTGCAGCAATGATGTACATTTGATGTCTTTATTTTCCTGAATATATATCGCAGCCCGGATGGATGAACTAGATCCGGGGTCTTCAATCTCGTTTGATATTCACTCAAAGTACAAGTCAATCCATGTGAGAGATGTTCTGGAGTCGAACATGGAAAGACATCGCCTGATTACCAGCCAATGATGTAAGCTGTTAACAGGCGCGAGAGGAATCACTGATAATGATGATGACCCTCAAGGTACTATAGTACAATTCACGTGGTGTGAATAAGGGACTTGGCATCGAACACCACGCAAAATATTTCGGTCGAAGGCCATTGTTGTAAACCTGTCGCCGGAAGTGAGAAACTTTCCATTGAGGCATGCAAGCTTCAAAGTACTGAAAGGGTTGTTCCTGGATCGACTTCCTGGATAATGAGATGATGTTGACAAGAAGCGATCCGTCATAGGAGGGCCTTAGTGAATCCCACATCAATGACACGGAACGGAGCAAATGATTTTAATGGAGGTGAAAACAATTTGATGACATAAGGTTCAGGGTGGCGGTCATGAAAGAATGGAGAGTAAATGTATTGTAGTGGATGAGACACAGGTGAATTCTCTGAGCGACTTCTCTTGAACATATCAGCGACACTGACATGATGGATTGGTATCGTTAACCCCAAATATGGATGGTGTGATGGACCAATGGTGATATGACCAGTGAACAGAACAACCCAACCCGACTTGGATGCGGAGTGAAAGTGTCATGTTCAAGAGCGACTTGCTACCAATAAAGTTTCTTCAAGTTTCTTCCCAATTTTTCCCCAGTCATTATTGACCAGTACCTCTTTATTTTGGTCAAGCTTGAGGAGGATAACGTATTCTTGTTCTATAATTTGCCCTTCGGGCAAACCCATCGCTATGTTTTAACGAGCCTAGCGATAGTGAAACTCGTTCTTGTCTGTATGGACAAGTTTGTTGCTATTCGGTTTTAACAAGTTTAACGACAAAGATAACTTGCTCCTTTTCAATTTTAGAGAGTCTGAAAAGGGATGTAAAGAAAACTCCAACAATCCTTTTTCATCATATAATCCCTTAAGTCTGAAAAAGTATATAACAATACAAAAGGGATGACTTTTCGGTAATTTTAACGAGCCGAACAAAACAAGCGCTCGATCGTTTTGTGTAATAATCCCTCAGGTCCAAAAAGATTAAAATCTAAAGGAGGGATAGCACTTCCAATCACTTTAACGAGCTGGAGAGGCCAATTTCTCAACAATATTTTCATATTTTACGAGTCAGATGAAAAGAGCTTAAAGGAGACTTGTTTTTCGAGGAACGAGTGATAAATTCGGGTAGCAGCTAATTCTAGGTAAGGTTTGGAATTTTCCAATCACGACAGTGTCACAAGGATGGCTAATAGGATCACTCTTCGTAGCTGTTCCTCAAAAAGGGTAAACAATCAAATGGAGGCGAATGATCGACCAATATAGAGTGGAGGTGATGATGAGAACACGACCAAGGCTTCAAAGGCTGATGATAATGCATTAACGATGGTTATTTACCAGAAATTGGTTCATTTTTTAATGATCTTAAACTCTAGGGGAACGTTTTCTCATTGCTTATGTTTATTTTTTAACGAGCTTGAATTCTGCATTAAAACTGCTCGATCCAGTCGTATAATAAGGATGTCTCATTTAAAATGGCATTTTTTCAAAGCTTTGCCCCGCATCCTTTCTTTGTGCAAGTTAGGAAACGACCAACCGTACGAGTTTAAAGGGTTAGAGGACCTACAAATTTAAAAAATAAATGGTCATTCTTTGCTTGCACGCCAAAAGGTTTGCATGCCCCAGGTATAGCAAAAAATTTCCCATTGTTCTATCCGTACTACAGACAAAACACTTCCTCGGCGATGTCTACCGAAATAAACAAAGGTGAGTGGCGCAACTGGCTCCACTCACATAACTTTGACAAAGGAACCTTATTCCAGTCTAATCTCATAAACTAGTCATATATCCTTCGTGGAAACCTACCCTATACCCAAGGTTCTCCTGCCGAAACAGACTAGGTTGCATGCCCCCCTAGGTTTCAGTCATGTCCTCCGAATTACTCGTGCTCATCAGGTGGAAGGAATGGGGATTGATGAGACATTCCTTGCGTGAAAAGACCATTCAAGGATGGTATTTGACTATTTGTGATGTGTGAACCGGGGAATGAAAGCTGGTCTCGAGCTTGACCACTCTTCATTCATGCGGAAAACACATTACTCTAAAGAGTGAGGAGACAATGGCTCCCATGCAATAAATATAGTCACAGCCAAGGAGTAGATCATAATCCAGGGGTCCTTGGACTACCATTACGTTCATGTGAATGGTTTTCCTTCTCAATGTTATCGGCACATTGGGAAGGATCCCTAATGGTCGACTGGTTCCTTTGTCAAAGCCTGTTAGATTTCTCATTTCAGGCAAAAGCGATGGCGAACCAAGTGATTTCCAAGCAGTTGAGGAAAAGATACTCATAGAAGCCCCTTCATCTATGATGGTACCGGCCATGACCATTCTATATATTGGAGCAATGATTCAAAATGGTACACTAGCTGGTAAGCGGGGTCTGCCTAGTAGATTCCAATCGAAGGAAACAACTAGGTTGCTTGGAGGTGGGACCGAATAGACGGCCGGATATGACTCTAAAAAACTTCCTTCCTGCGGTAAAGGAATGGGTAGACTGCCCCCATGTTCATCGGAGTCTGTGCTTACGAAGAGAATTTGGACGGTGTCGTTCTTGTTCTCTCCGGCGACTGTATCATCTAAAGATGGACCTTCTGAATGCAAGACTAGGCCAACTGCCGCCTCGACCTTTTAACTTTCGTCTGATGTGGATTCAGAGGGTTCATCTTCAATGATATACGCTTCAGCCGACCACAATGGTGTGTCATCCGGATTTTCAACTAGTGACGGACTCGGCAAGAGTTTCTTATATCCAGGAGGAAGCCGTAACGGTGAAACTGGACGGTCGTCCAAAACTCTTTTAGCCTGGTCTAAGAAGGGACAACAATGGACGGCGTGATCGCCTTCACATAGTTTACAAGGAAATTTACATTTTCCTTTTTGTCCAGGGGCTTCACTTTCACTAGTTGACGGTGTATTTTCAACATGATCATCAGAGGTTGATGACACCGGACTGTGCAAACGAGGAGACCAGTCCCTTAAGATCCGAGGGATGCAAGGAAAATCTCGATGATAGTGGTCTTGTTATGAAACCAGCTCAAGAAAGGATAGAAAATATAGATCAACGCCTTAGAATTCAACCTCTTCGAGGGGGCAACCTCCTTTACATTACATAAATGAACAATTCTTAAATGATACAAATGAAAAGACCTCCTTTCTATATATAGGAGTCTAGGGGGTCATAACATAATCAAAGCCGACATAACAATAATAATGTAAGGGCAGAATAATAACAATAGTGGGCTTCTATGTGGCACAATAGTAACAATATGGGCACTACATGGTACATCAATATAATAAGTGGGTTGTACTAATAACAATAAGGGGTTAGACTAGTATTATAGGGGCCTCACATGCCCCTCTCCTTCAAAAATAATTGTCCTCAATGCTTGAGTAGTTCTTTATGCTTCTGTATAAAATTCTTGTCCTCCCATGTGGAATCTTCAGCAGGTAAGTTCTTCCACTTGATGAGATACTCTAAAATTGATTGATTTTGTAGCTGTCAGGTTCTTATTTCAGTGACTGCTCCAGGTTCCAATATGATTTTACCTTCCTCTTCAATTTCTAGCAATATTGTTTGAATTGGGATCTTTTGCAACTTTTGAATAAGTGGCCATACTTCTTTGTCCTTCTTCCATTCATCCCTTGCTTCGTTTATCCAATCTAGTTGGATAATAGAAATAGCACAAAACAATTCTTCAACATCCTCATGCTTGAAGAGTCTTCCCATTCGGTAAGGTCGCCATTTTTTAAGTGCATGTAGTATTGCCAACATTTCCTTCTCATAAATAGCTTTCTTGAGATGTAGCAATAAAAATACCCAATCACCTACATCAAAACATTTTTCACTACAATGTTGATCTACCTGTTGTTTCGTTTGATTTTGCACCGAAGTGGCGTTATCCTTTAAAAGCTGGAGAACTTGTTGTTGATGCTCGATGTGATATTTCTCTGCTTGAACCTTTTTATTCTTGATATGTCCTTCTATCTCTAGAGTTTGAGGAGTGGTAATTTCTTCCAATACTTTACAAGATATGGTCGGATTCATTTCTTGATGCTTAATGTGATCTTTCACTTCTTGAACATTTTTCTTCTTGATATGTCCTTCTATCTTGATAGTTTGAGGAGTGGTAATTTCGACCAATGAATTACAAGATATGGTTGGATTCATTTCTTCTTTCTCAATGTGATCTTTCACTTCTTGCACCTTTTTCTTCTTGATATGTCCTTCTATCTTGAGAGTTTGAGGAGTGGTAATTCTTGCCAATGCTTTACAAGATATGGTCTGATTCATTTCTTCTTTCTCTGGGGTGGGGTCCTGGCGTATATCTTCTTCTTTTGATGTTTCTTGATCCTTTTCTTCCTCCTCTTCATATTCTATGTAAAATAATTTCTTCTCAGCACACTTATGACCTTTAGTGCATTTGCTATCAAAATTGTAACAAAGCCCTTTTTCTCTTTTTTCTTCCAATTGTTGTGGTGTAACCCTTGTAGGTTGTGGAAGGCTAGGAGAAACAACAATTCCATCTTTATAGTTGTGAGGGGTACACTTTCTGGTTTCCATAATTTTGCTTTCCACTATGTCACAAAGCCTTTTTACTCTTTCCAATTGTTGTGGTGTTGCTCTAAAGAAGGTGTTACTCTTTGTATCCTCATAATGTGCTATCATTTCCTCCGTGAAAATTGACCACGTAACAAGTTGTTTACGAGAACAAAGCCCTTCGTACCATAAAAATTGATCTGGTTATAAATATGAAGATGCAATACATACCTTTTGTAGCAGTTGTACACCATGTAGATCAAAATATTGCTCCATCTGAAGTATCCAATTTACCGGATCCTTGCCATCAAACTTCCTCATCTTGCTTTTTCTTGATTTTAGGAGCTTGACCTTGAAACGACTGTAACTCTGTAATTTCGGATCTTTAAGTTATGAAATTGCGACATATAGTAGCCCTCTGTTTCCTCTTTCCAATGCCACCAGTCTGATCCAAATTGCATTCTCTAAGGAAGAGTTATGCACAATCTTCCAAGATGACCTGATTATAGACCTTTCCAGAAGAGCAAACTTGTATGAAGGGCCACGTGTCACTGTTTCGACCTTTGGATCTGAAAAATGCATACAAGAAACTGCAGTCCGTTCTCTTTCTATACCTTCTTACGAAATTTCAATCCAATTCCCAGAGAGAAAGGTATGATAATTTTCCCCAGGTCACCTATTTTGAATGCAATTCAGGAGTCTGCAAAAAGTCCAACTTCCTCAGATCATATCTCCGAAAATATCGCGCGAAAAGCTCTGAAATTCGGACCCAAGGTTCAACGTGATTTTTTCTCAAATGGGTTTTTCTTGCAACTTCTGAAACGCCACGGAAAAAAATTATAGTGAAAATGCCACGATGACCTGTTTGGAGCAGAAAAACCCTAGAATCCAAAGCTCTGATACCAAATGTTATGAAACCAGCTCAATAAAAGATAGAAAAGAAAGATGAACGCCTTAGAATTCAGCCTCTTCGAGGGGGAAACCTCCTTTACATTACATAAATGAACAATTCTTAGATGATACAAATGAAAAGACCTCCTTTCTATATATAGGAGTCTAGGGGGTCATAACATAATCAGAGCCGACATAACAATAATAATGTAAGGGCACAATAATAACAATAGTGGGCTTCTATGTGGCACAATAGTAACAATATGGGCACTACATGGTACATCAATATAATAAGTGGGTTGTACTAATAACAATAAGGGGTTAGACTAGTATTATAGGGGCCTAACAGGTCTCCTTTGCAAATTACACATGGCGATTTAGGCCTGGATGGTGCAGTGTGTGGATTTTCACTAGACGATGCTTGGTTGCCCCTTTTCGACTTTGGCTCCTTTTTCTTCTTCTCTTTCTTCTTCTTCTCCTTCTTCTTCTCAGTTACTTGATTTTTGGCTTTACCAGCTTTATCAAGCGAAGAGGAAGGAGGAGAGGGAGAATTGGACAAAGTAGAAGGTTGGGGGGTAACTTTGGTATCGTTTAGTTGCTGACTTGATTGTTCAGGAATCACGGTGTTCTGAACGACAGAGATTGAGAAGAGCCATATGGGCAAGCCGATTTTCAATCCTGGAAGTGACAATGTGGCCATATGGGGTGCACCAACATCTCCCCATGAAAAGAAAGGACTAGGATTTCCTCCAAGGGAAAATCCTTGGTTGGTGGACTCCATTTTTCTCAACCTAAGATCAACGTAGGAAAGGTGATGTTTATTCTGATTAAAATAAATTTTAGATGCTTTGACACAACTTGTTTTTTCACTTTTTAAGAGTCGAGAAAAAACGAAAGATGACTCTAGTCGCCTTCGATTTTTAATGAGCTTGAAGTGACAGGTGCTCAGATGGACCTTTCCCTTTAAGGAGTCTGAAAAGGAACGAAAGAGACTACTCTAGAAATCTAGACAGAGGGATTACCAAACCAATCACAAAATTGCAGAATACTTTTTACGGTACGGCAGTCAATCTTCTCGAATGCTGTGTTCAGTGCATTGCGATCGATAGGGTGGTAGACACGGCTTCCTATGGATAAAGGATAAAGCCTATTGTGGTCTCCCAATATATACTCGACGGTACGTGGGAGCACAGGTCCGTACTGGCACTTATCGTCTCAAAGTGGAGGAATCACCCAACCAGCAATGAAAACAACAGTTACCAGGCTTTACAATGGCGGAATACGTCTCTAACCTAGACTTCTAAATGTTGTGCGTTAGGTTCCAAAGCGTTTTTAGATTCATTAAATTTATTTTACAGTTGATCTTACTTAAGAAATTTTCCTTTCAGGTTCACCGCGTGATGTAGATATACAATTCCTAAAATGCAATCTAAGATGATAAACAATCATTTAATCTTCTTTTTGCAATGAAAATCCTAGCTACTAAGGAAAGAGAGACAACATTCTTTCAACATAGAGCAGAGAGCACACACAATATGCACTTTCCTAAATCAAACCAACAAACACTCTAAATGCAAATGCACATGCATGTATTTTTTTCAGCCTTCTTAATGTGTGAATGATAAAAAGAAAGCTAAGTGCAAATCTGAATTATTTTTCAAAGCGACATTACTAACAAGTTTCTTTTCAAGACAAAATGAAGACAATGATGACAATGATGACACTTTGTTATTTGGAATTGAAAACTTGCTTTTGACACTTGAAAAACTATTAATTCAAATCAAATACAAGAGTAACAGTGTAATCGACTATCAAGAACAATTGGATTCTCTTCTATGACTGAAAACGACACTTGCGACACTTCCAAATCAAGAAACGACAGTTCAATTACGCTACTTCTTTGTAAAAGAGAACTGACAATGGCTCACAGTAAATAAAAACATTTACAGTTCTTTGCACAATGGAGGCGGAATAATGGCAAGGAAGGGGGTTTCCAATAGAGGTATACTGACTACAGACAGCAAAACTCCTGAATAGAGCTGAAAAGAGTGAAAAAACCAAAGTCTGGAGGCAAAATTAGCCCTTTCTCACAGAAGCCATGACCATTCTATATATTGGAGCAATGATTCGAAATGGTACACTAGCTGGTAAGCGGGGTCTGCCTAGTAGATTCCAATCGAAGGAAACAACTAGGTTGCTTGGAGGTGGGACCGAATAGACGGCCGGATATGACTCTGACAAACTTCCTTCCTGTGGTAAAGGAATGGGTAGACTGCCCCCATGTTCATCGGAGTCTGTGCTTACGAAGAGAATTTGGACGGTGTTGTTCTTGTTCTCTCCGGCGACTGTATCATCTAAAGATGGACCTTCTGAAGGAAATACTAGGCCAACTGCTACCTCGACCTTTTGAATTTCGTCTGGTGTGGATTCAGAGGGTTCATCTTCAATGATATACGCTTCAGCCGACCACAATGGCGTGTCATCTGGATTTTCAACTAGTGATGGACTCGGCAAGAGTTTCTTATATCCAGGAGGAAGCCGTAACGGTGAAACCGGACGGTTGTCCAAAACTCTTTTAGCCTCATCTAATAAGGGACAACAATGGACAGCGTGATCGCCTTCACATAGTTTACAAGGAAATTTACATTTTCCTTTTTGTCCAGGGGCTTCACTTTCACTAGTTGACGGTGTATTTTCATCATGATCATCAGAGGTTGTTGACACCGGACTGTGCAAACGAGGAGACCAGTCCCTTAAGATCCGAGGGATGCAAGGACAATCTCGATGATAGTGGTCTTGTTATGAAACCAGCTCAAGAAAGGATAGAAAAGATAGATCAACGCCTTAGAATTCAACCTCTTTGAGGGGGCAACCTCCTTTACATTACATAAATGAACAATTCTTAGATGATACAAATGAAAAGACCTCCTTTCTATATATAGGAGTCTAGGGGGTCATAACATAATCAGAGCCGACATAACAATAATAATGTAAGGGCACAATAATAACAATAGTGGGCTTCTATGTGGCACAATAGTAACAATATGGGCACTACATGGTACATCAATATAATAAGTGGGTTGTACTAATAACAATAAGGGGTTAGACTAGTATTATAGGGGCCTCACATGCCCCTCTCCTTCAAAAAGAATTGTCCTCAATTCTTGAGTAGTTCTTTATGCTTCTGTATAAAATTCTTGTCCTCCCATGTGGAATCTTCAGCAGGTAAGTTCTTCCACTTGATGAGATACTCTAAAATTGATTTGTAGCTGTCGGGTTCTTATTTCAGTGACTGCTCCAGGTTCCAATATGATATTTCCTTCCTCTTCAATTTCTGGCAATATTGTTTGAATTGGGATCTTTTGCAACTTTTGAATAAGTGGTCATACTTCTTCATCCTTCTTCCATTCATCCCTTGCTTCATTTATCCAATCTAGTTGGATAATAGAAATAGCACAAAACAATTATTCAACATCCTCATGCTTGAAGAGTCTTCCCATTCGGTAAGGTCGCCATTTTTTAAGTGCATGTAGTATTGCCAACATTTCCTTCTCATAAATAGCTTTCTTGAGATGTAGCAATAAAAATACCCAATCACCTACATCAAAACATTTTTCACTACAATGTTGATCTACCTGTTGTTTCGTTTGATTTTGCACCGAAGTGGCGTTATCCTTTAAAAGCTGGAGAACTTGTTGTTGATGCTCGATGTGATATTTCTCTGCTTGAACCTTTTTCTTCTTGATATGTCCTTCTATCTCTAGAGTTTGAGGAGTGGTAATTCTTCCAATCCTTTACAAGATATGGTCGGATTCATTTCTTGATGCTCAATGTGATCTTTCACTTCTTGAACATTTTTCTTCTTGATATGTCCTTCTATCTTGATAGTTTGAGGAGTGGTAATTTCGACCAATGAATTACAAGATATGGTTGGATTCATTTCTTCTTTCTCAATGTGATCTTTCACTTCTTGCACCTTTTTCTTCTTGATATGTCCTTCTATCTTGAGAGTTTGAGGAGTGGTAATTCTTGCCAATTCTTTACAAGATATGGTCTGATTCATTTCTTCTTTCTCTGGGGTGGGGTCCCGGCGTATATCTTCTTCTTTTGATGTTTCTTGATCCTTTTCTTCCTCCTCTTCATATTCTATGTAAAATAATTTCTTCTCAGCACACTTATGACCTTTAGTGCATTTGCTATCACAATTGTAACAAATCCCTTTTTCTCTTTTTTCTTCCAATTGTTGTGGTGTAACCCTTGTAGGTTGTGGAAGGCTAGGAGAAACAACACTTCCATCCTTATAGTTGTGAGGGGTACACTTTCTGGTTTCCATAATTTTGCTTTCCACTATGTCACAAAGCCTTTTTACTCTTTCCAATTGTTGTGGTGTTGCTCTAAAGAAGGTGTTGCTCTTTGTATCCTCATAATGTGCTATCATTTCCTCCATGAAAATTGACCACGTAACAAGTTGTTTACGAGAACAAAGCCCTTCGTACCATAAAAATTGATCTGGTTCTAAATATGAAGATGCAATACATACCTTTTGTAGCAGTTGTACACCATGTAGATCAAAATATTGCTCCATCTGAAGTATCCAATTTACCGGATCCTTGCCATCAAACTTCCTCATCTTGCTTTTTCTTGATTTTAGGAGCTCGACCTTGAAACGACTGTAACTCTGTACTTTCGGATCTTTAAGTTCTGAAATTGCGACCTATAGTAGCCCTCTGTTTCCTCTTTCCAATGCCACCAGTCTGATCCAAATTGGATTCTCTAAGGAAGAGTTATGCACAATCTCCCAAGATGACCTGATTATAGACCTTTCCAGAAGAACAAACTTGTATGAAGGGCCACGTGTCACTGTTTCGACCTTTGGATCTGAAAAATGCATACAAGAAACTGCAGTCCGTTCTCTTTCTATACCTTCTTACGAAATTTCAATCCAATTCCCAGAGAGAAAGTTATGATAATTTTCCCCAGGTCACCTATTTTGAATGTAATTCAGGAGTCTGAAAAAAGACCAACTTCCTCAGATCATATCTCCGCAAATATCACGCAAAAAGCTCTGAAATTTGGACCCAAGGTTCAACGTGATTTTTTCTCAAATGGGTTTTTCTTACGACTTCTGAAACGTCACGGAAAAAAATTATAGTGAAAATGCCACGATGACTTGTTTGGAGCAGAAAAACCCTAGAATCCAAAGCTCTGATACCAAATGTTATGAAACTAGCTCAATAAAAGATAGAAAAGAAAGATCAACGCCTTATAATTCAGCCTCTTTGAGGGGGAAACCTCCTTTACATTACATAAATGAACAATTCTTAGATGATACAAATGAAAAGACCTCCTTTCTATATATAGGAGTCTAGGGGGTCATAACATAATCAGAGTCGACATAACAATAATAATGTAAGGGCACAATAATAACAATAGTGGGCTTCTATGTGGCACAATAGTAACAATATGGGCACTACATGGTACATCAATATAATAAGTGGGTTGTACTAATAACAATAAGGGGTTAGACTAGTATTATAGGGGCCTAACAGGTCTCCTTTGCAAATGACACATGGCGATTTAGGCCTGGACAGTGCAGTGTGTGGATTTTCGCTAGACGATGCTTGGTTGCCCCTTTTCGACTTTGGCTCCTTTTTCTTCTTCTATTTCTTCTTCTTCTCATTCTTCTTCTCAATTACTTGATTTTTGGCTTTACCAGCTTTATCAAGCGAAGAGGAAGGAGGAGAGGGAGAATTGGACAAAGTAGAAGGTTGGGGGGTAACTTTGGTATCATTTAGTTGCTGACTTGATTGTTCAGGAATCACGGTGAGGTCGAGAAGAGCCATACAGGCAAGCCGATTTTCAATCCTGGAAGCGACAATGTGGCCATATGGGGTGTTGAGTCTTGAAAATGTCATTCATTTCCATTACACTTTCACTATTATGTCCATTATATCACCTCCATTTCACTACTATGTCACCACATTTATCCCACTTTCATTATCATTGGGCCACCTTTATGTTTTTCCAATCTTTATTATTTCTAAGCCTTTTAAGTGAATTTGTGGTTAAACATTAGAAAATAATGTGCATATGCTTATACCTAACAAATGGGTTGAGATTGTTGACATGTGTAGGTTGAAAGGAGGCTTCTAGAAGACCCTTATGTGGCACTCTAAGGCCAAATTCGAATTTGGTTGGAAAGAATCATGGGATCATGAGGATATGTGTCACATCTCCTAATTGTATTGTAACTCTAAAAAGACATGTGTCTTATCAGTTCCTATTTTGATTAGGACTCTAGAGGTAGAGGGAGAGGGAGATATTCATGGACTATCATTAATGAGATGGCTCTCATATTTTTGTATAAATAGGAGATCTCTCTCCTTCATTTGTTAGTCTTTTAGTCCCTAGTTCTTAAGTTTGTAGTTCTTCCTTGATGGCTTTTGAAAGCTTTGGAGAACTTTGTTGTACTTTGTACTTTTGAAGAAATTGAGTAAAGCTTTGATGTTCTCAACATGGAAGGAGATGTGAAGTAGATGTCATGGAGCATATTAGGATGTAAGGTAGAGTAGATTTCATTTTGTAAATATTGCTTTGTAGAATGTAAGGTAGATTAGATTTTTCATTCATGCAATTTTAATTAATGCAAGTGTGTTTAATTTTGCTTTGATTTCATAGGAGGTAGAGGGCCCCTGCCTTGTATAGTTGTCATTTAATTTTTCATTTTATTTCATCATGTATATTAGCTGTACATAACAAAGCTTTTTGATTACTGTTGTTTTACATTTTTCTCATGTATATTAGCTGTACATAAATTGCTTTCAAGTTGATTGTAGATTAGTGATGCACTTAGCCTTTTAATGAACTAATGACGTGATAGAATCATCTTGTCCTTTTGCTGAAGTAGCAAGGATACTGGGTCTCATAGTCATTAGCTCATTATTTGGTTATTGCATTTTATTTTGATTGAACTAGTTGTATATTCACACTTTTGTTTAAATACTAACTCCATCAATAACATGTTTTAAGTTCTTTTGAAGTGCTAAGTTTTGGAAGTTACCATTAGGGACATAGGCCTTGTCTTGAAATATTTATCCATACTTGTCCGTTAAAAGTATTCTTAAGACCTTAGAATAGGATTTCCATTTGCATTAAACACTTTAGAAAACCAACAAGAACAAAACCCCAAAAACAAACATAAACTATAAAACAACGAAGTAAGAGAAAGGTTAACTAAGCACATATAGTGCACCACACTTCATCAGTTTACGATACCCGGATTGATAATTTATGTAGAGCAATTTAAGACGTTAAATTGACTAGACATGGGGTGCACCAACATCTCCCCAAGAAAAGAAAGGACTAGGATTTCCTCCAAGGGGAAATCCTTGGTTGGTGGACTCCATTTTTCTCAACCTAAGATCAACGTAGGAAAGGTGATGTTTATTCTGATTAAAATAAATTTTAGACGCTTTGACACAACTTGTTTTTTCAATTTTTAAGAGTCGAGAAAAAACGAAAGATGACTCTAGTTGCCTTCGATTTTTAATGAGCTTGAAGTGACAAGTGCTCAGATGGACCTTTCCCTTTAAGGAGTCTGAAAAGGAACAAAAGAGACTACTCTAGAAATCTAGACAGGGGATTACCAAACCAATCACAAAATTGCAGAATACTTTTTACGATATGGCAGTCAATCTTCTCGAATGCTGTGTTCAGTGCATTGCGATCGATAGGGTGGTAGACACGGCTTCCTATGGATAAAGGATAAAGCCTATTGTGGTCTCCCAATATATACTCGACGGTACATGGGAGCACAGGTCCGTACTGGCACTTATCGTCTCAAAGTGGAGGAATCACCCAACCAGCAATGAAAACAACAGTTACCAGGCTTTACAACGGCGGAATACGTCTCTAACCTAGACTTCTAAATGTTGTGCGTTAGGTTCCAAAGCGTTTTTAGATTCATTAAATTTATTTTACAGTTGATCTTACTTAAGAAATTTTCCTTTCAGGTTCACCGCGTGATGTAGATATACAATTCCTAAAATGCAATCTAAGATGATAAACAATCGTTTAATCTTCTTTTTGCAATGAAAATCCTAGCTACTAAGGAAAGAGAGACAACATTCTTTCAACATAGAGCAGAGAGCACACACTATATGCACTGTTCTAAATCAAACCAACAAACACTCTAAATGCAAATGCACATGCATGTATTTTTTTCAGCCTTCTTAATGTGTGAATGATAAAAAGAAAGCTAAGCGCAAATCTGAATTATTTTTCAAAGCGACATTACTAACAAGTTTCTTTTCAAGACAAAATGAAGACAATGATGACACTTTGTTATTTGGAATTGAAAACTTGCTTTTGACACTTGAAAAACTATTAATTCAAATCAAATACAAGAGTAACAGTGTAATCGACTATCAAGAACAATTGGATTCTCTTCAATGACTGAAAACGACACTTGCGACACTTCCAAATCAAGAAACGATAGTTCAATTACGCTACTTCTTTGTAAAAGAGAACTGACAATGGCTCACAATACATAAAAAAATTTACAGTTCTTTGCACAATGGAGGCATAATAATGGCAAGGAAGGGGGTTTCCAATAGAGGTATACTGACTACAGACAGCAAAAATCCTGAATAGAGCTGAAAAGAGTGAAAAAACCAAAGTCTGGAGGCAAAATTAGCCCTTTCTGATCAGTGCACCTGTTACATAGGGATTCCAGTATGCATCCCACCTACAGCACATGGGAAGTGCGATGCATACTAATATCCTTGAAGAGAGGGTGCGATGGTACAGTGCGAGAATTTTGATCCAGTTCTTGATCACAGTTTGCAGCACAGTTCAGGGATTTAGGCTAAGCAAGTGGTAATCAATAAATAAATCATAGGGGTAGATCTAAGGAGGTTACTAAAGCCACCACAAGGGAAATTAGAGAGCTTGTAAATCGATTGTTCAATTTATAAACAAAACCTGGAGATAGAGTGAAGCAGCATTGATCTACTTTGCACTTGCATAGCAAATGTAGTTCGAAGGCTAGCTGGCTTGACTTCAGGCTCCGTCTGTAAGTTTATAAAGAAAACAAATATAGACAAACAAACAATCTATTCGATCCCCAGTGGATTCACCATTTTTTTATCGGGAAATCTAGTGTCGATGCAGAGCTTCTAGTCCCACTAAGGCTGGTAGCTACCTTAGAAACAAACAAACTAAAACTACTTTCATTTTCCTTTATGAGAAGTAGATAAGAAGGGAATAAAGGAGACCAACCTCTTTCTTGCGCTTGGTTCCTTGCTTGATTCCTCTCCCTTCCGATAGATCTTTGCCACTCGCTTCCTCGTCTACCCAGCTTCAAAGAGCACCTGTAGAATCAAAGCAGCATAACACTACCAAGAACATAGATCTACTATCATAAAGAATATAGGACCAGATATATATTGACCACACAAATGCATATATCATCAATCATACAAGAATGTGGAGGAAAACTTGAATAGCTTTATTAATAATCAAGAATAGCAAAGAGGATTACAACCAATTGTTCTGACCCAGCGTCATACTCTCAGCAAGAAAGCCCTTCTTCACCTCATGAAAAGCTTAGATCACCCAACACTATGATGTTACACCAAGAAACCAGCAGCACTTCCTTACAAGACACAAGATTCCAGCCTCTAGATCTCTGGGATGAGGGATCCATATATAGATGTTTGCAGGGGGGGTGAGTCAGCTTTTGAGATTTGATTAGTGTCCTCTCTCTGATAGTTCTTGATTTCACTTGGAGATTGATGATCTCTTACTCATCCCTGGGCGAATGCAGAGAGGAAAGTGTCACAGGAAAAGTTTCTGGAAGATTCCATGATCTTCCACCTCGCAAATTGACTCTGCCGTTTGTCCACTCTCGCCCATCGAACCCCATAGAAGAGCTTTTCAGTATGCATCGCACCTCCCGTGTGCATTTAGGTGGGATGCATCGTATTGTGACCATGGAGCAGGTGAGATGGTCCAGTTTTGACTAGTTCTGAGTAGTTTTTCATGGAGAACTTCTAGGAGATGATGTAATCAGCTGACCTTGTTCTTTTAGGGGTTGGAACAACACTTTTAGGGACTTAAGAGCCCTTGGTTTATGGACATTTATGATTGGGGTTGCAGTGCCCAAAAATGTCTATAACATCAATGTAGTAGGATCATCTACTAGAAAACAATCTGGAATTAAGAAAAAAGGCAAAGGACAAGAAAAAAAAAACACCTCTCAAAAGGAGAAACCAACAAAAATTGAACCTTCTAAAGAGAAAAAGAAACCTCGTTATCATTCTTTAATTTGTAGTGAATATCATTATACTAAGGAATTTCCACATCATGTTGAAGTTACTAAATTCCTCAAATATTCTCCCACGCTATTGGGACAGGGTCCCCTAGGGTCAATTTTGGGGCAAAAACCCAAGTTTTGTTGTAAAGAATGTAAAGTCTCTACAAGTTGTGGTCGCGGAGCATGTAGATAGTAAAGTGTCTTAAAGGGTTTTACCCTTCTTTTATGTAAGTTGTGTCGGATTTTGTAGATCCACCCATGGTCCAGGAACCATGGGATTTTATAAAAAGGAGTGTCATAGAGAGTCTAACGTAGTAGTAGTGATGATGAAGATGAATGTAGTGGTTCAGTAGAAGAAAGAGCGAAGAAGTCTTAGAGTAGAACATAGGATCTGCAGTTGTGTGCGCAGAGGCCTAGGCTAGAGTCTGTAGCTGAATGCACAGGGAAGTCTCGAGTCTGTAAGAAGAACTGAAGTATTAATGAAGATATTATTCCAGAAATTCATGTGTTTATCTATTTCCTTCTGTTATGAATGAATACATTATTATGTTATGATGAATGATGGGTTTATGAATTAATACTGTATTGACGTGTGATTTTACATGATTTATATTGTCATATGAATGCAAGTAATAATAATTGTTTACGTGAAGAATATCTTGTTGCATGTTAAAGTTATTGAACACTTCAGCCGATCTAGGTAAATGCGGAAGTAGGAATAATCAAAGAGGCACGTAAGTGGTTGATTCACCCATTTATGGTCCATGAAATACAGTTGTAGACCTTTGCGAAGGTCTAGAGGTTGGTTAAAGGAAGTTACATCGATAAACCTTAAAATATTATCGATCCACTCGAAGGCAAGTTTAGGGCATAAAATGACAAATCATGCTCATCTATGGGTGCATAAACTTGGTTCCAGCATCCCCCCATACTGCTTCGGGTGAGACTTCATTCCGCACTCCATGGGTTGATGCTGAAAGGGCCAGTAGTGTAGGGATTTGTTTGGCAAACTTAACTTTGAACCTGGGTTAGGATCCACTAAGCCAACAAATGGTTCAGTTACTAGGACTAGGATCTACATAAAGAAATGTGTGATGTCACATCACTGGAATCCAACTAAGAAGAAAATTGAGGAGTGGTTGGATAGAAAGATCCACGAATTCACGACGCAAGAAAATAGAAATCCGCGATTGACGAAAGAAAAGTGGTTGGATAGATATTTGTACACAGAGATACACAAATTTTTCTTTTGTTCTTTCCCAGTCGAACTATACGAGTGGATTGCTAAATTGGCGACAACCAAGGAAGTTGGAGGCTTGACGATCCAATAGTGTGGACCTCGGAGCTAGTGTGGAGATTGGAAGCCTCTGAAGATAATATTGTGTGGGTTGTCGATCATTGGCTTGATCATGTCATTGGAGGATTTGTGATAGAATTTGCGGTCGATACCTCGGTCAGCTACAGCAAAGCAGAGCAGTGCTTCTTCAAGGGACCGTGAGGTAAGTATTTGAGATATTTGAATACTTGGATTAAGATGCTCTTGTGTGAAAAGTGGGTTATGCCATTACCTTGATGTTTGGAGCTACGTGTAGTGGAAATATCTTCAGGGATAGAGGAAGAACAGGTCTTGAATATAGCCTGTTGATTGAGCCTCATCTGAGTGACAATGAAGGAGAAACACGGGCTTCACCATAAAGCGTTGTCTAGTTAATAAGGCAAGGGTTCCTGCGAATACCCCATCTGCCCACACCACCTCCATCTTCACCTCCACAACATACACCTTTTCCCACATCGCCACCACCTCCACCACTATTCAATATGTTGAATACAATGAAGTTGCCCGTTTTCAAGGGCTTGGGAAATGAGGACCTGGACCAGTTTTGGTTCATTGCGAAGGTCATGTGGATAGGCCAGAATATTACAGATGATCAGATGAAGAAAGAAACATTGGTTACTTCTTTACAGGATCGTGCGCTAACATGGTACATTAAGTACTATACCGATAACCTGACGGCTCCGTTAGTAGACATTCATATTGTGTTGAATAAGGAATTTATTAGACCCAAATCTAAATCAGAATCAGTCATTGGATTCAAGGAAATCATGATGAGTCCTGGTGAAACACCCTGGGAGCTGGATCATAGATTGAAATTCTAGATCCGCGAAGCTAACATGAATCTCATGGATGGACAGCATCGCAAATGGTTTGTAGCTTCGCTCTTGCCTCACTTAAGGGTTGCTTTATCACAACAAAAGATTGGGACCTAGGTGAAAGCCCTGGAAATTGTGATGAGACTGCATGAAATGCTGATTCAAGACGTTGCTTTGGGAGTACAGCAGATTCATGCGGAGTTGTAGAATCTTTGCCTAGAATTTCAAAGTTTGAAGAAGGATAGAGCGACTCGGCTAGAGGTGTGCGAAGAAGTTTGGTGCCTGAAGTGTAAAATACAGGGGCATGATAAAGATAATTTCCTTGTCTTCATAAATTATGTTGCACGAGGAGGGCCAATGCCTCTAAGATCGGAAGCTCAAGCATGGCCAAGTACAGGTCCCACACTATGGTGCGTTATTTATCAGGTAGCTGGAAAACATGTAACAAACAATTTCCACTTGCTACAGAAATTTGTGTAGACACTGCAACAACTCTTCTGCAACTTCTGTAAATTGGTGGGTCACAATAAGTGCAACTGCCATAGCTATGAGTTAATGATGGAGAGAATTCCCACGTATCGAATGCAGACAAAAAATTTGCCTCTAAATCAAGGCGCTGAGGGAGTGTGAGGAAGATATCATGCGCTTGGACAAGGACGAGGCAGAGGATGACATGCGAGAGCTCAGGGAGAACTCATTTGTTACAATTGTGGAGTGCCAGGACATTACACATAGGAGCGTATGATCCCAACGTGCATGTCGTTCTGATACTATACTCAGTTTGAAAATGTGATAGAAGACTGCCCTGTATTGATAGCTAAAATTTAGGAGAAGAGGGTGTAGCCTCAACAGCCTACCCAAAATGTGCAGATGATGAGGGATGAACCTCGCGAAGAAGATCTTAATGTGAATATTGTACTGTGAAGTGGAATGACGACTGGCGAAGATAAAGGAAAGAAACTTGAAGAAGGTGAGTGGGTCCGCAAGGCTCCAGAAAAAGAGGTTGGGTTTGATTTGTAGTGTGCAAAAGAAACATTCATGGAAGCGAAGAAAATCTTCATTGAGGTTTCTACCTCAACAAGTCAGGATCATCTATCCAAAGAAATGGACCCCTCCATGCTTACTACCTTTTTGGAGACCTGTATGAAGCTGCTACGCGATATCAAGGCCGTGAAAGGGCTACAAGAGTTGATAAATAAATGTGCCGATAAAGAAAATGCTCTTGAAGGACCTCACGCAGTCAGGAAAATTGGTAAGCATAAGGCAAGAATAGGGTGTGAGATGAGGCTCAATGCACAAATAGGAGAGTATGAAATGGATCAAGTTATCCTAGATTTGGGGTCGGATGCGAACATATTTCCTAAACAAACATGGGAAAGAATGGGGAGACCTGCGCTGCAGTGGTCTCCGATTCAATTGAGGATGGAAAATCAACAAAAGGTTATCCCCATGGGAGGATTGTAGGGAGTGACAGTAGATATTGAAGGCGTGAGTGCGTTGGCCAATTTCGAAGTGATAGAGATTGTCAATGATAGAAATCCATACCCCACGCTCCTTGGGATCGATTGGGCTATTGATATGAATGGGTAATCAATTTGAAGAAGCAGACAATGTCATTTGAGAGGAAATTGCTCCGCGTAGTAGTACCTTTGGACCCTGCAGAAGGATTGCGTTATATTGAACCGGTCCGTGACTATGAAAGTGACGATGATTTGGACCAGATCTACAAAATAACAGTGCGAGAACAAGATTGGGTGAATCCGACAGTAGATGGACGCATTACATGGGACCGTGAAAGTTCCTGTACATTAGATTCAGATGAGGAGTTGGAACACTGGCATAATAGGTTACATGAAGTATCTATGCTACGCTGTAAGATGATGACTAAATCGCTGCACTGTGTATCATATGAGGTAAGAAGTTTGCCTTATTATGATGGTTTAAAAGATGTAGATAAATTTTTGGATGCATTTGAAAGGGAAGTGCCTGAGAAGCATCTCTTCCAAGCACTATATTTGGTGCTTTGCGCTACACCTACAAGATGGTGGGGTACGCATAAAGATAGTTTTGATGGATGGAGTGAATACCAAGGAATGATGAAGTTGTGGTTTGGTCACCCAAAAGTGCGACTGTAGGAGAATTATGATGGGAGGAGTGATCCACACGATCACTTAGCAAAATGGACTGATGCTTATGGAGCAGAGCCACAATAAGAGTGGGTGCATTTGTTCTGTCACACTTTGGATGTAATACCAATGAATTAGTACCTGGAAACAGAGCTCCGCCACGACATTGATGAGTGGGATATTATGAGACAAGGATTTTTTCTGACATTCAGTTTTGAGGATGGATTCGAATGCATTGATGAAGCGTTGCAGGAGGTCAAGGAAGTGATCTTCATAATACCACAAGATCCCTTGGATTTGATTCAACCGGATTGGACCACCCAGTTGCACCATGTGCTGGAGTGCTATAATGTGACTACTGAATAAGAAGACGAGGATCTAAGGAACATTAATATCCTAGAAGCAAAAGGTCACAGAGGCGGAGCTAATGTTTGCGAAGATAGGGGACTACTGGGACGATGCTACGGTGGATAAAGTCATTGAGTTTCTTTGTGAATATCAGGATTTGTTTCCAAGAAAGTTTTTAGACTTAAAAGGCATCATAGGTGATTTGGGAGTGATGAAAATAACTTTGAAACCAGGCGCGAAGCCTGTTAAACAGCGGCCATATCGCCTTAATCCCAAGTACAAGGAAAACATTTGCTTAGAGTTGGACAAGATGCTTGCAGCAAGTATTATTGAACCAGTGGAGGAATCTGATTAGGTGAGTCCAATGGTAGTCCAGGAAAAGAAATAGAAGGATGAGGATTTGCATAGATCTCAAGAAGCTGAATGATGCTTACATTCATGATCCTTTTCCAACTCCGTTTACAGATGAAGTAATAGATAATGTTGGCGGGAAGGAGGCCTATTCATTCACTGATGGGGTATCTGCATACCATCAGATAAAGATCGCGCCAGAAGATAGGAGTAAGACTACCTTCGTGACTGAGTGGGGATGCTTTCAGTATACGGTAATGCCTTTTGGACTTAAGAATGCACCGACAATCTTTTCACGTGTAGTCATTGCGACGTTCAAAGAGTTCATTCACAAGTTTTTGGAGGTATACTTTGATGATTGGACAGTGTTTGGACTGGTAAAACACCATGTAGCTAGTTTGTGCTTGATGTTGGATACATGCCAAAGGTATCAGATCACACTAAACTTGAAGAAGTGCTTATTTTGCATCCCTTTAAGAATCTTGCTGGGTCATGTGGTATGCAAGAAAGGATTAATGGTGGACCCTGCTAAGATCACAATCATAACTAATTTGGAGGCACCAAGAAGTGTTAAACATCTGTGCGCAATGTTGGCTCATACTGGATACTGTCGGAAGTTCATCAAGAGCTATGCCCAAACTATTATGCCGATGGAAAAGTTATTGAAGAAGGATGCTACATTCTGTTGGGATGAAGAATGTCAGCAGAGTCTGGATGTATTAAAGGAGAAGATGGTCACTGTGCTGATCCTAGCCTTCCTAGATTGGAAGAAGGAATTTCATGTGCATGTGGATGCATCATGTACCATGCTGGGAGTAGTATTGACACAGGCCGGTGAAGGAGAATTGGATCACCCTATAGAATTTGCGAGCATGAAGCTGTCTCAGGCTGAAAATAATTACTCGACGATAGAGTGCGAAGGGTTGGCTATGGTGTACGTGCTCCAGAAGTTCAGAAGTTACCTATTAGGCAGACACTTTAAGATGTATACAGACCATTCTACATTAAAATACCTAGTCAACAAGCCTATGTTGTGGGGTGAAATATGCAGATGGTTGTTGTTGTTTCAGGAGTATGATTTCGAAGTAATTATGAAGCCAGGGTGATTGAATGCAAGGCCAGATCATATGTCGCACATTGAAACAGGAGAGGCGCCTACCAATTTAGAGGAGGGTCTTCTTGACATGTAGCTCTTTGTGGTGCGTGTAGCAGATAATCACGTTGCATACATTATCCACTTCCTTACTATAGGAATGGCTCTAGAAGGATACACTAGTTAACAAAAGAAGGAATTGGTGGTGCACGCGGTAGAGTTTTCTGTTATAGCTGGCCATTTGTATAATATGGGCTCGAATGAGATACTGTGATGCTATGTGCCTGATTTTGAACAGAATAGTATCCTTGCTAAAGCTCATGGAGGGGTTGCGGGAAGCCATTATGCAGGAAAAGAAACAACATAGAAGATTTTACGCGTTGGGTTATGGTGGCCAACATTGCATAAGGATTTCAAAGCATATTGTAGGGTGTGCAATGCATATCAGAGAAAGGGCAGGCCATCGCGAAGGGATGAGCTACCTTTGAATATGCAAGTATCATTGCAACCATTTAAGAAATGGGCAATTGATTTTGTAGGACCGATTCAACCTCCACGCAAGAAAGCGAGTGCATGGTATATCATCACTGCGACCAAGTATTTGACCACATGGCCGGAGGCGCAATCTGTAAAAGACTGTACAGGGGCAACATCAACAAAATTTGTGTTTGAGTATGTGTTGACCAGGTTTGGTTGCCTAATGGTTTTAATGAGCAATCGCGGTACACATTTCCCTAATGAAACGATCAGCGTGCTGACAGAAGAATTCCAGGTTTATCATTAGAATAGTACGCCATATCATCCTCAGGCCAATGGAATGGTTGAGGCGTTTAATAAGATATTGGAGAACACACTGACAAAGGTTTGCAATGTACAATGGAATGATTGGGACGTGTGCATACCAGTTGTGTTATGGGCTTATAGAACTACCTGTAAGAAGCTTACTTGTCAAACACCATTTAGGTTGGTATATGGCATAGAGGCTGTGATGATTATGGAGTATATCATGCCTAATTTACGCATAGCGGCATTCACAGGGATGGCGGACTGTGGAGCCTTAGAAGAACGGTTCACGCAGCTGACAAAGCTCGAGGAAGATAGATTTTTAGCTGGATTACATTAGCAGGTTCAGAAGGAATGCGAAAAAGCTTGGCAGGATTGGCACATCAAACTGCACTCCTACAACGTAAACAATTTAGTTTTGTTATATGACAGTAAGTTTGATAAGTTTCCAGGAAAATTTTAGATGCACTGGCTGGGGCCATACGTTATCAAAGAGATTACCGATGGTGGAGCAATTCAGCTTGTGAAATTGAATGGAGATCCATTTCCAGGAAAGGTAAATGGAAGCCGATTGAAGCCATACATCGAGGATTTGGCCCAATGACTATATGATAGTAGCACATTCTTAGCACTCCAGGTAGCTGCAAGGAGGCGCGGGACTATAAACTACACTACCCAAGTTGTAGAGCTGCACGATAAGAGGTCTGTGCGAAATAGGAGGAGGTCATAGTTGTTGGGCATGGAATCCCCCCAAGGCATGTTTTGGGGCTTAAAGTCCAAGTTTTGACCAAGTTCGTTGTAAAGACTCTATGATTTGTGGGCACAAAGCGCGAAGTCATAATAGAGTCATAGGGTTGTCTGCCCTTGTTTTTGTAATGTAATGTCGGCTTAATAGACCTACCCATGGTTCGTGGACCATGGGATTGTATAAATAGAGTGAGGTTCTAAGTGTAGAAGATAGTGAAGAAGAAGGAATAGAAAAGAAGAATGAGAAGTCTAAGAGCTTGAGTTGCAGTGTAAAGTGTGTCTTGGGTCGTAGATTAGGAGAAGGCTCTGCAGCTGTGTGCGTAGAGGCCTAGTAGTCCGCCACTGAGTGAATGGACCCCTGCAGCTGAGTGCGCAGGGCAAGTCGAGTCTATAACCTTGGAAATAATTAATAAAGATAAGTTTACCATGTTTCTGTGTATCTTTTCCTGCTTTATGTGCTATTGGGTATAATTTGCAATTTTACTATTTATTGGTTGCGTGAACTTATACGTATGCACTGTATAAATAGCTATAACACAAGGCTTATACTTACGCAAAATAACTAACTGGTGTAAAAAGACAAGTAATATCTCGGGTGTGATTTAGGGAAATAGTGCAAAATGCTGCTCCAGCAGCACAGAAGCCCCATAGCCCCTAGTTAGGGCTACGCGAAGGTGAATCTATCAGGGCATGAAGGCCAGGGAAGTGCGTTGCGTGCTTGGACTAACAGTTGGACCAAATAAACCCTCAGACATCTCAAGGGTGTGGAAACCTCGTTCCATCACCCCCCATACTACTTTGGGTGAGACCTTATTCTGCACTCCGCGGACTGTTGCCGAAAGGGCCAGTAGTACAAGGATTTGTTTGGCTAATTAACGCCAAACCTGGGTTAGGCCCCAATAAGCCAACAAATGGTTCTATTGCCGGGACCAGGATCTGCATAGAGATGTCTGATGTCATATCACTGGAATCCAACTAAGAAAGGAATTAAGGATTGGTTGGATAGGAAGATTCACGAGTTCGTGGCACAGGAAAATAGGAACCCATGACTATGAAAGGAAGAGTAGTTAGACTGATACTTATACACAGAGATCCATGAAATTTTCTTTGCATCCTTCCCCACTGAGTTGTACGAGTGGATTGTGAAGCTAGTAGAAAGGAAAGGAAGGTGTAAGCTCGACAGACCTATTGTGTGGACTCTAGAATTTATGCGCAAACTGGAAGCATCAGAGGATAAGATTGTGCACGTTGTTGATCACTGGCTCGATCAAATTATAGGAGGATTCATCTCTAATTTTGCGGTAGATACTTTAGTCAGATATAGCGAGGTAGAACAATGCTTCCTCAAAGGACCGCAAGGTAAGTACGTTAAATATTTAAACACTTGGATTAAAATGCTACTGTGTGAAAACTAGGTTATGCGAATAAATTGATGCTTGGGACTACGCGAAGTGGGAGGATCTACAGAAATGAAGGTAGTACAGAACTAGAAACTAGCCCCTTGATTTCACCTCCACGAGGGGGTGAGGAAGAGCTCGCAAAGGTCTCACCGAGAAGTGCGATCAATCTGATAAGGCAGGAGATTCCGCGAATACCACCCCCACCCACACCACTGCTAGTTTCACTATCTTCACCTCCATCTTCGCCCATACCACCTCCACTACCACCGCGAATCAATATGGTTAGTGCAATAAAGCTGCCAGTGTTCAAGGGAGTAGGAATTGAAGATCTGGACCAGTTTTGGTTTGTAATAAAAGCTGTGTGGGAAGCACAGGGAGTCATGGATGATAATATAAATAAAGCAATGTTGGTCAGCTCTCTACAGAATCGCTGGTACATTAAGCATTCCAATGACAATCCGAATGCAGGGATCGTAGATATTCAAACTGTGCTAAACAAAGAATTTAGCAGGCCGAAGTCAGAGGCGCAGTCGATCATTGGGTTCAAGGAAATCACAATGCTACCAGGCGAGACCCCTTGGGAGTTGGATCAAACACTGAAGTGCACAATTCGCAAAGCTAACATGACACTGATGGATGGACAACACCATGAATGGTTTGTAGCATCATTAACGCCACATTTAAGGAATGCTTTTTCACAGCAGAGGCTAACAACTCATGCAGAGGCCTTGGAGATCGTGATGAGACTGCATGAGACCCTAATGCAGGATCCCAACTTGGGAATTTAGCAGATCCACGTGTAGTTGAAAAAATTGTGCCTTGAGATGCAGAGTTTGAAACAAGAAAGGACAGCTCGCCTATAAGTGCGCGATGAGGTATGATGCGTAAAATGCAAGGGTCAGGGACATGACAAGGACCATTACCCGGTGTTCACGAACTACCTCATGGGAGGAGGACCAATGCCATTAAGACCGGAGGCACAAGCAGGACTGAGCGCAGTTCCTACATTGTGGTGTGTGATTTTTCAGATAGGAGGAAAGCATGCTACAGATAAGTGCCATTTATTGTAGAAGTACACGTAAAATTCACAGCAGTTGTTCTAGTAATTTTTGTAGGTCAGTGGGACATGATGAGCGCACCTATAGAAGTTATGAGCTGATGATGGATTAGACTCCTAGCTACGGAGTTCAGGTTGAAACACGGGCCCTTGACCAGAACATAGGGGTGGCATGAACTGGATTTTAGTGGCGTGGATGAGGCCAAAATGGAGGAGGACCTGGAAGAGGTCACGGACAACTGATATGTTACAATTGCAGAGGTCCAGGACATTATGCTCGTGATTGCATGAATCTAACGTGTCCATCATGCTTGTATTGTACGTTGTTTGATCATGAGATGGAGGATTGTCCCACACTGATAGCAAGGTTGTGTGATAAAGGAGCACTCCAACCTCCCCTAACTCAGAAACTTCAAATGATGAGGTTTGAGCCATGCGAGGAAGACCCTAATGTGAATATTGTGCTCCGAAGTGGAATTATGATAAAGGATGACAAGGGAAATCAGCCTGAAGAAAGTACTTGGGTTTGCAAGGCTCCAACGAAGGAACCAAAGTTTGATTTGGAGTGTGCTAAGGAAACGTTCATATAAGCCAAGAAGAGCTTCACTAATGCCTCCACTTCAGGAAGAAAAGATATACCGGAGTTGGAAATGGACCCATCAATGCTCACAACATTCCTGGAAACATGCATGAAGTTGTTGCATGACAGCAAGGCTGTAAAGGGGCTGTAGGAACTCATAAATAGATGTGCTGGGACCATGTCGGGAGGACCACACATATTCTGGAAGCTCAGAAAGTACACGACAAGGATAGGAAGGGAGATGAGATTGACCATGCAGATTAGAGAATATGAATTGGACCAAGTGATTTTGGACCTAGGATCAAATGAAAACGTTCTGCCGAAGCAAACATGGGAGCATATGGGAAGGCCTATGCTACAATGGTCTCCTATCCAACTATGAATGACAAACCAGCAAAAGATCCTACCTATGGGAAGATTGCAAGGAATCACAGTGGATATCGAAGGATCAAGTGCGCTAGCAGATTTCGAAGTGATTGAGATTGTTGATGACAATAATCCCTACCCTGCGCTGCTTGGAATAGATTGGGCCACTGACATGAATGGAGTGATTAATCTGAAGAAGTGCAAGATGATTTTTGAGAAAAAGTCTCTGCACGTAGTTGTACCTTTGGACCCTACAGAAGGATCACGCTACACGGAGCCAGTGCACGACTATGACAACAATGAAGATTTGGACTGCATCTACAAGATAACCGTGCGAGAACAAGAATGGGTGAATCCAACCACGGATGGACGAATCTCATGGGAGTGTGAAAGTTCCTACACATCGGATTCTGACGAGGAGATAGAACGATGACAGAACCAGTTACATGAGGTAACCACGCTAAACTGTAACATGATGACGAGATTGCTACACTGCGTATCAATAGAGGTAAGGAATCTGCCTACATATGATGGGTTAAGTGAAGTGGATGACTTCCTGAACAAATTTGAAAGAGAAGTGCCGGAGCAACAACATGTCGAAGCTTTGAAATGGGTACTATGTGCTATGCCTGCGAAGTGGTGGGGTATACACCAAGGAAGCTTCGGGGACTGATGTGAATGTAGGAGGATGTTGCGCATACAATTTTGGAAGCCTCAGATGCAATTGACAGACAATATTGCCAGACGAGACGGTTCCACTGCACCCACTTGTCCAGATGGATGTAGGCATATGGTACAAAACCAATGCGGATGTACACAGTCTTTGCGTTAGGAGACACGGTCAGAAAGCATGTGCGGGTGAGGCAATGGCATGAACAACCCCTCTGGTTGAAAACACAGAGTATAGAAAGATCTAGTGTGCAGATGGTTATCCACCTAGAAGCCTTTAACAAAGTATTTGAAGCACTGAACAAGGTCCACAATTCGCAGCGGACTGACTAGGAACTACGTGTACCAGTGGTTCTATGGCTTCTAGGACTGCATGCAAGAAACTAATGGCGCACATACGTCTGAGGCTGGAGTATGAAGCACACACTGTAATCCCCATAGAACATGAAATGCCTAGTCCACGCATGGCAACACTGACAGATATGATAGTTTTTGGAGCCTTGGAAGAAGGGATCACACAGTCGAATGAAGGAGAACGCTTGGGACCTGAGGAAGAAACCCAACAGGGTAATTTTAGGCTCCAAGAACTCGGGAAAGAAAGGGTGCGATTAAGGGAGAAAAGCACTCTAGTGGAAGCGAAAGTTAATAAGCTGGAGGACGAGATAAAATAATCTTTTCTAGATAAGAAGACCAGGGTGATAAAATGGGGTATGCACGATCACGCTGACAAATTTGGGGACTATCTTCGCGAATTGGTTAGTCTGATGCCTTGGCTTGGACCACATATTACTACATGAATCAACCATGGTGGCACATTGCAGATGATAAAGTGAGCAACGCTGCCAGTAATAGTAAAAGGTGGATATTTTTCAGGAAAAGTGATGGATGGTTAGATGAAACCCTATACATATGGCATGGCCACCTGCCTAGCTGTGGGAAGTATAGTTTTAGTGGTCCAAGTAGTTGAAAGGAGGCGTGGGACTATAAACTACTCTGCCCGGGAGATGCACAATTTTGGAGTTGCGCGTAGGAGTAAGGTGTCACAAGGACTGTGATCGCACAAGGGGGGCTGTGCTGCCGCACAGGTTGGCTGGAAAGTGATCGTTGGAGTCACTATTCACGATGTATGCTTGACTTGAGACCAAATGGAGCGGGCGGCAAGCATTTAAGATGTGATTTATGGGAAAGATTTGGGAAAATCTGCCGCCAAGGGAGCATTAATGAACCGGATTTGTGGGGAACGGTCAAATTCAAATTCAAAAGGCGCTATAAATTACAAAGGGCTACCTAGCAAACAACACTTGGTCATTTTCAAATTGAGTTGTTGTATACTCCGCGCATTCTAAGAAAAGCCCTGGTTGACCTGTGCAGAGCGTTGATTGAGCCCCTGATTATGCGAGTGATAGATTTCTGGATGGACACGATGGCAGCATCTGGGGAAGTTATGGAAATTGTAGAAATGACCACCGAAGAGACTGCGCAGGCCCTGACTGTGGGGGATGCCCTTGGAGGCATCGGTATTATGGTAGAAATCCCTAAATCATTGTGCACGTTGAGGCCAAAGAAAGACAAACAACTGATGGTTCCCGTATGTGTGTCACCGCGAAACCTGCTGCGCACCAGGTTAACGATGGAGGAGAAAGGGAAAGTCGTTAACAAGGAAAATGATGAAGAGGACGAAGACTTGGAGGACCTTATCATCGAAGAATACAAGGATGAAGGCATGGAGGAAGAAACTAAGCCTACGCATCCTCCAACAAAGCTTCCTGCCTATATCCCCTCGCAGAAGGGGAAGGCAAAAGTGCCCAAGGATATCGACGAAAGCAAGAGCTCCATCTAGATCCTGCTCCTCCCAGATAACGTCACTTTTGAGAGCATGGACCTGGGATGGGTGCCTATATTGAAATTTGAAGATTGGGATCTTGCTGACCACGAGAAGTTCCCTCACCTAAAAACCATGAAGCTCATGAAGCCGAAACAGAACATTGCGGCAGTGGTTACTGAGTTGGAGCCACGAAAGTGGTTACACAGAGTGGAAAAGGCAGGGTTACTAAACCTACCCTGGGTGCCGCATTTCCACCACTCCCCAATAATAATTTTTGTCATCAGGCAACTGCTCTGTCTGGTGCATGGTGGGTGTTTGTGGTTGGAGGAGCCCATCCCCATCACGAACCACTTAATTCACCACATTACCTGGCTTCCATGCAGAGGAGAGGACCCCGCAGACATCTCAAAGGGGAAGAGCAGTGACTTGGCCATCGTGGAGGCCATGAAGAAGAAATATAAACTGGAGAAGAAGAAAAGGGGCTACGCCATATCCAGCATCAACAACAAAGTAGTTAAAGTGGCGACCCAAATACTGGCGAGTAAAGTTATGCGCAAGTGCCGCGCGGACGAGGTACCCGCGCCGGTGGTGGCACTTGCTAAGCAGTGCGTGGAGGGGGTCTAGTTTAACTGGTTCGAGTTCCTCTGCAAGGAGTTCCTAGAAAATTTCCATGAGGCCTAGGAACAAGGAAAAATGTTTCACTATGCATGGCTTTTGTTGTCCATAGTGCTCATGGCAGGAGAATTTTCAGAGGATAGTTAGTTTCCCATAATTGACAGGGATTTTCTAGAGTTTGCAAAGTACACTTCGCTCTAGGCCACAAAGGATGTGAACTGGATTCGCGATAGTAAAATATTTTGGGTGATCATGGAAATGAACCTCAGAATGGGGATTAATCACAAGCCACGGTTATCACCCACTATCTACAACAATCTGCAAATCTTTATAGAATTTAAAGCGGATCTCCACAGCATCTATATCAGAGTGCGCAAGGACCCCACCAAGAAATGGAGAGATCTACCCTTTGTAGCCACAGATGATGTAATTTTTGATGTATTAGAGACATGGCCGCCAGAGTAGCATGCCCCAAAACTTGTGGCAATGGAGAAGTCTGTGGTGAAGAGGAAGAAAGAGGAGGCCAAGTTGTGCATGGCACAGTTGGCAGAGAAGAGAAGGTAAGAAGCAGCGGCAACAAAAGTGCAGGAGGCATAAGACTCTATGCAGATGACAGCAAAACAGAAAAAGGCAGTAGTAGCCACAGCACAGGAGCCAGCCGAGAAGGCGCGCGAGGGCCAGAAGTCACCTTCGCACGAGCAGGAAACAGAGGAAGACAAGGGTAGCATGGACCCACAAACTGTGTCAACACAACTGAAGTGCCAGCACCCAAGCAAGCGAATGAGGCCGCGCAAGAAGGTCAAGGCATCAAAGTTGTCTATTGACTCGATCACCCTTACTGAGGGTGATCTGCACGACATCGGCGAGACGGTGCGCGATGTCACCTCCAAGGCCCTCCAGAATTTTGTGTAAGAGAACCAGATTGTGTTGGGGGACCTCAAAGCATAGCTGCAGGAGTTACAGGTGCACACACCTCAGATTGGTACCCTCTCGACCAACCTCGCAATGTGGACAACTGGAGTAGAGAAGATGTTGCACGCTCAGACAACAAACACCATCGCACTACCATAAGGGGCACTGGTCACCACAAATGAGGCTGACAAGCCTACGATTAGCGCACTGAAGAGTCTTGGGATCAACATGGTTGCACTCCTGCAGGAGACACTATACGTTCTACATGATGGAATTACTGCAGAACTACAGGCTAGGGAGAGCCGCGCACTACAAGTGCTGAGCGAGCAAAAGATCAACATGGAGCAGTTGAGCCTGTAGTGTGATGAATTGGTGTCATAGAACCGAGAGATGGTACAAGTACTGGAAGAAGCATGTCATATGGTCCCTAAGCTAGCCATCCCAGCAGACGCACCAGCAGAGGCGCGCATCCACTGACTAGCAGCAGGGGTGTGCGAGGCGCGGGAAGAAATGACTAAGGTTCAGCTAGATTTGAACCTTCAGATAGCAGAGCTATGGTTAAAGGCATAACTGTCCACCCCTTTGGAAGTAAGATAACAGTGCTCTAGCGCTATTGCATCAGGGATGGAAGAGATCGGCAGTGCAGTAAGGGACTGCACCAAAATATTGGAGGAATCATTTGAGGTTCTCATGAATCTGCAGGAGGAACCCAACATCCAACGCTTAGAGACCGAAGCACGTGAGCTCCAACAATAGTACGATAGCATCAAAGGGACCGCATAGATGGTGGCCCTCACTCAGAGGCTTGTGTGAATGCAAGAGGCCAAACTACTGAAAGAACAGGTGGACAAAACACAGCACAAAGAAGTAATCTTGAAGGTGCGCGTTTAGCCTTGGATCGACGAGGCGTTCACTATCACAACAAAAATTGAAGGAAAGTTCGCACAAATGCAGGGGACACAGGAATAGGTCGAGGGAAGCAGTTCTGACACTACGGTCTCAGAACAATGCGTATAGGAGATCCAATAGGCAACCACTCAATGCGTTGCCGACCTTGCAGTGGTTCGAATAGAGTTGGAGGGACTCTCTGCGAAGATCTCCACATCGATAGAGTGACTTGAGGATGAGTTGTGATGTTTGTGTTGGGGGCCTGTTGGGTATGGAATCCCCCTAAGGTATGTTTTGGGGCTTAAAACCTAAGTTTTGACCAAGTCCATTGTAAAGATGCCGCGATTTGTGGGCGCGGAGCACGAAGTCATAATAGAGTCACAGGGTTGTCCGCACTTGTTTCCGTAATGCAATGTCGTCTTGATAGACCTACCCATGGTATGTGGACCATGGGATTGTATAAATAGAGCGAGGCTCTAAGTGTAGAAGATAATGAAGAAGAAGGAATAGAAAAGAAGAATGAGAAGTCTAAGAGCTTGGGTTGTAGAGTAGGAGAAGGGTATGCAACTGTGTGTGCAGAGGCTTAGTAGTCCATAGCTGAGTGCATGGGCCCCTCCAGCTGATTGCATAGAGGCCTAGTAGTCCACTGCTGAGTGCGCGGACCCCTGCAGCTAAGTGTGTAGGGCAGGTCGAGTCTGTAACCTTGGAAATAATTAATAAAGAGAAGTTTACCATATTTCTGTGTATCTTTTCCTGCTTTATGTGTTATTGGGTATAATTTGCAAGTTTATTGTTTATTGGCTGTGTGAACTTATATGTATGCACTGTATAAATAAATATAACACAAGGCTTCTACTTACGCAAAATAACTAACTAGTGTAAAAAGGCCAATAAGATCTCAGGTGTGATTTAGGGAAATAGTGCAAAACGTTGCTCTAGCAGAACGAAAGCCCCACAGCCCCTAGTTAGGGCTACGTGAAGGCAAATCTATCAGGGTGCGAAGGCAAGGGAAGTGCGCTGCATGCAGGGACTAGCAGTTGGACCAAATCAAACCCTCAGACATCTCAAGGGTGCAGAAACCTAGTTCGAGCACCCCCCCATACTACCTCAGGTGAGACCTCAGTCTGCGCTACGCGGACTATTACCAAAAGTGCCAGTAGTACAGGGATTTGTTGGCTAATTAAATATAAACCTGGGTCAGGCCCCAACAAGCCAACAACAGTACCATAAGGAGCGTGAAGGGAGTTGTGCTATAGGGGTGGAGACCACATAGCACAGCCAAAAAGTGACCATTGCCGTCATTGTTCATGATTTGACTGCTAGGAGACAGTTAAAAGGAGTGGGGGGGGGGGGGGGGCGGCATTTAAGGCTGAATTTAAGAGTGAAATATTTGGAAATCTACCGCCAATCTCGCATTTATGGATGGATTTGGGGGGAACAGTCAAATTTGAATTCAAATTCACCTATAAATTATGCGTGGCCATCCAACGAGAAACACTTTTCATTCTGAGAATTTATGTGTTGTGCTGTCTATTGTGCATGAACTGTGAATTCTTTGAGGATTTGTTTGCAAGCCCCGTGTTTGATCAGTATCCCAGGTCAGACATAAAGCTTATTCATGATATCATGTTAGGACCAGGTCCAACAGAAACTGCTAGTACTGGGGGAGCTATGGCCTCTGAGGGAGCTGCTCCCGAAGTGATGAGTATGGAGGTTCCAGCAGCAGTGCCTATGGCACCGAGGTTGCCTAAGCTGAAGCCTATGCTAACGAGAGAGGTCCCCAAGCCCAAGAAGGAAAAGAAAAATAAGTCGTTGCTGGTGCATGAGTCACCAAGGAAGCATGCAGCTACACAGGCTTAGAGAAAAGAAAAGTCGAGCGCGAAGGAGAAGGGGAAAGTAGTGGATCTGGAGGCAAAGGAAGGTGCGGAAGATATCTACGTTGAGGGGTGGACCTTATTTCTAGGTTACCTGAGTATATCCCTCCACGCAAGGGTAAAGTAAAGGTCCCAAAGGACCCAGATGAGGGACACTTCCTCCTTAACACACCCCTGTTGCCGTAGAATATAACTTTTGAAGGTCTGCGCTTGGTGCAGATCCCACACTTGAAACTGGAAGATTGGGACTTGGCGGACCACGAGCGGTTCCCCCACCTTGCCATCGAAACCTTCATGAGGAGGGTTTTCTACAAGGATTCTAGTGTCATGGCATTGGAGCTGGTGGAATGGATTCACAGAGTCCATAAGTCAGGGTTGCTGAACTTGCTGTGGGTGCCCTACTACCACCACGCCACGATAAATTTGACTGTCATTAAGCAATTGTTGTGCCTAGTGCATGACGGGTGCTTGTGGCTGAACGAGATGATTCCCATCACTGATATGTTGATCCATTAGATCACATTATTACCACATTCTAGATTGAATCCGGCCAAGGCGTTTGGCGGAAAAACGAGCGAGCATGACCTCGCTGAGAAGATGAAGGACAAGTTTAAACTTGTCAAAAAGTCGCGCAGGTATTCGATTACCAGCATTACTGACCCCGTGGTGAAGGTTTCCACACAAATTTTGGCTAGCAAGGTTATGAGAAAGTGTCGCGCAGACGAGGTGTCGGTACCAGTGGTTTCGTTAGCGGCTCAGTGCGCGGAGGGCGTACAGTTCAACTGGACGCGCTACTTGTGTAGCGAGTTCCTCGCGAATTGAAGAGAGGTATAGGATGATAGTAAGACCTTTCACTATTCGTGGCTGTTTCTCTCAATTGTGCTCATTGCATGGGAGTTTCCGGAGGACAACCAGTTTCCTCCTGTGGAGAAGGATTTACCGGAAGCAGCAAAGTTTGCATCTATTTGGGCCACCAAAGATGTTGTGTGGGTGACAGAGAGTAAAATCATTTGGGTAATGATGGAGGCAAGCATTCGCATGGCCATCAACCAAAAGTCATGGTTGTCACCAACCGTGTTTGAGCAACTTTCAAGGTATGCAAAGTTCAAAGTGGACTTCCACCATGTTTACATCTGTGCACGAAAGGACCCCGAGCAGAAGTGATTCGACTTACCCTACTTGGCAACAGATGACACTATTATAGAGGTCATCAAGCGTTGGCCAACAAAGTGGCATTCCACATCCGATGTGGCCGCCGGTACTAGCAAGTCCACAGAGAAAAATAAAAAGGAAGCAGTGAGATAGAAGGTTTAGTAGTTGGTTGAAAAGAGAAAGAAAGAGTCTGAGGAGAAGGCTCAGGTAGAAGCGGAGCGCGCCGCAAAGGAACAAGTAGAGCAGGAAGAGCACGACTCTGAAAGAAGTCAGAAATCTCCTTCTCCCAAAACAGAGAAAGAAACACGGTCAGAGCAGGGCAGCAGAGACCAGCAGTAGAGCACTCCCTTTCGAGTGAAGTGGTATAGGGAGAAAGAAAAGGAAGGATAGCGAAAGAAGACAAAATCCACTAAGTTGTTGCTAGATCCAATTACCTTGACGGAGGGCGACTTGGATGATATTGGAGATAGGATGCAGGATATAATAGCAGAACTACTGTAGTGATTTGCACAGCAGCAAAAGCAGACATTAAGCACCATACAGAAGGATCTGCGTGAGCTACAGATGCAAACATCCATAATCTAGGAAGGTGCAAGATAGAGTAACGCTACATCAACCAATTTGGTGTCGGGGACCACTCAAGCAACACAGATGGTTTGTTCAATGGATCTCTGAGCAGTTGCGCTGCCTGATGGAGCTTTGAGCATGAAGGTGACCACTAATAAGGCTATTGTCATCTCCTTGAAGAATGTTGGCCTAAACTTGGCCGTGCTCCCCAGTGAGTTCCTTTACAAATTGCAAGTAGGTGTGATAGCAGAAGTTAAGGCTCGGGAGCAGTGCACGCTAAGCATGATCAGCGAGTACAAGGTCAACAACAAACAAATGTTCATGGAGAAAACAACAGTGTTGGAAGCATGGAAGAAAGTTTAGGCGCAAAACAAACACACTGCAGCCATGGTGGCTGAGGCATGCAGAACAGTCCACGGACTGCATATCTTGGAGGAAGCGCTGTTGGAGGCAAAGATTAAGAAGTTGGCTACAAGTGTGCGTAAAGCGAAGACGAAAGTGGCCAAGGTTTAGTTTGAACTGAACTTGAAATATACATAGCTAGATTTGAATTCATAGCCTTCAACTCCACTAGAGGTCAAAGAACAATGTGAAGCAGCTGTAAAGGATGGAGTCGCAGCAGTGGATGTCGTGATTGTGGATTGCATCACACTCTTTGAGTAGTCCATGGAGCTAGTCATGGTGCTGCAGGAAGATCCTAACCTACAGAGGTTAAAGACAGAAGCCCATGAATTGCAGCAACGGTATGATGAAGTGAGAGTGACGACACACACCGTCGCTATAGCATAGCGATTGGCCAAGTTGCATGAGGCAAAACAGTTGCTCAAACAAGTGGAGGCAGCGTAAAGGAAAGAGGCGGTCCTAAAGGCCATATTGGGGCCTTGTATTAATGAGGCCTATGTTATCTCTGCCAACATTGAGGAGAAGCTGGAAAGCCTACAAAGAACACAAAAGAAGATCAAGGAAGATAGTGCAGGACCAACAATAGAGCAGCTGGTGGAGCAGATCAAACAGGAAGTCACGCAGAGTGCGACTGAGGTAGCAGTAGAACAAGTAGAGTTGGAAGGTCTCTACAGTAAGATCTTGATGCCAATAGAGTGACTCGGGGGCAAGTCATGATATTTTTGTTGGGGGCTTGTTGGGACAGGGTCCCCTAGGGTCAATTTTGGGGCAAAAGCCAAAGTTTTGGGGAAAAAACCCAAGTTTTGTTGTAAAGAATGTAAAGTCTCCGCAAGTTGTGGTTGCGGAGTGCGTAGATAGTAAAGTTTCATAAAGGGTTTTACCCTTATTTTATGTAAGTTGTGTCAGATTTTGTAGACCCACCCATGGTCCACGGACCATGGGATTGTATAAAAAGGAGAGTGTTAAAGAGTCTAAGGTAGTAGTAGTGATGATGAAGATGAATGTAATGGGTTAGTAGAAGAAAGAGCGAAGAAGTCTTAGAGTATAAAAGAGGCTCTGCAGCTGTGTGCACAGAGGCCTAGAGTAGAGTTTGCAATTGAGTGTGCGGACCCCTACAGCTGAGTGTGTAGGGAAGTCTTGAGTCTGTAAGAAGAACTGAAGTATTAATAAATATATTATTCCAGAAAGTTGTGTTTACATATTTCCTTTTGTTATGAATGAATACGCTATTATGTTATTATGAATGAATACGCTATTATGTTATTATGAATAATGGGTTTATGAATTAATACTATATTGACGCGCGATTTTACATGATTTATATTGTCATATGAACGCAAGTAATAATACTTGTTTACACGAAGAACATCTTGTTTCATGTTAAAGTTACCAAACACTTTAGTTTATATGAGTAAATGCAGAAGTAGGAATAATCACAGAGGCGCATAAGTGGTTGATTCACCCGTTTAGGTTCCACGAAAGACAGTCATAGACCTTCGCAAATGTCTATAGGTTGGTTAAAGGAAGTTACATTGATAAGCCTTAAAAGCTTATCGATCTACGTGAAGGTAGGTTTAGGGCATAAAACGACATCACGCTCATCTCTAGGTGTGGAAACTTGGTTCCAGCATCCCCCCATACTGCTTCGGGTGAGACTTCAGTCCGCGCTCCTTGGGTTGATGCCGAAAGGGACAATAGTGTAGGGATTTGTTTGGAAAACTTAACTCTAAACCTGGGTTAGGACCCATTAAGCCAACACACGCTTTCTGTTTTGAAAGATCCTTTCCCTTCTCAAGACAGTAAAATGATTACTCATAATCCATTCTCTTTATTTGTGTCGGTAGATATCATGATGATGTCTTCACAGGTTTCAATAGTAACCAAATCTAAATATTATGGATATAAAGCTCCTTTAAATGGAAATGATGTTAGTCAATCTATCAACCTTCCATATCAGTTCCACCCCCTTCTGAACCTTTATAAATCGAGAAACCGAATCCTGACATAGTAATTTGTCTTCCTTCTAAAAGATTTACTCGAAAGTCATCTTTTAATCTACATGCTAGAGTGAATTAGAATTACAACATTGTTGAAGACCTGGCTCAGTCTCCTTTAGCAATGTCGGCCCTTAAAGTGTTGTAAACATGCCCAGCACAAAGGAAATTACCCCATTATAGAAATTGATCCTCATGAATCTATCTCATCATCTTTGATTTGGAAAGCCATATACCTAAGCTCTCACATCAGCTGGCGTTTCAAATACCATTTTTTGCTAAAACCAAACGAGTCTTTTGTACAGTAATTGATGAGAGAGCCTCTATGTGTATCATGTCTATTTCTTGTTGGAAAGCTTTGGGTTGTCCAACTATCAATCAGTCACCTACTACTCTTAAAGCCTTTGACGATAGAGTATTTTGACCTTACCGTGTTCTGAATGACCTGCCAATATAATTAGAAGGTAAAACGATTGCAATTGAGGTAGAAGTTGTTGATGCTCAACTCAATTACAATCTTTTACTGGGATGAAGTTGGACTTCTAAAATATCTATAGTGGTCTCATCACTTTTCCGAATGATATTGTTTCCTCATCAAGGGAGGATAGTGAAAGTAGACCATTTTTCCTATTATACTTCTGACCCTAACTCTATTGGTAGTGTACCCTTTGTGTGGAAAACAATTACTCTATATGAAGATAATCCCATTGGTTTTCTTAAGGATTCATCATTAATGGGAATTTTTTCACTCCCCCCACCCAACGTTTCTTCTAATATTTCCCATGTCAATACGATCTCATTAAGAACTTTCAAGCCATATGATCCTTGGATTGTGCCTTTAGAATCTGATTTGACCACATATGGTGACCAAGTGCCGCTAAGCCGAATGGAATTGGCTTATCAGATTGTTCAATTGTTTTCATAACCACTCCCCATTGAAAATGATTGAGTGAATGTGATCATTGACAAGTATTCTCAATCCTCTTGGTTGGAGCCAATCTCATTTCCTAATCCTTTTGATAATATGTTTCTAGTGTATGAAAGCATCATGGAATTTATGACCATAGATGAAATTCCTTGGGATGATTATCATCATCGTTCATCTTTTCTTCCCAGCTTTGAAAATATTAAGAATGAATTTTCCACAATGTTTTCACTTGGGATTGTAGATAACCCTAAATTCCCTATATCGATTTTTGAATCCAAATCTGAAAATAATTTAGAATATATTTGCAACTATTCCACTTAATATCTCTGTGAAACTTGGAATTACAGAGAATGTTCACATAGGTGACTCATGCTCACTTGATGAAATCCAAACCAACAAGGCTCTATTCCAAAAATTTTGTGACATCTTTGGCTGGCCTTATGAGGAAATGCCAGGAATTGATCCGAATATAGTAATTCATAAAATCAAGGCTTACCTGGATGTTAAACTTGTTAGATAGAGATTACGTCTAGTGCATCCTAGAAAATCTTTTGTCATTGAAGCTGAAGTTGAAAAACTTCTAAAAGAGAGATTTATTTATCTTGTTCCCTTGACTGGTTGGGTTTCCAACATTGTTCCTGTTAACAAGAAGCAAGGGACAATTAGAGTATGTGTCGATTATAGGGATATTATTAACCCTTGTCCTAACGACAACTATCCTACGCCCTATATTGATCAAATAATTGATCATTGTGTCGGGAATGAAATGTTTTGTTATATGGACAGATTTTCTGGATACAATCAAATTAACATACTCCTTGAAAATCAACATAAAACCACATTCATTTATCCATGGGGAACCTTCGCTTATCTAAAACTTCCATTCAGACTAAAGAATGTTCGCGCCAGTTTTCAGCAGGCTATGTCTTACGCTTTTCATGATATCAAGCATATTGTACAACCATATTTAGATGATCTACCAACTCATTCATTGAAACATGAAGATCAACCAACACATCTAACAACAATCTTTATTAGATTTCGTCATTACAATATCTACTTAAACCCACACAAATGTGTTTTTATGTAAAAACTATTCGATTACTGGGATTTGTCATTTCTAAGGAAGACATTCGTGTTTACACCCTTAAGGTAGAGGCTATTCTGAATTTTCCTCTTCCTTCAAATATGCGCCAACTCCAAAGTTTGCAAGGGAAAGCAAACTTTTTATGTCGATTCATTCCAAATTATGTAGAGCTAACTAAAGGTTTTACTTGGCTTTTGAAAAAGGGCATCTCTTTTGAATGGGATGAAACTGCTCAAAAAGCTTTTGATGCACTTAAACACGTGTTGACTCACACACCTTTGTTGCATCTACCTGATTATCACTGAGATTATTTTTTATATTTAATTTCATTTGACCTGACCATTGGTATTGCACTAGTTCAAGAGGATGAATTGAACAATGAACATTTGATTTATTATTTAAGTAGAAATATTACTAAAACTAAGATTAAATATGCACATGTGGAGAAATTGGCCTTGGCAACTATGCAAGCTGTCCATAGATTCCATCACTATATTCTTTTGCGTTAAACAACAGTGGTTCCAAATTGCAACCCTATGGTTTACATTCTTACTAAAAATTTGTCGAGGGGTAAATATTCTAAATGGATAGTTATCCTACAAGAATTTGACTTGGAATTTGTGAAATCCAAGTCGAAGAAATCATTGGTGTTTGCTTAATTGATTTGTCACTTTCCATACTCTAAAATAGAAACCGTGGTAGATGATTTTATTCTAGATGAATCACTCTTTCTCATCAGTACATTAAACCCTTGGTATGGAGATATTATTGTTTATCTTCAAACTCAAACTTTTCAACCTAAATTATCTCGAACTAACCATCGTCGTATTCAGTACCAATCCCAACAATATACCATTATTGGCACAACACTTTAATATTGTGGTGTTGATTCTATTTTTAGACGATGTTTGATGCATGATGAAGCTAAAAAATCATTAGATGACTGCCGCTCTAGAGCATGTGGCCGTCATATGTCAGAGTTTTCCACTACCCAAAAAATCTTGTGCGCTGGATATTTTTGGCCTTCCATGTTCAAAGATTGCATTACTGTAGTGTAAAAATGTCATAATTGTCAAATCTATCATCGCAAAATGTGTGCACCTCTTTCTCCACTTACCCAATCATCATTCTCAGACCCTTTGTGAAATGGGGCATCTATTTTATTACATGTAACCCTCACTCATTTGGGGGGCATGGGTATATTATCCTGGCCGTGGAGTTTTTTACAAAATGGGCCAAGGTGATCCATACATATAGGGATGATGGTGAAACCGTTGCTCTTTTCATATTCAATCATGTAATTGCTAGGTTTGGTGTTCCACAATCCATTGTCATGGACCATGGTAGCCATTTTCAAAACTTAGTGATGGTTAAACATACTACAGAGATAGGATTGCATCATGATAACTCAACTCCATATTACTTGCAATAAAATAGCCAAGTAGAAGTCGTGAACAAAGTTTTAACTACTATGCTTCAATGGATTATAGGAATTCATAAGAAAAATTGGCATTTAATGCTTTTCTCATCATTGTGGGCATATCGCACCTCAACAAAAACTGCAACTGGATTTACTCCCTTCCACCTAGTTTATGGTCTGGAGGTAGTCTTACCCATTGAATGTGAAATTTCGTCATTAAAACTAGCAAACGAATTATTGCATGTTACTTCTGCAGAGGAAGATCACTTTTTATACTTATCACATTTAGATGAGACTTGTCGTGATGTTGCACTAGCTAGTGAGACTCATACAAAGTGAGTTAAGGCATAATTTGACCGAAATGTAAACCCTCACACGTATTTAGAAGGTGACTTGGTATTTGTTCACAGTTAAGAACATGATAAGTTAGGAACTGGTAAGTTTGAACCCATGTGGCATGTCTCCTATATCGTAAAACGTGTACTTGCAAAGGGTGCCTATGAGCTAATTGACTATGATGGTGTTTCTTTGAGTAAGCCTAGAAATGGGCTTTACCTAAAAAAGTACTATGCTTGATTTATTGCATGGGTACATTATACATTGTTGTATCATATTTTGCATGCGTGGCAACTTTAATTCATTTTGCAATTCCTTCTTATATTTCCCCAGCTTATCTTGTGTTACACTTGAGTTGTAGATGTCGATGCTCCCTTAAAACTACATTGGCTACGCTTATGGCCCACCGATGAGTTAGTAGTGTTGCATGCAATATTCCTTGGTCAAATGACAAACAATAGTGTCGAATATAGTGTGGTCATTAAAGTATTATCCAATGCCATATCATTTGGCATTCGTTGTTTAATCGTTAGAATAGATTTTCAACTCATAGTATCTCATTTAAATTGTGTTTATTCAGTTAGGAGTTCTACAATGTTAAGGATGTTTTTACGGGTCTTTCCCTTGGAAAGAGAATCTGATTACATTGAATATCAACATATTCCAAGACATTTAAATACATTAATAGATGCATAGGAAAATTAAGTATTAAATAAACATTTGCAACATTTGAGAAAACAAAAACAATAGTCATTCACATATTGGACAAAATAAGCTGAGCAAATAGAAGTAGCTTTCATTAGTCATAATGTTTGTAAAAAGTTTGGGTTTACAAAGTTTCATCCACGACACATGAGGCCCCATGACCCTTATTATCTGAACATGTTGTTAAACCAAAAAACAAAATCTAGCCCTATGACTAGAAACTAATCATGATGATCATGATAACAGAAAATGGTAGATGCTACTCATCATAAAAGATGGCTAATCAGCCCAATTACGCCTATTGTGTGCCACTGGTAGCAAAGACACAAATCATTAATCCCAATGTCTTGGATATCTAGAGTTAATCTTTCTAGGTTACTCTCAATATCGATCAGAGCCTCTATTGCCTCTAGATTTTGTGCCACATGAGTCAGTTTCTCATCATGTCTATCAAATCACTGTATCACTTCTGGCTTAAATGGTCTCACATTTCCATGATCATTTTAGATGATTAGTCTCGAATGAAAAAATTAAAAATAAAAATAAAAATAAAACACAAAACAACGAAAATTAGATGTTTCACCCATGTCACCCCATTTCATTCCTGCAGGGAGTGGGATGTTTGGATCACCCGTATAATCCATACCCATATATGGGTAATCCTTAATAATGATGATCTGGAAGTTCATCCATCTGAAAAATGAAAAAGTATATCTCACCACCTTCGTGGTGGGCCATCAATGTAACCTGTTATCACCCAGTAATTTCCCAAGGTTAAAGAAAGAGATCACTGGGGTAACCACAAACCACTTTTGGAGATCAGGACCTAGCCTTCCTGATGCTCATAGAGGGCTCTCTCTATATGATTTAGCTTTGTTTGATAGGATTTTAGGCTAGTTCTTAAAGTTCAAGGGGGTTTTTGATTTGTATTGAAGATAAGGTGGTGGAATCCTTGAAACAGATGGATAGAATGATGTCTCTAGACCGTTGGGCATATGGAGTCAAAAGAATGGCAACAGAACTGGATCAACTCACTAAAGGGAATGTTCAAAGGGCAAGATAGCAAAGTAGAGTGCAGGTTTTTAAGCCAGAGGGGTGAAAAGGTTTTAACTAGGGTGAGAGAGAAATTAAGAATTCTCAGACCGAGATTGAAACGAGGAACAGAGGGTAATTAGAAATAAAGGGCAATTAAGAATCCTTTGCTATAGATAATAAAGAAACAATCTAAACTAAGGAAAAATTAAAAGTTCCTTAACTTAGATTATCAGTAGAAAACATGTATTTGCCTAACTGTTAAATAAAAGTGTAATTAAACAAATTCTGAGATAATACTTCTAGTTATGGCATTCAGATTTAGATAAACATCATGGAAAAAACTTTTAAGAAAGATAACAATAACGTGAGAAAATACTTGTCTGCACTTCACTCTGCACATGAATCCTTTGAAATATCTAGTCTTTATTCACCAATCCAACTTGCTAGCTCAGTCAATGCTCCAATGGCTTTACAGTCTTTGATAAAGAAATCTATAGAAATGTCTAAAAATCCACCCTACATACTTCGAATTGTGAAGTATTTATACTAAGGTTTTATTACCAATATCTCAAACTAACTTGAGATTTAATCTAGGAAATATGAATATCTTCTCGCAGGAAGATAGAGACAACTAGTGAACTGCTTTCATGTTGTCCCTTCTATTGTGGTATTGCTGGCTTTTATGGTTTGATTTTATCTCTTTATGCTCTTCACTGTTTGGATCACTACATTGGAGGCTTTATTTACTTCAGGCTTTCATCTGATACTCTTTTACTTACTGACCTGTCTTTATCCTTTCTGTGTCTTTCCTTTTACTGTACATTTAACCTTTTATTGTGTGTTTCAACAGTAGATTATTTTGTTTTTATGTGTATCAACATTGGGAAATGGATATTGGTCAAGTCTCTATATGTTTTATTTGTTTGTCTTCTAACTGCATCTTCGGTCTGGTCCCTCTGTTTTATTTGTCAATGCTCTATATAAGTGTTTACTTCTCGACTCTATGTGTAATTGTCTTCTTCTCTCAATATAGGATTTTAACAGGTTTCTTGTCGAGTCTTGGAGTAAACAAGTCCTGTGGCTAGTATCATAACTGTTTATCCAATCTCTGGTCTTCAGCTGATTACCTGTAAAATTCAACAATTATTAAGAAAACCTCGGTCGGCTGGAAAGGAACTTGATGGCTTTATTTGAACAGGGATGCCTAGGGAAGGGGTTATGGCAGTGTTTTGGACGTTACTAGAGGTCAAATGGTGTTACAGAGGTTCAGGGTGGCAATGAAGGGTTTAACGGGTTTATACTGTGAAATGAGCAAAAGGCATGAAAACAAAGGTTTTTATGGTTATAAGATTTAACAGGAAATTTTTTGAATATGGCACGAAAATTCATATTTACGGATAATACGCGATTTATCGGATTGGCGGGAAGGTGGTATTGGAGGTCATCGCACCGCTTATGAGGCGAAGGTGGTTTTTAGGAGGGGTCACCCGATGTACTCTAGAGTGTGACACGTAGCCATCAGGTAGTCCGGGAAAACTACCTTATCAACCAGGTAACATTCAGCCATCGGGCGCGGCCGATATGGCTGTGGAGCGTCGAGTTTAGCGGATGTGGATCGGATGGCAATCGGGCAAGGAAAACACGCAAGTTATAAAAGCTTGGGTTTAGGAGGAGCCCAATGCTGTAATCTTTGGCGGTATCAGTTTATTTAGGAATTAATCACAGGTTTAAAACCATTGGGTGGGGCTTAATGAAGGGGTTTAACTCTCTGGGTAAAGGTCGGGTGTCAGGAAAGGCCGATACAGCTGTGCATCATTGGATTATGGCGCGGATGATAGGACGGTGGTCGGGTTGTGAAATAGCACGGACGAAATGCATGAAGGCTTTAGGGGGGCCCGATGCTTTAATCACAAGTGATTTGTGTTTATTTGGGGTTAATAGGGGATTTATTTTTTTTGTCGAGATAAGAGGTAAATGTATTAGTTTCTATTAAAACTAAGGGTTGGGAGTATTTACATAGGGATTTAGTTAATATATGGGAAAAGGGTTATATCGGGAATTATATAATAAAGTTAATAATTAATATGAAATGTGATGGGAGGAGTGGGTTTTTCCTAAGTAAAAAGGTAAAATGTATGCATTTCCCGCATTTTTCTTTATACTTAGGATAGAAGGTTTTTTGTGGGTTTTTTGAGAAAAAATGGATTTACATGGGAGGTTTTCACTTTTCCTAGGTAAATGGTGTTTAACCTAAGGAAAAGGGGTTTTCTTAGGGTAATGAAGGGGGAATGGATTGTATGAAGGGGGAATGATTTTATGAAGGGGATTCTAGCACTTGTATACATGAGTCATTAAGCCAAAGGTCCGGTCCTACCAAAAGTCAGAGAAATGCTCAGAGCCTCTTTGACTTGTAGGATTAAAAGTACTAGAACATACTTGTGGATAGGAAATTAGTAAGTAAAGTGGAAAAATGAATGAGGGGGAGTTAATCACGTGAAATTGTAAACCTTTGCCTTGGATTCCACAGTTGACCATACATGTTGAAAGATGTGTATAAGCATGATGCATGTGCTTTGATCCAATTAACTTTGTAGTTCAACAACCTTTCTTCTACTTACCCATTTCTTACTTATAACATGTTTTCTTCATTTATTTGGGTACATTTAGGCTAGCAAACCCTTATTCTATCTTTTCTTTTATAAAACAAACTATCTATTTCTAACCTTATATCATCCAAGGGCTCAGATTAAGCTTATGAACTCCTTTTATTTCTCTACCTATCTAATGATCTGCCAAGATTAAACTGTTTGGTCAGATTTTATTCTCTAGCTATAAACATAAAATTCAAAGCATGAAATAACCAAGATTAAATAGTTTGATTACCATGGATTGTGGCATGAATAACAAGTTGCACACAATCATTATTATGCATAAAAGTAAATAGTAGTGGCATTTAGACTTGCACACTTTCATGGTCTCTTTTTGTTTTTGGGGTTCATATATTTTCATTTTTTTTACCTTCTCTTATTCTTTTGTCCTTTGATTTTTCTTTAGGACATACACTCTTTACATTTTTTAAATTTTATAATATGGAAAACATTTGCAAAAAGCAAAGGTATGTAGAATATTACAAGGCTTAACCTTAGTCATTCAAAATTATGACTCCTATTGGTATAGGAACCTAACATAACCCACTTGGGCTTTGGTAACAAGGTGAAGTGCAACACTTCCAGATAGTCGAGAAACAGTAAATTCAATGGTCCTAAGTGTAAGTCTTTGGATGTCTTTTATCTCAATTCTTCCACCACTGAGTTAGGCCCTAGGAACAATTCTTAGCTAATTAAGCTCTTGTTGTTTCACTGCCTGGTCTATTCCCAAATAATGAAATAGTAGTCCCGTGACGTGAGAGCCCAGTCAAGAAATATATATCATTGATATCGATGATTAGTCTTTGATATTCTCCAATTAGAAAAAAAAATTCTTGGACATTCCAAGTTCTTACTAACCATGTCAATAGATCCACTTGAGCTTTCATCCCTAGAATCATAAAATATTTAAGTAGACCACATTTTCTTAGAGCTTTCACTGTAGTTGGATCATTCAAAGCTTCAACATGTTGAGATTCATGTTATCTCTCTCTCTCCATTCCATCTATCAATAAAAAAACATGAAATCAATGGTGGAAAAGTAGTTAGGAAATGAACATAGAATATTTTTGACAAAACTTTGATCGAATTTGATTATTTTTGGATACCTTCACTGCCTTGCATATTCGTCTTTTAGGGACAATGTAGATTTGTGTGGCCCTAGCTCTTAAAACTGCAAGAATCATGTCTTTCAATAGTGAAAAAAATTGGATTTGTGAGGTCCCGATGAAGGGAAACTGCAAAAGCCCGTGAGCACACCTAGGTTTTTTAAAACGTTCAAAAAAAGAAAATCATCATAAATTTGCAAAATAAAAACTATCAATGTGAAGAGCAAAGGATGATCTTCTACTTGGAGAAAACGACTCGTGAAATGGTCCACCGATTTGATCACAATTTGCTACTAAAGTTTTGGGTGAAAATGCACTTTCAAAGAGCTCCCAAATGGTAAAATTGAAATGGTAAAGAATTGTTCACTTTTTGACCTTTTCTAAGAAAAATAAGGCTATTATATTTTTTCTTATAGCTTCAAAAATTGATTTTTTTAATGTTTTTTAATATTTTTGAACAAAAATGATAATTTTTGTGCTTGAATGTGAAGTTTATAGGGTTATTCATGAAAATAGATCATTTTGGCGACAAGTAAAATTTTATCACTTTTTTAGACTCTTAAAAAATTACAAAAAAAGCAAGACCTTGGAGTCATCTTTAAGCTCTTTTATAACTCTCTAAACATGAAAATATTTCCAAGTATTTCGAACTTGTTAAATAAAATTAAAAATGTCTACTTAATATAAGTTTACCCCTTTACAGATCATGTAGACTATTTACGAAAAAGGTATACTTTGAGTAATCATGGTCAAAAGAGTTATTTCCTGCATTATTTTACCCCTTTCCTGGCTTGAGACTCTAAATTCACGAAAATGACATTTCGGAGTTTATTTATGTTTTTCTCTTGACTCCCTAAAAATTAAAAATGTTGAGCTTTACTTTCTCCAAACTCATTAAAAATTTATCTTGAAAGAGCTAAATGAGTTCTCTTTTCATGTATTTTTCAAAATATTTAAATATGAAAATGACATCGACTTATCCCTTCATTGGACTCATATAATATAAACAGTGCAAGACTCGTCAATCATGATGATACCGAACCACTCTTTCTTAGGGTTCGTTAAAAATACTCTGAAGGACTCATCTGAAGGATGAGCTTACAAGACAACCATATGTTATCCTCCTCAATCTTGCATCAAAATAAAGAGGTAATTACCAGTAATGGTGGGGGGGAATTAGAAAGAAACATTTTTTTTTCGTATTGTAAAAAGATAGTATGTTGCTCTTGAACATGACACTTCATCACCTCTATGTCTGGGTTGGGAAATCCATTTGCCTCTCAAATTAATCACACCTTATTGAAAATCCTCAGATCGGTTTTGGGTCTTATTTTTTGAGTCAAATGTTGCCAAGTCAAAATGTCATGTCGCTAATTTTTTCAAGAGAAGACCAACCTCAGTAAAAATTACCTTGCAATTCATAGCCTTCAGTCATGTTGGCCATCCCTACGCTAATCCCGAATCACTCAAATTTGTTCTTCAAAACTTGACATGAGTTTCTTGTCGTAGGCCCTCCTGTGACAAATTTCTTCCTATAAACTTCAACTCATTATCTAGGAAGTTGATCTAGAAACCTCCTTTGGTACCTTGGAACTTGCATGCCTTAATGGAAAGTTTCACTCCTTTGATGATAGGTTCTCATCATTGACCTTCGAATGATTTTATGAGTGTTCAACTTCAAGACATTTATTCACACTTTGCAAATTGTACTCGGGTACTTTGAGAACCATTGCCATTATTGGTGGTTTCTCTCACACCTATGAACGACGCACATCATTGACCAGTAATTAGGTGGTTTCTACCATGTTTGACTTCAAGACATTCAATCACATGGATATATTTGTATTATGGATTGATGGAGATGAAGACCAAGACCAAGACCCTGAATCTAGTTTCATCCATCCAAGCTGCACGGTGTTTCAAGGGTTTCATGATTGAAAAAATAGATCCATATTTTATGGTTGCGTCGATATTGTGTCTATTGCTGACATGGATCTGTGTATATTTCCATACTGATTCTTTTAGATACTTCTACTCTAAGTATGAGAATGCCTACCTCAGTGATGTTTATATGAAAATATTGTGTTGTAATCCTTGATTGTTTGTTTCGGGTCTCCAACCAATTTGTCTCTGATCCAAACTTTCACATCATAAAGTGCTTTAGTCCTCAACATCCTTTCCAACTTTTCAATTTATGTGGAAATCCATTACACGTCATTTTGTCACCATTAGGTAAATCACCAATAATGTTATGCAACTAGCTCACAAAATAGAAGAAAAGATAGATCAACGACTTCATAATCAACCTCTTTGAGGGGGAAGCCTCCTTTTCATTACATAAATGAACAATTATTGGATGATTCAAATTATAATACCACCTTTCTATATATAAGGGTCTAACGGGTCACAATATAATCAGAGCCGACATAAAAATAATAATGTAAGGGCACAACAATAACAATATGGGGACTACATGGGAAACAACAATACAATAGGGGGTACACTGACAATAACAATGAGGGAATACACTAGTATTATAGGGACATAACATGTCCCTCTCCTTCAAAAAAGTGTTGTCGTCAATGCTTGAGTAGTTCTAGATGCTTCTGTATAAAATTATCATCCTTGCATGTGAAATCTTCAGTGGGTAAGTTATTCCACTTGATGATATACTCTGAATTTGATTTATTTCATAGTTGTTGAGTTCTTGTTTCTATGACTGCTCCAGGTTCCAATATTATTTTTCCTTCCTCGTCAAGTTCTGGCAATATTGTTTGAACTGGGAGCTTATCACCTATATTCTTCTTTAAGCATGAAACATGGAAAACTGGGTGCACTCAGGAAGATGTAGGAAGCTCCAATTTGTATGCCATAGTACCAATTTTTTTGCAACATCATGCAAGGACCATAATACTTTGGTGATAATTTATTGTCCTTCTTAGCTTGATTGAGGGACATTTGTTTGTATGGTTGTAGCGTAAAAATACCTAGTTGCCTACATCAAAAGTTCTTTCACTGCGATGTTGATCTACCTATTGTTTCATTCTATTCTATTCCAAAGTGAGGTTATCCTTTAAGAGTTGGAGAACTTTTTGTTGATGCTCGATATGATCTTCCACTGCTTGAACCTTAGAATTTTCTCTTAAACATGATGTGATAGAGAGTGGATGATATCCATAAAGTGCCATAAATGGGGTCATTTTTGCTGTAGTATGGAAGGAAGTGTTATACCACCATTCTGCTAGGGGTAACCACTTGACCCATTGTGTCTGTTTATCGAATACAAAGAAACAAAGATGTCCTTCCAAACATTTGTTCACAATATCAGTTTTCCAATTAGATTGAGGATGATAAGATGATCTATGAGCTAATTCAGTACCCAGACAAGAAAATAATTATGTCCAAACGTTTCTAGTGAAAATGAGATCTTTGTCACTTACAATAATCTTTGGGTCTCCATGTAGCTTTTGAATTGTTTCCATAAATGCAGTAGCAACTGTATGGGCTTTAAATGGATGCGATAATGCACAAAAGTGTGCATACTTGGTAAGTCTATCAACTACCACCATGATGACATTCTTTCATTTGTACTTGGGTAAACCAGTGATAAAATCCATTGAAACCTCCTCCCAATGTTGACTTGGAATGGATAAAGGTTGTAATAGACCCGAAGTCCTAATTGTATCAAATTTATTTTGTTGGAAAACTAGACATTCCGCCACAAACTTTTGAATATCATATTTAAGGCCATCCCAAAAAAATTCCTTCTTAACCCTGTGGTATGTTTTTAAAATTCCTGAGTCCTGAGGGAGAGGTGTGCAATTGCAGAGGAATCTTTTGTTTGAGTTGAGAATTCTTACAAAGGTATAAGCGATCTTTGTACCATAATGAATAATTTTTCCAGCTAATTGTATCAAATGTACTGGGATCTTGTTGCAACTTTGGAATGAGTTCCCACACTTCTTCGTCATTCTTCCATTCATCCCTTTCTTCAGTTATCCAATCCGGTTGGATAATAGAAATGGCACAAAGAAATGCTTCCACATCATCATCCTTTCTTGAGAGTGCATCTGCAACAACATTTTGCTTCACTTTTTTGTATATTTTTTCAAAGTCATAACCCAACATCTTTGTGACCCATTTTGTTGCTCTTCAAAAGATAATATTTGTTGTAAAAAGTACTTTAAGGCTATCATGATCTTCTTTTACCTTGAAGTGTCTTCCTATTAGGTAAGGTTGCCATTTCTTAAGTGCATGTAGTATTTCCAACATTTCCTTCTCATAAATAGCTTTGCGTAAATACTTTCCTTTAATTGGACGAATTTCAAAAGCAATGGGTCTTCATTCTTGCATTAAGACAACACTAATTCCATTTCCCAAGGCATCACACTTCAGAATAACTATTTTTGTAAAGTCTAGCGTAGCTAAGACTGGTGCTTGTCACAATGCCTCTTTAATATGTTCAAAGGCCTTAGTTGCTTCTAGAGTCCAAGAAAATGCATATTTCTTCAATAATGTTGCTAGAGGTGCAACTATTCTCCCATAATTCTTAACAAACTTGCGATAATACCCTGTCAACCTGAGAAATCCTCACAAATACTTTATGGATGTGGGGATTTTCCATTCCTTAATGGCTTTAATTTTGTTAGGGTCTAACTTAACACCCTCATGAGATACAATATGACCCAGATATTCCACCTCCTATACTCCAAAGAAACATTTGCATGTTTTTTCATATAATTGTTTCTCCTCCAATAGTTTGAGCACCTTGTCAACATGTTGAACATGATACTTCCAAGACTTGTTGTAGATTAGTATATCATCAAAAAATACTAACACAAATTTTCTAAGGAAGGATTTGAAAACGTAATTCATCAAGCCTTGAAATGTAAAAGGTGCACTGGTAAGGCAAAAAGGCATGACCAAAAAATCATAATGACCTTCATGAGTTCTAAATATTGTTTTTGGAATGTCTTTGGTATTCATTCTTATTTGATGATATCTTGAATGAAGCTCCAACTTGGTGGAGTAAATTGCTCCATGTAATTCATCCAATAATTCATCAATGATAGGAATGGGGAATTTATCTTTAATAGTGAGCTTTTTGAGCTCCCTATAATGCTGACACATGCGCCATGATCCATACTTCTTGTGCACCAATACTATTGGAGAAGAGAAAGAACATTGACTAGGTTGAATTAAACCAGCTTCTAGCATTTCTGCAACCATATGTTCAATTTCACTCTTTTGAGCATAGGGATATTTGTAAGGCCTGATGTTTGGAGGAACACTTCCTGGAATCAAATGAATAGCATTATCATGATCACAAATAGGTGGGAGGCCTTTGGAAGTATCAAATACATTGGAATGATTGTCCAATACTTTTTGGAGATCTGGAGAAATAGATTATTTCATTGTTTAGACCTCTAGTGAACATAATTGTGCAATTATGATCCATTGTTCTTTCTTTAGAAGCTTGGTAATGCTATTAGAGTTGATTATCATTCCTAGTTTTCCTGTGATACCTATTAATTCAACATCCTTTCCTTCCAAAAAAAAAAAAATCAATAAAAGTTCTTGAAAATTAAAGCTATTGTACCCAAAGATTGTAACCATTGGACTCCTAATACAATTTCAACACCCCCCATTGGAATGGAAATAATTGAACTATTCAATACGTATTCTTCCATGGATAGCTTGATATTATGGCACCTTCCAGAGAAATTTATGGTTCCTCCATTTGCAATCATCACTTGACACTCTGGTTCTAGATATAGGAAGAAATTCAATTCCTTGGCAATCTTACAATGAATAAAATTATGGGTACTACTTGAATCAATCAAAACTATGACCTTTTTCTTTTTGATATGCCCTTCTATCTTGAGAGTTTGAGGAGTGATGATTCCTGCCAATGCATTACAAGATATGGTCAGATTCATTTATTCTTTCTCTGAGGTTGTTTCCTGTCGTATATCCTTCTCCTTTGATGTTTCTTGTTCCTTTTCTTCCTCCTTTTCACAATCTATGTAGAATAATTTCTTCTCAGCACACTTATGACCTTTAGTGTATTTGCTATCACAATTGTAATAATTCCCTTTTCTTTTTTTCCTCCAGTTTTTTTGGTGTCAACCTTATAGGTTGTGGAGGACTAGGACCAACAACACTTCCATATTTATAGTTGTGAGTGGTAGACTTCCTTGTTGTCATAATTTTGTTTTCAACTTTTCTTGCCACCCTGATTGCCTTCTCCAATGAATCAGGTTCCCAAAGGCGAAACTCATGTTGGATGTTATATTTTAAATTCCCAATGAATACATCAATCCTATGCTCCTCTAGAATATCAACTACCCTAATATTCTAGTTTTGGAAGTATTCAATGTGATCCACCATTGAACCCTTTTTTTTGAGATTTATCAATTGGGTAAAGAAGGTGTTGGTCCTTGTATCTTCATAATGTGCTATCATTTCCTCCGTAAAAATTGACCAGGTGATAGGTGTTTTACAAGAACAAAGGCATCTATACCATACAAACTGATTGGGTTCTAAATATAAAGATGTAATGCATACCTTTTGTGAGGGTTGCACCTCACGTAGATCACAATATTGCTCCATTTGTACTATCCAAGTTACCAGATCATTGCCATCAAACTTCCTCATATATATTTTTGGAATGTGGTGGTTCTTAAACCCCACATGGGAGTCTCTAAAATCATGATTGATATTTCTTTTTCCTTCTTCATGATTTTCATGGATTGCCTTGTCACCAATGGGACGCCTTCCTTCTAGTAACTTTTCCAAACCTTCTTTCAATCCTTCTATCTTGACATTCATCATTGCTTCCATGTTTGATTTTAAACCATCATTCAAAACTACCATGTCCCTTTTTATACCATTTATCTTAACATTCATCATGGCTTCCAATTCATTTTTTTTTACCTTTTGTGAGAGCAAAATTTGTTGCATTTGGTCTTGCAATTTTGATATATCATGTTGCATTTCTTCCTCTTCTTCATGTGTCATTGTGGAGCTTGCAGGTTGCTTACTAGGTGTTTCCATTTTCTTTCTTTGGGGAATCAATTAATGATAATTATGCTTCACTATTCCATTTGAAACACTTCAAACTAATTTTTCAAACCAAACTTATGCAAATTTTTAAAAAGACTACACACCTTTTTTTTGCTTCATAGGAGCTTGATATTAAATATGTTGTATCTCAGTAATTACGGATATCCAAGGTCTGAAATTTCATCTTATGGTAGCCCTGTGAGTCCTCTTTCCAACCCCATAGGTATGATCAATATTGGAGTCTTCAAGAAATACTTAGGCCAAATCGCCCATGATGACTTGATTATATACTAGTTCAGTAGAGCGAAGTTGTACAAAGTGCCACGTGTCATTTTTCAACTTTCAGACATGAAAACTATACAAAGTAAACGACAGTTCGTCCTCTTTCTGTACCTTCTTTTGAAATTTCAATTTGATACTCAAAGAGAAATTTATGATGAGTTTCCCAATGTCACCTGTTTGGGATGTAATTCGGGATCCTGCAAAAACCCTAACTTTCTTGGATCATACCTCCGAAAATGTAGCGAGAAAAGATCTGAAATTTGAACCCGAGGTTCAATAAGATTTTGGTTCAAATGGGTTTTTTTGTGAGCTTTTGAAAATTCATAGAAATTTTTTTATAATGAAACTACCACGATGACCAGTTTGGAGTAAGAAAACCCTAATCCAAAGCTTTAATACCAAATGTTATGCAACTAGCTCACAAAATAGAAGAAAAGTGTTGGGATTCTTGGGGCCTGACCTAGGTTCAGAGGTGATTTAGCCAAACGAATCCCAGTACTACTGGCCCTTTTGGCAATAGTCCACGAAGCGCGAACTGAGGTCTCACCCAAAGTAGTATGGGAGGGTGCTGGAACCAGGTTTCTGCACCCTAAGGATGTCTTGATGATTTTTGGGAGGTTCGCGGTTTGACCCTTCGCACACATTGCTTCGCGAAACTATCAATCCCTTGCAATCGTGAAGCTGCCTTCGCGTAGCTCTGTTTGCAACGCGAAGAAAGTATTACCCTGATTCCTTATACTTACTGCAATATTATTATAGTACTTAACTTATCTGTGTGAGCCGAGTATTCTTATTTATCATTCAACATTCATATAAGTGTGTGCAATCATCAAAAAATATAAATGCATAAAAGTAAGAGGAAACCCAGATACACAATATTTAGAATCAACCTTATCTTTATTAATTCTCCCTTCAATTACAATCTCAACTCCGCCCTGCGCACTCAGCTACAGGGGTCCGCGCACATAGCGACAGGTTCTACTAGGCCTCTGCGCACTTAGCTGCAGAGCCTCTTCCTACTACTATGACCCCGTACACTTAGACTCTTCTTCTATGCTTGAACCATTCCTATTCTTCTCTCTAATTCACTATCTTCACACTTAGAGCCTTGCTGTATTTATACACTCCCATGGTCTGCGAACCATGGGTAGGCCAACATGACTTTACATTATATTACAATATTTTTACTGGTGCGGCGATCTTGGCATGGAGACCCTCCAACTGTTCCTGTACTACCTGGAGGTCCGCGGCACACTGTTTTGCTGTTTGTTGGACCTGTTGCATACGATCTTTTGTTGCTTCTTTGTGAGGCTCTATTATCTGTCTTAGTGCATATAGTCCCTACATCTGCACGATCTTACCCTCAATCTTGGCCGTAATGGTGAAGGCCTCATCAATCCAAGGTTGGACGCGCGCTTTGAGAAGGGCCTCTTTCTGTCTTCCAACATCCACCTGCTCCTTTAGTGCCCTTGTCTATTGCATCTTAGCCAGCCGTTGGGTGAGGACGACTGCCTGCGTCGTTCCCCTGACACTGTCATACTACTATTGCAGTTCACACGCCTCTGTTTCCAGGCGATGTATGTTGGGGTCCTCTTGTAAGGATGTGAGGACGTCAAATGCTTGGTCCAACATACCAGTGCAGTCCTGCACCACTCTTCCAATTTCTTCCAATCCTGTCTGAATTGTGCTAACTCATTTTTCTTTCACTTCCGGAGGAGTGGAAGGCTGCGCCTTCATCCGTAGCTCAACAATCTGGAGGTTCAGCTCTAGTTGCACTCGTGTTGTTTCCTCACACGTGCTTTAGACTCCACTTGCCAGACAGTGGATCCACATCTCAGTTGGTAGGTATGTGGCGATGGATAATTCTGGAACGGGCCAGCACGCTTCATCCATTGTTTACGCGATCTTTCGATTCTGTGACACTAGCTCGTTGCACTGCAGGCTGAGCTATTTGATGTTAATATTATACTCACTCAATACCTGGATCGTGCAGCCTTCTCGGGCACGTAAATCTATTGCTATGATGTCCTGCAACTAGTACAATGTGTCTCGTGGAAGGGTAGCCAAGTTTAGGCCAAGTCCCTTGATCCTGGCCACCACGGCTCTGTCCTCCTCGCTTTCTGCTGTTCGCGCTCCTTCTAGCAGCACTACGGTGTTGGAAATTTTTGCACGCAGTAGCTGCTCCGTTGTTGATTTACCTGTGGCATCGTAGGTAGCTACTATTCCTTCCTGTGGGGGCCGCACTTGAAGTTCCTACAGCTACGCCCTTAGGGCCCCCAACACATGTTATTGCTCTATCATAGCTTCCTGGAGCACTTTCCTGGTGACCTCGCAAACTGTGTCACCGATGTCGTAGAGGTCACCCTATGTCAATCTAATTGGTTCAATGTCCAGTTTGGAAGCCTTGGTCTTCTTTTGTGGGCCTGATCTTTCCATACCATGCAGCCGTTTCATCTATGTAGATGTTGTGCTCGGGTTCGCACCTTCGGCTATGTCGTTTACTCCTTGTCCTGTGGTCAAGTTTAGGCCCCCTTCCTCTTGCGTCATGGTGGCCCCTGGTGCCTGTGCTGTTGTTGCTTTTTCGACGGCCTTTGCTTGTTCTACGGCCACCTTCGCTGCTTTGCGAGCAACCCTTACCTCCGCGGCCAACTGTTCGTTGCATTTTTGCTGGGCCAGCTGGGTGTTGCGCAACTTGGTTGCATCCTTCTGCTTTTGTGCCACTATTCTATCATGCTCCACCAGATCCGAGGTGCGCCACTCGGGAGGCCATGGTTCGAGCACGGAGAAGATGGCGTCATCAATTACGATGACAGGAATCTTGGTCCAGGTCTGCGCCAGATCCTTACGCGCCTTGATATATACATTATGCATATCCACCTTGAAGTCTGCAAAGCTCTGCAGACTGTTGTACACTCTGGGGGATAGGTGCAGTCTCCTATTAATCCACATCCAGACACTCACCTCCATGAGCACCCAGAATATTTTAGTCTTGCGGATCCACGTGGCATCCTTCGTAGCCTAGAGCGATGCATATTTTGCAGCCTTTGGCAAGTCCTGTTCAATATGAGGGAACTGACTGTCCTTAGGCAGTTCCCCTGTCACCAATAAAATAGACAAGAGAAACCACACGTAGTGGAAGGTCTTGCCCTTCTCTTGAGCTTCCTTGCAGTTCGTTAGGAATTCTTCACATAGGAACTTGGCCTAGTTGAATTGGACCCCCTCCACGCATTGTTTTGCCAGCCCAACTACGGCGCTGGTACCTCATCCCCGCGGCATTTTCTCATCACCTTCCCAGCTAGGAGTTGGGTGGCTACGTGCACCCCTTTATCTTTAATGCTATTGATTGAATAGCCCCTCTTCTTCTTTTCCAATTTGTACTTCTTCTTCATGGCCTTTGCGAGCGCCAAATCTCTGCTTTTGCCAGCTATCTCTACAGGGTCCTTTACCTTACAGGGAAGCCGGGAAATCTTGTGGATAAGCTCCGTCGTGATGGGAATTGGCTCCTCTAGCCATAGGTACCCATCGTGCACCAGGCAAAGCAACTGCCTGATGATGAATATTGTGATAAGTGGCGCGGTGAAAGTAAGGAATCCATAGTGGGTGGAGTAGTCTGGCCTTCTCCACACCGCACTGCCATTCCTATGGCTCTAGCATTGTAACTAACCTCTCCGTGCTCTGTTTCGTGAGGTTCTCAGTCTCTAAATGTGGGAACTTCTCACTTTCTGCAAGGTCCCAGTCTTCAAATTTCATTGTGGGAACACAGCCCAGGGTCGAGCCCTCAAACAGAATTCCATCTAGGAGGAGCGGGGTTTGGAGTGCGCTCTTAGCGGCATCCAAATCCTTGGGTACCTTAGCTTTCCATTTCCGCAGAGGAACGTACTTGAGCAATTTTGCGGCAGCGTGCACCAGCTGGATGTCTTTTTCCATTTCTTCATTCGCCTCTATCTCATCTATGAGAGCCTGTAGGTCCTCCTCCTCATCGTCTGTCTCAATGGTGACAGCCTTGCCCTTTTCTTCCATGGAAAGTTTACCAAACCGTGGATTTCGTGGGGACATGCGGACTGGTCCCGCTGCATGTTTATCCTTCTTGGGTCTCGGCTTCCGAGGTGGTTTCGTTATTTCTAGTGCATCCCCACCCTACACCGTAGGGTTCTGCTCGGCTTCCTTGGTGGTACTCTCTACAAAACCCACATCTCTCCTGGTAGTTCTCATCTTGTTTGAACTGTCTGTAGTTGTTTGCAAATTTGGGGGCTCGAATATCGCTTGGCACTCAACACTCTGTGCTCTTCGTAGTAGATCAAATCTTAAATGAACAAGTGTTGTCTCGTGGCTACCCCTTGGAGTTTTATAGCATCTTTTGAATATGAATTCGACTGTTCCCCCCACTTCTGAGTCATTAATGCATTCTTGGCGGCATATTTTCTCAAATCTAGCTCTTAATTCGTGTCTTAATTTCCCGTTGCCTGCTCCCTTTTGCCTTAAATTGGACATCTCGTCATGAATAGTGACACCAACGGTCACTTCCCAGCCTACCCATGTGGTAGTGTAGCCCCCTATGCGTGGGCGCAACCCCTGTGACATGCTGATCCTATGCGCAAACCCCTTATCACACAGCTCCCACACAGACTCTTTTATAGTCCCGCGCTCTCTTTCAACTGCCTAGAGCATTGAGACTGTGCTCCCTACGGCTAGTTAGGTGGTCACACCACCTATGTGAGACTTCAATTCGCCTTCCAGTCTAGTCTATGGGCACTCCTCAATTACCCTCTCGATAGTTAGCACCACGCATTCTACCTTATGTGGTGCGTTCCCATGGTTACTATGGTTGGTAAGGTGTGGCCGCAGCCATGGTAGCAAATTCATAAATTCTTAGCGACAATCTTCTAATGCAATGGTATGGCTGTCTGTATCTCACCTTGTCATCCTTGGTTTATCGATGAGACATGCTTGCGCGATCTCATTTTCCAGTTTTTTGATCTCAATGTCCCTCAACATGCTTTCCTTCCTCAATTGTACCCGATCTTCTTCGAGTTCACAAAGCCTAAGGTTCCCTTACCAAATAGCTTCCTGAATCCTTATATGTTCATCCTCACGTAGCTGTGTGATTCCTTCATCCAGGTCTTCGCGTACTGTCCCAACTGTGGGAGCTATTACGTGTGGATTCCTTTCTTCTGAAATTACGGTTTCGACTCTGTTTCGCATCTTTGGAATCATTTCCATGCTTAGGTTTTTTCACATGGTCCTATAGGCCCATCGAACCACTGGCACGCGCAGGTCCCAATCAGTTCGTCTCACCCAGTGAACCTTGTTCAGGACTCCACACACCATATTGAATGCTTCCACGTGGAAAATTTGTGGTGCATGTCACCTTTCCTACTGCTGCGATTTACTCCAAATTTCTATTTTGGGGTTGGGGTGCGCTTGTCTGGGCTGTACAACATATGTCTGTACCCATCGAGAAAGGTGGGCATGCAAGTTGTTCTGCCCCTGTTGACTGACTTTCATTCAAAGCTAGGATTTTCAAAAATGTAGGTGCATCATCCTTCTGCATCCGCGCCAGTCCTCATTATTTCCTTGATGTGTACCCCACCATCGTGCGGGTGTTGCGCGCAGTGCCCACTTCAGCGCATCAAACCACTGCTGTTCTGGTACTGCGCTTTCAAATTTGCTTAGAAATTCATCCGCCGCTGAAAATCCATCATATGTAGGCAGCTCCCTTGCCTCTATTGTCACACAACACAGTGATCTAACCATCATGTTGCAATTAAGCATTGTTACTTCGTGCGGTCGATTCTGATATCACTCTACTTCTTCATCTGAATATGAAGTGCAAGAGCTTTTGCACTCCCATGAGATTCTCCCATCTGCAGTTAGATTCACCCAATCCTTGTCTCGCGCGGTTATCTTATAAATACAATCAAGATCATCATCACTATCATCATCATGCACTGGTTCAGTGTAGTGCACTCCTTTCGCTGGATCCAGTGGTACTTCTATGCATAGTGACTTTTCTTGAAGATCATTTTGCGCTTCTTCAGATTTATGACTCCATTCATATCAGTGGCCCAGTCTATTCCTAGCAGTGCGGGATAGGAGTTACTGTCATCGACAATCTCTATTACTTCAAAATCCACCTGCGCACTCGCACCCTCAATATCTACTGTTACCCATTGCAATCTCCCCATGGGAAAAATCTTCTGTTGGTTCACCATTCGTAATTGAATAGGGGACCATTGTAATGTGGGTCTGCCCATGCATTCCCATGTTTTCTTTGGTAATACATTCATGTCCGAACCCAGATCTAGGATTACTTGATCCATTTCATACTCACCAATCTGCGCAGTCAACCTCATTTCCCTTCTAGTGCGCAATGCATGCTTCCCCAGTTTCCGGACCACGCACGGTTCTCCTGACCCCGCGCACCTAGTGATCAGTTCCTGTAGTCCCTTAACTTCTTTTCTGTCATGCAACAATTTCATGCATGTCTCCAGAAAGGTAATGAGCATTTAAGGATCCATTCCTGGTTCTATTTGATCCTTACTACTTGAAGTGGAGGCCTCTGTGAAGCTCTTCTTAGCTTCCATGAATGTCTCCTTTGCGTGTTCTAAGTCAAACTCAAGTTCCTTTGTAGGAGCCTTGTGAACCCATGTACTTTCTTCTGGCTACTTCCCCTTATCATCTCCCGTGTTCATACGTCTTCTGAGCATCATGTTTACATTCGGGTCTTCTTCGCGTGGCTCAAACGTCATCATTTGTATATTCTGAGTTGGAGGGGGCTGGAATACCCCTTTTTCGTGCATCCTTGTGATCAACGAAGGAAAAAATTCTGTCTCATGATCAAACTGAGCACAATACAAACATGATATCCTTGTTGGGTTGGTACAATCACGGGCATAGTGCCTTGGCCCTCTGTAATTGGAACAACTTAGTTGTTTGCGACCGCTTCTTGGTCCCATTCCACCTCGTCCTCGGCCGCGCCCCTGAAATCCAGTGCGTTCCATCCCCGCATTTGGGTCAAGGGCTTGCATTTCAGTTTGCACCCTAAAGGCAGGGGTCTGATCCATCATTACTTCGTAACTGTGGCAAGTGCATTCATTGTGGCCTACCGACCTGCAGAAATTACAAAACAATTGTTGGGATGTCTGCGTATACTTCTACAAAAAATGACAATTATCCGTAGTTTGTTTCCCTCCTATATGACAGATCGCACACCATAAAGCAGGTGCCACACTCGGCCCTGCCTGTGCCTTAGGTCTCAATGGCATCGACCCTTCTCATGCCAAGTAGTTCGCGAACATTGGACAGTGATCTTTGTCGTGGCCCTAGCCTTTGCATTTTATGCACCATACTTCCTTACACGCCTCTGGCTGAGGTGCCCTATCCTGTTTCAAACTCTGCATTTCCAAACACAGATTCTATAGCTACGCGTGGATTTTTTGGACTCCCAATCCAGGGTCTTTTATAGGGGTCTCATGTAATCTCATTTCCATTTCCAATTCTTTGGCCTAGGTGGAAAGTTTCTACTGTGACAACGCCGTCCTCAAGTGTGGTGTCATAGATGCTATAAACCAGGTGCGATGTTGTCCATCTGTCAACGTCATATTGGATTCATGAATCGTACATTTCATTCGTTGATCCAGATCCCAGGGGGTCTCACCGGAGAACATTGCAATCTCTTTAAACCTGATGATTGATTGTGTTTCTGACTTTGGACTGCTAAATTCCCTATTCAGCGCAACCTAGATTTTTGCAATTCTTGCGTTTGGGTGGTCATTAGAATGCTTGATATACCATGTTAACGTGCGATCTTGCAATGCACTTACCAGTGTGGCTTTCTTAATATTGTCATCCATGACACCTTGTGCCTCCTGTACCGCTCTTACCATGAACTAGAATTGGTCCGGATCTTCATTCCCTACTCCTATGAATACTGGTAGTTTGATCGTGCTCGCCATACTAAACTATGGGGGTGGTGGAGGTGGAGTGGGTGGAGATGGAGGTGAGGGGGATGAAACGGGTGGCAGTGTGGGTGGAGGTGGTAAAGTTGAAATTTACTTCCTTATCAAACTGACTGCGCTTCTCAGAGAAACCTTCACGAGCTTGTCCTCTCCCGTGAGGGTGAAATTAAGGGACTATTTTCTAATTCTTCACTACTTCCACTTTTGTAGATCTTCCCGCTCTGTGTAGGCCCAAACATTAATTTATTCGCATACTCCACTTTTCACACAATAACATCTTAATCCAAGTGTTCAAAGATTTAATATAATTACCTCGCGGTCCCTTGATAAAACGTCGTTCTGCCTCACTGTAGCTAACGGTCATGTCTACCTCAAACTCACTGATAAATCCTCCTATTATTTGGTCGAGCCAATGGTCCAAAGCTTGTGTGATCTTATCTTCTGATGCTTCTAATATGCGCACTAATTCCGGAGTCCACACTATTGGTTTGTCAAGCTTATACCTTCCATGGCTGTTTACTAACTTTGCGATCCACTCATATAGCTCAGAAGGAAAGGATGCAAAGAAATTTCGTGGATTTCCATATATAAGTAGCACTCCAACCACTATTCCTTAGACACTCGCGGAGTTTTTTTTTCCTTGGTTGCGAACTCATGAATCTTCTTGTCTAACCACTCTTCAATTTCTTTCTTTGTTGGGTTCCAGTGGCACGACATCAGACATCCCTTATGCAAATCCTGGTCCTAGCAATGGAACCATTTGTTGGCTTGTTGGGGCCTGACCTAGGTTTAGAGGTGATTTAGCCAAAAAAACCCCGGTACTACTCGCCCTTTAGGCAACAGCCCGCGGGGCGCGGAATGAGGTCTCACCCGAAGTAGTATGGGAGGGTGCTAGAAACAGGTTCCCACACCCTAGGGATGTCTTGATGATTTTTGCGAGGTTCGTGGTTTGACCCTTTGCACATGCTACTTCGCATAGCTATCTATCCCTTGCAACCGTGAAGCTGCCTTCGCGTAGCTTTGTTTGCAGCGCGAAGAAAGTATTACCCCGATTCCTTATACTTACTGCAATATTATTATAGTACTTAACTTATCTGTGTGAGCCCAATATTCTTATTTATCATTCAACATTCATATAAGTGCACGCAATCATCAAACAGTATAAATGCATAAAAGTAAGAGGAAACCCAGAGACACAGTATTTAGAATCAAACTTATCTTTATTAATTCCTCCTTCAATTACAATCTCAACTCCGCCCTGTGCACTTCGCTGTAGGGGTCCATGCACTCAGCTGCAGACTCTACTAGGCCTCCGCACACTCAGCTGCAGAGCCTCTTCCTACTACTATGACCCCGTACACTTAGACTCTTCTTCTATGCTTGAACCATTCCTATCCTTCTCTCTAATTTGCTATCTTCACACTTAGAGCCTCGCTCTATTTATACACTCCCATGGTCCATGGACCATGGGTAGGCCGATGATGAGCCCCAAAAATGGATAACTTATTGGGCTCATTTTGCCTATTATTCTCGATTAATCCACCATTATTCATAGTTTATGCATGCTTTTGAGTATATTTATGTTAATTGAATGAATGAGAATAGTCACTTGACCATGAAGTCTAATACATGCTTATTGCAGATTTTTGGACATCTTTTGGACCAAGGTCAAGCATTTATGAGCCAGTTTAAAGCCAAATACGAGGGAACAAGACTGAGGATTAGTAGGAAGGGTATCTCCTGCACTAAATGGCCCCTTCCTCGAGTTCTCCACCATCAACTCAGAGTTCAGCAGCCCACCAAAGATGATTTCCAAGGGCAGCCGAGCAGCTTTTGTGAAGTGGCTGATTACTTGCAGTTTTGAGCAGCCAAGCTCCTCAAGTTAAGGAGGGTTGTTGGAGGTCCTCGTGGGGCATAAGTAGGAAGGCTTCAAGCCTTGGTAGTTTATCTCTTGAACAATTGTTTTTCGCATTTTGGTGCTGCTCTGCCTTTCAGCTCATTTTTGAGCTTTTGCTGTAAACATTTTTGTGACATGGTTATTTTTTGAGTAATGGAGATAAATTTCACTTTGCACTAGTTCTAAGCTTTTCTTAGGAGGCTGTAGCTATTGGTTCTAGGCCCAACCCAAGTGCCAGTACCTCCTTTGTGTACTATTATGTGTTTTCTTTTCATTCATAGGCTAATTTCTGCTATTTAGGTTAAGATCTTGCTTTGTTACTTAGGTTGCTTTTGATGATTAAAATAGCTTTTCATGCTTCAGGTTGATTTGATAGTTTGATAACAGAGAATATTTGCAAAAAGGCCACCAAGCAATCCTTGATCTCATCTCTCCCTCCTTGGGACCATGAGCTGAGACCAAGGCATACTTGCTACCACAAAAACACTGTTTTGCCTTTCAATGCAATTGCAAGTGTTAGATTTTTAGTTGGAAAAGTTGATGCCAGTTGTGCTTGCATATTTAGATCTATTCTTCCTTAGTTTTCCATATTTATCTTGCATGGTTTCCTATTCACTACTTGTTGTTCATCATGTTTCTGGTTTTCAGGTCAAATTAGGTCAAAGTAGATAGATTTCTGATTTCTCTAGTCTTTATTTGATTAGTTTTGAGAGATAGTGTGCAGATCACCTATAATACATCCCTGCCTATCCTTCCTTCATCACACAACCTGCTCCAACCCCAAATTCTGGATTCCTTCCCTCCATTTGCCACACTTTTCCAATTTGACCTAATTTCTACATTTTTGTGCAACATTGCTCCCTCCATCCTTGAACAAATCCAACCATCTTCATCACTCCTTAGCCTCATTTACCAGGTCCTAGACCTCTTCACATCCTCATCCATCCTCCATTTCCACTTTCCCACTGGCTTTCCACCATCAACCCTCCAAAATCCTCTTTTAGATCTTCCTGTAGAACACCCTGTAGAACCCTTGCAGACTTCCTGTAGAATATCACGTGAGCAGTTTCTCCAGATCTAATCACTGTGAAAATCTATGGAATGGTGCTAGGGACCCCTTAGGTCCTCTTCTCACCTTCCCAACCTCCTGCAAGCACCCGCTCCATTTCCTTTTGCCAATCAACCACTGCACATCCAAAAACAGTTAAAGCACATGCATAATAATTCTGCAAGATTACTCAAAAATACAAAAAGATGTTTTTTCCAGATTTTAATTTAGAAATAGCTTAGTCACATGCATTTTACCATTCAAAGAATCAATGGCATCCATTTCAACAACTTTCATCTCTTTTCTTGCACCAGTAGGGTTAGTCAGTAAAACTAGGGTTTGCATTTCCTTTCAGCTTTCATCTCCTTTCTGCAAGTAGACTAGCCCCTTTGAGTTAGCTTTCATCCATCACAGCTAAAAGCTTCTTCTAAGAGCTCATAGAAGTTGGCTTAAGCTCCTAGCAAACTTGTGCCAGTTGATCAAGTGATAGCCTGCAGCAAGAGCTAGTACTTGTGCATGTAGCACCGTCGCTTCCAAGTTTGTTACGAACTACCGGGTTGATAAAAGTAAAGAAGGGAGTCCCAGGAGTTGCAGCATCATTGCTGCAATATTGGAGCTCACCATCTTTTTGGCGCCGTTACCGGGGAAGCGTCAGAGTATTTGTGATTGCTGCTTTTCTTCTATTTTCTACTGCAACCTTCTGCTAAGTAGTTTATTTCAGCAAGAGTAGAGTAGTTGTTTCATTTCCATTCTGCAATTTCATTTCCGCAAAAGTAGATTAGACATTTCCTACTTTCATTTCATTTTAGCAAGCGTAGATTAGCATTTCCTGCTTTCATAGATTAGCATTTCAACTCTACAATTTCAATTTTGTAAGCGTAGATTAGCATTTCAATTTTGCAATTTCCATTCTGCAAGCATAGCTTAGCATTTCATTCCTGCAATTTCATTTCAGCAACATAGATTAATCCTTTCCTGCTTTCATTTCAATTCTGCATTTTCATTTCATCAAGATAGATTTTAGTTAGTTTCAGTTCAATCTATTTCAATTTTCTAGGTACAAGAAAAAAAAACACAAAAATCAACCAAAAATATTTCCTTTCATGCCTCACAGGAACAGAGACAATACAGGAAAATTCTTACCCGACATCCCCACCACACCGCTAAGTCACCCTTCTCTCTTCTCCAGTGGTAGTGATCCAGAAGAACCTATAGGTGAACCTCCAGAGATATACGAAGATCCTATAACAGAAGAAGAGCAAGAATACGTTCCTCCTAAGACCATGGCCGAACACAGGAACGGTATAGGGAATGAGGAGAGAATAGAAGGTGCATTTCCCATCTGAGAGACAAATGGGGACACAAAAATGAAAAACATAAGTCCCTGAACCTTACCTCACTTCCATGGATTGACCACTGAAGACCCTGATACCTTCTTGTTTGAGTTTGTTGTCCTTTGTTGAACTTATGACTATGCAGAAGACGAGCAAAAGTTGAAACTCTATCCCTCTACCCTAAAGGATGCAACACTACGTTGGTTCATGGGGTTGCTTGGAAATAGTATCACAACTTGGGCTTAGATGCAGCAATCCTTTAACAACAAATACTGGGATTACTGTAGGTCAAAGGAGACGAAGGGAGAAATCTTTCGAACAACCATAGGAAGTGATGAGTCTTTGGAAGACTATGAAGAAAGGTTCCAACTTAGTTATAAAAGGGCCAGGTGCACACTTGACCTCAAATCTCTGAAGCTGGTTCTACTCCAAGGAGTCCCTCAAGACCTTTTGGATACCCTCCATTTGCTAGCTGGAGGAGACATCTACCAACTCCCTTATGATGACATAAAGAATGTGTTTAGAAACCATTCTAGGGCAGCTCAGAAAAGAGGTAGGGGGAATCCACTTTCGGCTAGTGCCACCTTCTTTAAACATGAGTTTACAAATCAGCTGGAAGACCTTAAAAGTGAGGTGAGACAGACCATTGCCATGCCACTGGATACCTTCCGAATCCAATAGAAGAAAGAGGAAGCTGAGAGGGCTTTGGCCATCTTTTGTCCCAGATGCATAAGGAAGCATCCTAAGAATGAGTGTCCATTGCACTCAGTAGAGTTATGTTTCGTTTGTGAGGAAGACCACCCTACAAACCAGTGCCCAACCTTACCTGGACTTAAATCTGTGTACCAAGGGGCTGAAGGAGCCACTGAACCACTCTACTCCCTCAACCAAAGGAGGCCACATGGATCCAGACCTTACTAGCAGGGGATGCAAGGGACACCCCAAACTTATTACAACCCCAACCAATCCACTCACATACCTTCTTGGGGTCCCCGTGCTCATCCTTCCTGGTCTTCACCCCTCCTTGGTCATATCCATCTCAATACCATACCCAACCTACTACTCATTCGTTTCATTCTCATGTTCAACCACAACCTACTGGAATGCACCGCAACAGGGGTGGAGGCCCCAGTACAACTTTCCTCCAGCCATTTTTCCTCCACCACCTGCTCAACCACAACCATTACCTCCTGCTCCTTTAAGACAACCCTAGATGCCTGCTCAACCAAACCCAAACCCCAATAACAGACAGGCCCAACAGGTATATACTAGAGAGACAACATACCCTACCTACACTGTGGAGGTTCAGGAGATCAACCTACGATTTGGGAAGGTCCTCCCAGATATTCAACCTCCTCCTAAGGAGGATGAAGTAGAGGAACATGAAAGTGAACCCAAAGCCATTCCACCCTTTCCTGAGAGACTAATTGGAAACATGCAACCAAACCCAGAAGAGACTGAACTTCTGGGAGAACTTAAACAGCTGTGTGTAAAAATACCACTTCTCTAGGCCATCAAAGATGTTCCAATCTATAAAAAATTGATCAAAGATAAGTGTTTCAGGCACCCAGGTAGGCGCAAGAGATATGCCCCAACTATCAATGTCATAGGAAAATTGTCCGACCTAATGTTGGGACAAGTAATCTGTCCAAAATATTTGGACCTTGGGAGTCCTATAGTGGATGTCCACATCAATGGCACCATAATCCCCCACACCCTGATTGATCTAGGGGCTTCGATTAATGTGATGACCAGGGTCACTATGCTCAAACTTAACCTTCAGGGTTCCCTAAGGAAGGCCTCGACAGTACTGTAGTTAGCAGACCACTCCACCGTGACTCCTGAAGGGATTGTGAAAGATGTCCTAGTCTTTGTTGATTCTTGGGAGTACCCTGCAGACTTTTTGGTCCTTTAGCTAAAGGAAAAACTCACTGTATACCCCCTCATTTTGGGAAGGCCTTGGTTAGCTACTGCAGATGCTGACATCAGTTGTCAAGCTAGGAGCATGACCATTAAGAATGGGCCAATGTCCAAACAGCTAGTCCTATATCCTCTTGCCCAACCTATGCTCAAACATGATTTACCTCTCTGGTTGGAGGAGGAAGATGAGGACGAAGTCTACTCTGTACCAGTGTGCACCGTGGAAGCCACCAGGGGAGGTCCTCAAACCAAGGATGACCTTATTGAGAATTTAATTCAAAATCCACCTCCCAGTGTGCTGCCATTAAAAGATTTAGTAGGAGACACCCAAGCCAGTGCTTTAGTGGATCTCTGTGTGGCTGAGCCAACCTCTTCCTGAGTTAAGAATGTAGAATTTGGCCCTGAAAGAACCTTAAAGATCAACTCATCCATATCTCTCTCTCAAGAGAAGGAGCTGTGTATCTTATTGAACCGCCATTTGGATGCTTTTGCTTGGAGCTATAAGGAGATGAAAGGAGTCCACCCTTCAGTCTGTACCCATCACATTTACATTAAAGAGGATTGTAAACCAGTCAGGTAGCCTTAGAGGAGAATGAATCCAGCCCTTAAGGACATTGTCAAAGAAGAATTGCAAAAGTTTTTGGATGCAGGATTCATCTACCCCATCTCTGACAGTGAGTGTATTTATCTTCTGGTGCTTGTGCCCAAGAAAAATGGGAAGTGGAGAATCTATGTAGATTATCGAGAACTTAAAAAAGCTACCAAGAAGGACAATTTCCCTTTGCCTTTCATAGATCAAGTGTTAGATGGCCTGGTAGGGAAGAAGTTATTTTCCTTCCTAGATGGGTTTAACGGGTATAATCAGATCCAAATCAGCTCGGAAGACCAACATAAGACCACTTTTACTTGTCCATGGCGTACCTTTTCCTACCGGGTCCTTCCCTTTGGATTATGCAACGCTCCTGCCACTTTCTAGAGAGCAGTACTAAGCATATTTGCTGAGCTGGTTCATGATTCAGTGGAAATATATATGGATGACTTTACTCCTTATGGGTCCAACTTCCAAGAAGCATTGACTAACTTGGGAAAATTTTTAACCAAGTGTATTGAGATGAACCTGTCCCTCAGTCATGAGAAATGTGAATTCATGATGACTGAAGGGACCGTGCTAGATCATACAATTTCTCAGCAAGGCTTACAGGTGAATCCCTACAAGATTTCTATCATCCAAAGGGTTCCACCTCCTCAAAAGGTAAGAGATGTTTAGAGTTTTTTAGGCTTAGCGGGATATTATAGAAGCTTCATTAAAGATTTTAGTAAGCTAGCCTCTCCATTGTTTGGTATTTTGGGGAAAGATGTCGAGTTATATGGACTGATAACTATCAAGAGGCTCTAGATGTGTTGAAAGATAAGCTGGTAACTACCCCAACCTTAAGAGGTCCAAACTGGGCCCTACCTTTCCACATCTACACAGATGCCTCGAACAAAGCCATAGGGTCAACCTTAGGACAAGTTGAAGAGAAGCTATCGTATGCCATATATCTTGTCAGTTAAAACCTGTTCAAGGCAGAATTAAACTATACTGTAACCGAGAAAGAGCTCCTAGCTGTAGTCCAGTCCCTAAACAAGTTCAGGCACTACATCACCGGTTATCAAACATTCGTACACACTGATTATGCTGCAATTAGGTATTTAATGAATAAACCTTATGTAAATTTTCATATCATTAGATGGTTACTTTTATTGCAGCAATTTGATTTGACGATTGTTGATAAGCCAGGTAAGGAAAATGTTGTTGCTGATTTTTTGTCTAGACTATATTTGCTTGCAGGTGAAGAAGGGGTGGTGGATGATCAACTGCCAAATGAACACCTATTTTCTATTTCAGTACTCTCTCCATGGTTTGCTGATATAGCAAATTACTTGGTTTCAACACAATTCCTACCACAACTATCCTCAAAAGAGAAGAGAAAGATCGTGAGGAAAAGCGCCCCATTCACTTGGATTGGGGGAAACCTGTTCAAACTTGGCCCAGATCAGATTTTGAGGCATTGTGTCAGGGAGGAGGAAGTTTTTGACATCCTCCTAACCTGTCATGATGGACACTATGGAGGCCACTTTGTAGCAAAAAGAACCGCTTTCAAAATTCTATAGGCAGGCTACTATTGGCCCACTCTTCATCAAGATGTCAGAAGATACATCAGCCAATGTGACCAATGCCAAAGGATGGGGAAACCAACTCCAAGGGATGAAATGCCCCTCCAACTTCAGGTGACTTTCGAGCCATTTGAGAAGTGGGGCATGGACTTTGTGGGTCCTATCAACCCTCCTTCAAAACAAAATTCTTACATCATTGTGTGCACAGACTACCTGACAAAGTGGGTAGAAACGAAGGCAATAAAGGCAACAACAGAAGAAAAAGTCACTGAGTTTTTGAGGGAAAATATCTTCTATAAGTTTGGCTACCCAAGAGAATTAGTCACAGATCAAGGAAGCCAGTTTACCTCTAACCTGATTGAAGACCTGCTTGCTCATCACAAGATTAAGCACAGAACTTCCACCCATTATCATCTACAAGCAAATGGGTAGGTGGAAGTCACTAACAGGGCTTTGGAAGAGATTTTGACTAAAGTGGTGAGCAGCAGCAGAAAAGATTGGGCAGATCATTTGGTTGAGGCCACCTGTGCCTACAACACTACTTGGAAAACTACAATAGGTTTCACACCTTATGAGCTAGTCTATGGAAAGAAGCCTTTGTTGTCCCTAGAATTTGAATACAACACATTGAGGTTGGCAGCTCAGCTGGACCTAGATCTCAGCCATGCACAATAGGAAAGACTACTTCAGCTGAATGGACTAGGTGAACAAAGAATACAAGCCCTCCTCCACTCAGAGGTGGTCCAACTCCAAATAAAAATATGGCATGACCGACACCTTAAAGAGAAGCAATTTCAGCCAGGAGATTGGGCGCTGTTATATGATTCAAGATACAAGGATTTCAAAGGGAAGCTGAGGACAAGATGGCTGGGACCATATACAGTGGAGAAATGTAACGACAATGGTTTAGTCCTTATCAGGACCATTGATGAAGAAGTCATCCCCATGCTCGTCAATGGGCATCGATTGAAGATCTACAGGAAACCCCTTTCTAAGCAGGAGTTCATTGAAACTATGGATAAATCAGTGTTGTTATTGGAGCAGGCCCCTGTCTCCACCCCACCCACACATTCTGAGCACCAAAAAAAAAAAAAACAGGAAAAGAATAAAAGATCCTTGGGTGAAAACCTCTTGGAGGCACCCAGGACATGCAGTGGGGGTGAAAACCTCCTGAAGGCACCTCGGCTATCTCAAAAAAAAAAAAAAAAAAAAAAAATAAACCTGACTTCTGTTGAACAAATTGCAAGTTGTAGGAAGGACATTGTAGGTTAGGAGGATCGCACAAAACAAGGACAGAGGTCAGCACCAGGATGCATGCATCCCTCACAATCCATTCCTCCATGGCCACTACCCTTCCCTAAGATTTGATCTCATTCGGGCCAAGATGTCACCTTCTACAAGAAGTTCTGTGTCTTCTATAGGAAGTTCTATGTCTTCTACAGGAAGATCCTGTAGAACCCACAGACGAGCAAAATTGATCTCAGAAGGGAATCCAAAAGTTGGGAATCTGCCTATGAGCCCTATCCACATCCCTGTTTCCATTCATCGCCATATGTTTCCTTCTTCTATATTTGAACACCTCCATTGCACCCATTTTTTATATATGCCTGCACGGTCACACATAGAAAACCCTGTTTTCTTCATACTACCAGCAAAAACTTTTATTGACAAATCAAGCAGCAGTTTCTTACTCATCATACCTTTCAATCTCCATCTCGACTCCTCATCAGCTGAAATCCTCGTCAGTAGTATAGCCCTGCTCATTCTAGCTTGCATTCCAGGAGGAGAAACAACTACAGAACATCCTACAGGAATCCTGTAGCAGCTGATCCCTTTGGAAGACATACTCTGGAGATAGGGACAGCCAAGAATGGAAAAAGAGAGATGCAAAGAGCTCTTTGTGAACGTAAGAATATCAGTAGCAGCTGAAGCCAAGCATGTAGTGTGCATGCAGCAACAACAAACAAAGGAATTGGTTCCAAAACCCATGCATGCAACAACAACAAACGAAGGAATGAGTTCCAAAACCCGAAATCTGCATAACGCAGTCGTGACCACGCAAGTAAGTGGCTAAACTCATTTGTCAATTGCATAAATCATATTTTAAAAGTTGCATGCCTATGGGAATAGTTCGAATTAAGTGGAATTGGTGGCCAGTCAACTAGCCACCCTTGGCCAATTACATATCCTCGTGGGATCCAAACGAGCCCCGTTACATTCAAAATTACCGACGAGATGTGCAGCCAGCACGTGTGGAGTGTCCATTCACGGAGAAATCATTGAGACTGGTAGTGGTGGCGGTGGATAACAACAAAGAGGAGGTGATGGCAGTCAGAAACACGTAGAAACATTATGGTTGTGACGTCGAACCAACGGTCCGGTCCAACCACCTCATCCCCTCACCACGAATCATGCCGTAGTTAAAAGATGCTCGGCTAAAACATGCACCACCTTCTGTTCACTCTGCACTCACAATGTCCTCGACTGGAGTACGCGTCCACCGCTTCCAAAAATAGTTAACCAGTTGTCCTCCACCAGTTTTTCTACCTATGTTTTAAAAATCTCCCACGTATCGGGCTCGCTCAGAAGCACAGTGTCATTCTATAGGAACCGGGGGCCTTCTACAGGAAGGGTTCTACAGGAAAGGCAGAACAGCTTTACGGAGCAGGAAAACTTGGGATTTTCGTTGAATTTGGAGCTCTAAACGAGGTAGGCTCGAAAAAACTCCTTTATGCATGATGTGTTTGTGCAAGGTGGTGAATTGAACAGCATCAGATTGAAAAATTAGAGGAAAAGTATGCCTGTGTATTGGAAGTAAAGTGTCTGCCTGCATATTGCACTGAGTTTCCCCAGTTTCTCTGCATCAAAAATCTCCTCCACGTTTTCTTTTTAAATTCTCCTGTAAGGAAGATATATATAGCCATAGAGGCTAGCCTGTGTGTAAAAAAAAAAAAAATTGAATTTGCATATCTATGTGTGCTGAGAAGGGGACCTGATCCTTATTCTCTATCTGTAAAAACAAAATTCTTCCTTTCATAAACGGACAGTCGAGTTCTGGGTGACAACGGTCTTAAAACAAGGGAATTGTTGCTAGTTGATATTGAACACGTGAGAAATTCCTTCTTGAGTTCAAGGGAAACCAAATTCAACTATCCTCTGTTCCAGATTGACTGTTTGGTTGCCTGAGAATTTCCTTTTCTGATTAAAACATAAAAAGAGCACTCTCACCATGCCAGGAGGATTCATAAGGAAAGAACCCTCGGACTCTAGCAAACTGCACGAGCATCCTGAGGTGGTGGACCTTTTCACCCGAGCAAATTGGATATCCTTCTTTGACAAAATTCAGGGTCATGATGAGGAGATAATTGAGGAGTTTTTAATGTCCATGAGACCACAGTCAAAAACACATGCCACAGTTAGTTTTAGGGGTTTGACCCTAGAACTCACCCCTGAGCTCATCAATCGAGTTACTGGTCTACCATTGGGGCTCCCTTGGAGCAAAGAAGAGAGATCATTGGGCCAAATTGCTAAGAAGTCATTTTTTCTGCCCACGGAGCATCCTATAGAAGATAAAAATGGGGTTAGAAGAACCAGCTTGCCTCCTCTCTGGAGTGAAGTTAGTTTTCAAATTATGAAGTACATCACATGTGAAGGGAGGTTTAGCATCATCTATGGATAGCATTTCATGTTGCTGTGTGAACTAAGGCATGGGATTGACTTGCCTCCAGCCAAGAAACTAAGCATCCCCTATTTCCTTCTTCAGTCACTAATTGAATGTGGTATAAAGTTGAATGAAGGGATCCTAGATCAGTTAGCCCATCATGGGCTCATCAAACTATTGGTGGAAGATGCTCTGCACACCTACATTGTCCCCATATCCTAGGAAATCTTCAGAAACATGTCCAGGGATGACAATATTAGAATTTTGGCCGAAAACATCACCCCATCTAGTAGTGAGGAGGGAGAACACACTGAAGAAGGTGAGAAAACCAATGATGAAGGAACACAAGACATTCAAGCACAAAAAGAACAGAAAGAAAAAGGGGAAATGGGCCAGATTGTTGAGCCTAAAACGGAGGAAGAAACAACAGCAAAAACACCAAGGGAAAAGAAGATACAGAGTAGAATAGAGAAGACTGAAAAAGCCCAAATGAAGGCTGCCGTAGCCAAAGCAGGCACACAGAAACAAAAGGAAAAGACACACCCTGAGATCTCAGCAACACAGATAGAAGCAACTGACACAGGGATTTCTACAGGAAGCAAGGAAAAAGGACAGCAAGAGGAGAAATCACCTAAGATATTGGCAAGGGAGGTAGCAGTTGTGCTTGCTGCCTTAAGCACACCTCCAAAACAAAAAGGGAAGAGAAAGAGGAAAACCTCCATGTACTTTAAAACAATGAGAAGCACAAGGATCAAAGTAGGCAGACCCCAGCCACAATCAAAGGAGTCAATTGTCATTGAGGACACAACAACTAAACCAAAAGAAGAGTCTCATTCAAAGATATTTATCACCTATGAATTAGGAAGCCCAAAAACCTCCACCTGGAGAGAGATAATTTTGATGATGGACTCAAAGGCAGCTCTACAGGAAGCTGAGACATCTCTACAGGAAACTCTAGCTAAGTTAAAGGAGACCGAGAAATTGGAGAAAAAGGTAGCGAAACCATCACAGGGAAAGGAAAAGACAGAGGAGATACTGGAACCAAGCCCTCAGCCTAGCTTGGGCTCATACTACAACCTGTTAGAGGGTGGGAAAATCATCCCACAGAAATTTGTTGTGCCACTCTTCTTTGCATTAGAACAGGAGAGAATCAGAACACACACATGGATGAAAATTGTCCAATCTAAGGGAATTGAGGACATAGGCCACATGGAGGAGAAGTTAAAAGAATTAAGAGGAGAATTGGCCACGGTTAGGCATGTAGAACACTGCAAAAGAGCCCAGTTGCAGGAGGAGAATGAGTTGCTAAAAAAATAGTTGCAGCTATAGGAAGTCCACAAGGAAGGTAGGTTGTCCATTTTCAGCGGGCAACAACAGCAAGAAGGACCTCCAGCAGATAAAGACACAACTGAGAAATAGCAGAAGGAGGTAGAGCTACAAGATAATGTGGAGATGCTCACAAAACTACTGCAAGAACAGAAGTCTCAAGCAGCAGAAAAGATATAGGGTTTAAAACAATAGTTGCAAGAAAAAGATGCCCAGATGGCCTGCATGGCCAGCTGGGCAATAGAAGCCTTCCAATGTAGGCAACTTGCTAAGTTATATGCCTTATATCTTAAATATCAATGGTTACAATTTTAAATTAACACCTTGGCCCAGAGGGGCACCATTCCATTTCAGAATTACCATCAGTTTATGGACTTATGTGACAGTAGCTCAGCTGAAGATAAGGCCAAGTTATCAGAATTCTATTTACACAACTTGAATTTGTGGGACCCTAATGCTACATTGGGAGATGTGCAACTCATGGCCATGGCCTCTTGGTTAAACCATGAGGAAAAGAGGGCAGCAGAATTTCAGAATGTTATGGACAGGGAGCTAAGGGAGCCGCTCATGATCAGAGTAGAACCAGAGGATCCCTCAGCTTTAGTGTATGCCCATAAGCACCTCGCCAATGACCCCCAGGTTCTCCCAGACTACATTGAAGGATAAGCTCAGGCCATTGCTGACTTTGAGGAAATGGAAAGATTGTTGGGGGATAACTGCATTCATGCTTGCATAAGAAGATAGAACACACTGTCCCACAGTGTGAAAATAAGAGAATACCACTCCCCAACAAGGATGAGGGAGGCCTTGGCAAGAGTACCACTCTATAAACAGTCAATGCAAAATCTGCAGGCCAATTGGATCGGCTTAAAGTTCAGTCCTCCATTGCTTTTAGGACTGCTGGAAGGGGTCAAAGAAGAAGAAGAACGTAGGCAATGGGAGAAAGTAGAGAGAAAAGTAGGGTTTCATGACCAAGAAGAGGACATCACCTTGGAAGCTTGCGATGTTAGAGAGGCAGTCAAAACAATCAAAGATGATGAGTTGGATTAGTTGCTCAGAGGATAAGCAACACATTTAGCAGGGGGTGATGATGAGCCCCAAAAATGGGTAACTTATTGGGCTCATTTTGCCTATTATTCTCGATTAATCCACCATTCTTCATAGTTTATGCATGCTTTTGAGTATATTTATGTTAATTGAATGAATGAGAATAGTCACTTGACCATGAAGTCTAATACGTTCTTATTGCAGATTTTTGGACATCTTTTGGACCAAGGTCAAGCATTTATGAGCCAGTTGACAGCAAAATACGAGGCAAAAAGGCTGAAGATTAGCAGGAAGGGTGTCTCCTGCACTAAATGGCCCCTTCCTCGAGTTCTCCACCATCAGTTCGGAGTTCAGCAGCCATTTCCAAGGGCAGCCGAGAAGCTTTTGTGAAGTGGTGATTACTTGCAGTTTTGAGCAGCCAAGCTCCTCAAGTTAAGGAGGGTTGTTGGAGGTCCTCGTGGGGCATAATTAGGAAGGCTTCAAGCCTTGGTAGTTTAGTTCCTGAACAGTTGTTTTTCGCACTTTGGTGTTGCTCTGCCTTTCAGCTCATTTTCTAGCTTTTGTTGTAAACATTTTTGTGACATGGTTATTTTTTGAGTAACAAAGATAAATTTTTCTTTGCACCAGCTTTGAGCTTTTCTTAGGAGGTTGTAGCTCTTGGGATTGGGCCCAACCCAAGTGCGAGTACCTCCTTTGTGTACTATTATGTGTTTTCTTTGCATTCATAGACTAATTTCTGCTATTTAGGTTAAGATCTTGCTTTGTTACTTAGGTTTCTTTTGATGATTAAAATAGCTTTTCATGCTTCAAGTTGATTTGACAGTTTGATAACAGAAAATATTTGCAAAATGGCCACCAAGAAATCCTTGATCTCATCTCGCCCTCCTTGGGACCATGAGCTGAGACTAAGGCATACTTGCTGCCACAAAAACATTGTTTTGCCTTTCAATGCAATTGCAAGTGTTAGATTTTTAGTTGGAAAAGTTGATACCAGTTGTTCTTGCATATTTAGATATGTTCTTGCTTAGGTTTCCATAGTTATCTTGCATGATTTCCTGTTCACAACTTGTTGTTCATCATGTTTCTGGTTTTTAGGTCAGATTAGGTCAAAGTAGATAGATCTCTGATTTCTCTAGACTTTCTTTGATTAGTTTTGAGAGATAGTGTGCAAATCACCTCTAATACATCCCTTCCTATCCTTCCTTCATCACACAACCTGCTCCAACCCTAAATTCCAGATTCCGTCCCTCCATTTGCCACACTTTTCCAATTTGACCTAATTTCTACATTTTTGTGCAACATTGCTCCCTCCATCCTTGAAAAACTCCAACCATCTTCATCACTCCTTAGCCTCATTTACCAGGTCCTAGACCTCTTCAAATCCTTATCCATCCTCCATTTCCACTTTCCCACCATCTTTCCACCATCAACCCTCCAAAATCCTCTTTCGGATCTTCCTGTAGAACATCCTGTAGAACCCCTACAGACTTCCTGTAGAAGATCACGTGAGCAGCTTCTCGAGATCTGATCACTGTGAAACTCTCTAGAAGGGTGCTAGAGACCCCTTAGGCCCTCTTCTCACCTTCCCAACCTCCTGCAAGCGTCCGCTCCATTTCCTTTCGCCAATCAACCTCTACACAGCCAAAAACAATTAAAGCACATGGATAATAATTCTGTAAGATTACTCAAAAATACAAAAATATGGTTTTTCCAGATTTTACTTCAGAAATAGCTTAGTCACATGCATTTTACCTTTCAAAGAATCAATGGAATCCATTTCAGCAACTTTCATCTCTTTTCTTGCACCAGTAGGGTTAGTCGGTAAAACTAGGGTTTGCTAGGGTTTGCATTTCCTTTCAGCTTTCATCTCCTTTCTGCAAGTAGACTAGCCCCTTTGAGTTAGCTTTTGTCCATCACAGTTAAAAGCTTCTTCTAAGAGCTCATAGAAGTTTTCTTAAGCTCCTAGCGGACTTGTGCCAGCTGATCAAGTGACACCCTGCAGCAAGAGCTAGTACTTGTGCATATAGTATCGTCGCTTCCGAGTTTGTTACGAACTACCAGGTTGATAAAAGTAAATAAGGCAGTCCTAGGAGTTGCAGCATCATTGCTGCGATACTGGAGCCCACCAGCTGACATGAATTTATATTATATTACAATATTTTAGGGCGAACAACCCTATGACTCATCCTATACTTTGCGCTCTACGCCCGCAATTCGCGGAGTCTTATGAAACCTTTGACCAAAACCTAGGCTTTGAGCCCCAAAACATGTTGTGGGGGGGTTTCATGCCCAACAAAAAGATATATCAACGACTTTAGAATGAGCCTCTTCAAGGGGGAAAACTCCTTTCATTACATAAATGAACAATTCTTGGATGATTCAAATGACAAGACCTCCTTTCTATATATAGGGGTCTAAGGGGTCACAATATAATCACAGCTTACATAAAAATAATAATCTACGGGCACAACAATAACAATATGGGGCACAATAATAACAATATGGGGACTACATGGGGCACAAAACTACAATAAGGGGGCACACTGACAATAAAAATGAGGGAATACACTACTATTATAGGGTCCTAATAGCTAATCTAGATCTCTCACTATCTAATGAAGTGTTCCAAGCATTCCCCTACAATGTTGGAAGCAAAAAAATCCCAAAGACAACAAGAATCCTATATTACATTTCTCAAAATATTACTTTTAAGAACTTATGCAGTTCCTTAGCCAGTGTTTGCGCAACTGCATTTTGACTATTTTGGACAACCCAATTTTGCACTCTGTCTTCCACTGCGAACTACGCAAATCTCTTAACGAGAGTAAAAATAGAAAAGTGATTTCTAGAAGCCTTGTTTGAGAAATATTTCCCAACTGAAGGCCTCAAGCCTCTACTTTCTTGGGCCTCATCCCCTTATTCATGGAGAAAACTCCCTCCCTTTGTGCAACCCTAATCCCTCCTTTTAAGGATCTCATCCCTTGAGAAGAGGATCTCAAACATCCTCCTCTTGGCCTATAAATTCAACACAAGACAAAGGGTAAGGGGGACTTTTGAATGTAAACTTATTTTGTTGGAATAAATTTGGAAATCTTGTCACCTAAGTGGAGGATTGAAGACCATTGGGAGGAGGCTTACATCATCAAGGCAAGTTTGTAATGCTTCTTCTTGTTCAAATTAATACAAGCAATTGTTTATTTCCTAATTGCACTTGTTTTAATTCTCTTTGCAAAGCTCCTTGATCTTTTTCATAGTTTATAACTAAATATTGGTTTAATCTTGTGATATATGCTATGTTGCAATTTTCATTCACTTTGTGTTTCATCTTTATATACTTTATGATTTTATGTCTTGTTTGTTTATGTTCATGCAGATCTTCCTGTGAAGTGACGAGGAATTTTTTTTGAAAGCATCGAAAAGACTTCCACATGCATTTCATAGAAACGTGAAAGGCTCTTTCATATCTCATATTTCATAGTTTAGTTATAAATTTAGGAAAGGTAGCAATCATTCGTTTTGTTTGTTACTAGATCTCTTTTGAATCTTGGGAGATCGCTCTTGTTACACAGGCATGGATACCACCAGGAATATGTTTAATTATGAATCCATAATCTCCAACTAGAGTTGAGCAAGATCAAAATTTTAAGCCAATTGAAGTTCGTTTATTTTACATGGCTTTCTTCTTGCTAGACGTGGTATGATTCAAGAATCTCTTTCTAAATTGAATCTTAGCTAGAACATTTAGGAGGCCCTTACTCTATATGTAATTTACTTTTGGCTTCTTTATATGTTATTTATTTTTGTAAAGAGTATTCAGGGATATCCACGCATGTGAAAAAAATCTCTCATATATCATATAATGGTGCCACTAGTCCACCCTATCTTCTTCATGTATATGTCCCTAATAGGATAGTTCTTGAGGAAATATGCTAAGACACCATTATTTAAGGCTTTAATGCCTCCTTAGTTAAGAATAAGGAAAGTGTCTTCGTTCCTTATGGTTTTAAACTCAGATAGTATTTTGTTAAAAATACTAGACAAGACAAGCACAAAGGTCTTAGTCATTTCAAAGCGCAAATTTTATATCGGTATGTATAAAAATAATGACCCCAAGGGATTGGTGATAAAAAAATGTTGAATAAGTTTCTTATTACTATTCATACAATCATGAAAAGTGGAAAGAAGATGCATAGCATTGGGGTCAAGTTTTGGAGAGCAAGGCCAATCCTAGACTCACTTTTTATAGATATTTATCTATAGTTGAGTGGGTGGAGGTAATGACCCGAGGAGTGAATGGTTAGAAGAGAAAAAAAATCAAGTTGAAAGAAGAAACATATATCAAATCCATATATGATGAACAAACTAGATGATCCAGGTGGCTCCAGACACATGCAGAAATCCAAGAGGACTCAGAAAGGGTAAAAAATCAAAGTGATTAGAATGTTGTTGAACTAGGACCAAAGCATAGATATCGTCGTCCTAATCGCAATGGTGTGAACGGTTCATCAAATCAAGCTCATATGCGAAAGGTAGAGCACTTCAAAGTTTGACATGACAAGGGAAAAAACGGGGCCCATAGTGTGCCACATGGAATCCCAGTTAATAGGTGGGACCCACTAAGTTTATGTGGCGACTGAATAACCACTAAACTATCGACACATGGCATGCTAGCATTGGTCTCCTAACCCTACATAAAAGACAAAAAACATATATTAAAAATTCCAAATAAAAACAAAAATCATTTAAAACAAAAAAAACTATATACTAAAACATAGTTATAAATATGGTTAGCAAAATCATAAAAATAATTTTAAAAAAATATATCCATATATTAAAATATTGTTATATTAAACAAATTTCAAACAACCATATTAATGCAAAGTTGAATGAATGTGAAAAATGGTGGCTATTCGAAATCTATGGTTACCATATATTAACGTTGATTGTTTATATTAAACAAACATTGCCCAAACCATAAATTGTGGACCACGGTGCATTTAATAGACCCCCACCAAACCAACGCCACTTGTCAACATTCAAACCGAGAGCCAACACCACTTGTCAACATTCAAACCGAGAGCCATGGGGCTTAAACCCACCTGACCCCTGTGGCCAGACCACCTCCCGGGTGCCCTCACACATCCCATTCAAACAACCCAACCTCCGCTCCATGTTTCAATAAAAAACATTTGTTATTTCTCCTCCTACAACAAACGCTCCCACATTAATTCAATGCATGCAACCTCACCAAACAATTTTTCATTAACCAACAAAACTATATGCTAATTTTGCAAGGCATGGGATTTGAACCCTAATCTCCACTAGGCTAGGGATCTCCACTACCATTGAGCCACAAGGCTTGAACTTGGTGGCTTCACCCACTAAACAATACTTAAACTCGCATTCCGCAGATGCATGGGGAGAACCGAGGCGGATTTGAGCAGAACGGAGGACAGAACAGGGGCGCGATGGAACGGAGGCGATGCAGTGCAAAGGGGTTCGCCGTGGGCACAGAAACCGAGACACATAATTTTTTTATTATTTTACAGGTGGAACCATGATTGAACCAAATTTTCAAGAGGGCGAAATTTTTCCAGCGTCCAAATTAGATAAATTTTCTGTCTATCGTACACCTTTCAGTGACACAAACTTGATGGCGCAGTCAAAATTTTGATCTGAGCAACAAATCTTCAGATGACGCAGAGGAGGGAATCTTTAAGGAATCTAGGGAGAATCTAAAAGATTCCTTAAGCCCCAGATTCTCACTTTGTTAGAATTCATAAATTTGACAGTTGATTTTACCCTATTTGATGCCACAAATTGATGGTGCAATCAGATTTTCCATTTGATCATTTCATTATTCGGCCACTTTTCAAAGTGGAGTGCAGGTGTCAGCATTCAACGTGTGAACAATCCTTCCATGAGATTTGATGCTGTGAGATTGATGGTATGGCCAGCTTCAGCAGTTTGACATCCTTTGCTTCAGATGGCCCCAAGATGTGAGGTATATGCAATGTGTTCATGTACTTCTTTTTGCTATGAGATGCATTGCGCTGCATAGATCGTTGTTTGATGTTTGATGTGGGATCTTGTTTTCTTACTTGTTTCATGATTCCTGTTTGATGTGATGCGGAATCATCTGTGGGATGTATTTGTTGTCATGATTCATCATGTTTTGTTTGAGATCCCTTTATCATCATGTTGGTAGGATACTCATGTTGTTGCCATGTATGTCTGAATTGAGATCCCTTTGATGCCATCTTGGCGGGATGCTCATTATTGTCATATGTGAAATTATGTCATACTGATAGGAGTCCTTTTTGAATGAGATTTCTTGTAGTGGAACATCTCTTGGAGCCACTCCTACGCGAGGGCATATTCCTTGTATGATAGAGAAAACACATGCATGTACATCATTACTCTTTCCAACAGTTAATGCAGTGGCCTACACCATCCTGACATTGGGGCCCGGAGACGTAGTCCCACATGGACGAACTACGTTATCAACGTCTTGTGTATTATGTTGTTGATTATTGCTACGTTCCTTCTTCTTTACATCATACATTTATGTTCCTTTATGCTATTTTAAATGCAATTTCAATCATATCACAAAAGTAAAATATCTTGGTTAAATTACAGAGTTGAATCAACTCGGATCAAGTTTGGTATCAGAGCGGTCTTTACATGGATGTGAATTGCAAGCATGAACAATGGAACGTGAGTGACAAAGGATGAAAATGCGATGTACGAGACCATGCTCAAAATTTCCCAAAGGGTGGAAATAATGTATGAAGCTCTACAAAAAGAGACAGAGGAAAAGGAGCGATTGCAACTTCAATTGCAAGCTATGGAAGAGGTCCTGGAAGAACTGAAGTACAACAAATAGAATATTCAAACAGAGAACACTGAATTGAAGATGCTTCTATATGAAGAGAAACAGGAAAAATAGAGTTTTCTACAACAGTTGCAAGCTAAGGACGAGGCCTTGGAAAATTTGTAGCGTGACCCATGTGAGGTAAAAAGTAGCTCTCCGAATTCATTATGTTTCCTGATGATGATTTCGCTGTTTTTGAAAATCATACCATAGGAATTGGCTCCAAATGTTGAAGAGAATGGGTTATGAAGGAAAAGGCTTGGGAATTAATGACCAAGGCATTGTCAACCCCATAAAAGTAGAGTAATTACCCTGTCGAACAAGACTTGGATATGTCGGAAAGGAAGTTGGGGAATGTGCCAGGACAGATAGCGAACCACCAACAAAAGATGATGAGAAGCACTCATGAGTTCTTTCCAACTCAAAAGTGGAGGTAAAAGATGTTGATTTCATTTCAGTTTCGTCTTCACATAGTATGACTTATGTTGGAGATTTGGAGATCCCAATTATAGGGACAAACATGAGGCTCATTACTAGGATGAGGCACAAGGAAGGAGAAGAACTTGGTGTTAATAACCAAGGCATTACGCAACCATTGGAGGTTTTGCAGAGACCTCGATTTGTAGGCTTGGGATACACCGAAGGAGAATTCTTGAAGGTGTCAGATGCTTTCGAGACATTGATGAAATTGTCGAGGAAAGAGAATGATGAGAACACGTCTCCATCATCCCATGGTAGTGTTCATTGCACGGAAAAAGCTGAGGCAAGCTATCATCGTCATAATGACCTCAGAGACAGCAAGGAAAGGTATAACCAGTCTCGATATTCGAATGTTTATTTCAAATATAATCATGTTGTTAATGATGAATGTAAAACATGGCATCGACAAACATGTACCTTTTGTGGATTACATAACCATACATTTTCTAAGTGTTGGAAAAGAATCATAGAACACAAAAGGATGAGGCATGAAATACCCTCTCAATAGTAGGTAAAGAAACATGTTAAGTAAATTTGGAGGAAGAAGGTGTACTATAGTCATTGCAGCAGAGGTGGCCATCAAAGAGCCACTTGTTGAAGGCTCCATCCAGAATAGCACCTTAAAGACAAAGCGTCGGTGCATGAACCAGGTGAAACAATTGTTCGACAAGTAAAAACACCACAGGGGGATGACCCATTCACAACGATAAGTGAAAAATGGTTTCTAAATATGTTAGCTTGTCATGGTCATGCTTTGTAAATCATTTGTTGCATTTTAAGACATAAAAGTGATGATGTGTTTTCCATCACCTGTTAAGCAACAATGACATCTGGTCTTATTTTGTATTGCATGATAGACTGTCAAAGTAATGTCGTGTTTCCATCACTTGTCAAAGAAACAATAGTGCTTGGCCTTATTTTTGTAAATCATGTGTTGTAGTGATGATGTGCTTTCGATCACTTGTTGAAGCAACAATGATATGTTGGCCTTGTTTTCATAGCTAGGGTATTGTTTCCATTTTGATGTAAACTTGACCATCAAGTATGTATTATAAACTCGTGGCAAGTATGGGATGCTTGGGTCATTAGTTGGTCATGTGAATTAAGCAGGTAATTTGTAGAAATTGTACTACAAGTTGCAGAGGTTGCAGGTGTCGGCTCATCGCTTATGGCTCCGAAGGACAAAGGTGAAGGAGAAGGAAGGGTGACATATTAGATACTTGTAAGTGTAGATAGGGGTACAAAAAAAAATGGAAAATTATTTTCCATGCTTTTGGAAGACCAAAAGCTCCTTAATGGGAAGAATTGATCCAGGTGGATCTAGACACATGCAGAAGTCCAAGAGGACTCAGAAAGGGTCAAAAGTCAAAGTGATCAGAATGTTGTCGAACCAGGATCAGAGCATAGATATCGTCGTCCTGATCGCAACAGTATAAACGGTTCGTCAAATAGATCTCGTATGTGAAAGATAGAGCTCTTCAAAGTTTGACATGACATCCCAGTCAACAGGTGGGACCCACTAAGTTTATGTGGCAACTGAATAACCACTAAAATATCGACACATGGTGCACTAGCATTGGTATCCTAACTCTACATAAATGACAAAAAAATATATATTAAAAATTCCATATAAAAACAAAAATCATTTAAAACAAAAAAAAAACCTATATATTAAAATATAGTTATAAATATGATTAACAAAATCATAAAAATAATTAAAAAAAATAACCATATATTAAAATATGGTTATATTAGGAAAATTTCAAACAACCATGTTAATCAATGTTAATATATGGTTACCATATATTAACATTGATTGTTTATATTAAAAAAACATTTCCAAACCATAAACCGTGGACCACGGTGCATTTAATACACCCCCACCAAACCAACGCCACTTGTCAACATTCAAACCGAGAGAAGTGGGGCTTCAACCCACCCGGTCGGTGTGGCCAGACCGCCTCCGAGGCGCCCTCACACATCCCATTCAAACAACCCAACCTTCGCTCCATGTTTAATAAAAAAACCTTATGTTATTTCTCCGCCCACAACAAATGCTCCCACGTTAATTCAATGCACGCAACCTCACCAAACAATTTTTAATTAACCAACAAAACCATATACTAATTTTGCAAGATGTGGGATTTGAACCTTGATCTCCACTGGGCTAGGGATCTCTGCCACCATTGAGCCACAAGACTTGACATTGGTAGCTTCTCGCACTAAACAATACTTAAACTCGCATTCTGCAGATGCATGGGGTCAACGGATTTGAGCCGAATGGAGGACGAAACAGGAGCGTGACGAAACGGAGGTGTGGTAGTGCAGAGGGGTCCACCCTGGGCATGGAAATCGAGATACATAATTTTTTTATTATTTTGCAAGTGGAACCATGACCTTGGGAAAAGCACAGGGGAAGCCATGATTGAGCCAAATTCTCAGGAGGGCGAAATTTTGCCAGTGTCCAAATTGGACAAATTTTATGTCTGTCCTACACTTCTCAGGGACACAAACCTGATGGCGCAGTCAAAATTTTGATCTGAGTAGAAGATCTTTATATGACCTGGAGGAGGGAATTTTTGAGGAATCTAAGGAGAATCTAAAAGATTCCTTAAGCCCCAGATTCTCACTTTGTCAGAATTTAGAAATTTACTAGTCGATTTTACCCTATTTGATGCCATAAATCTAATGGTGCAATCATATTTTCCATTTGATCATTTCCTTGTTCGGCCACTTTTCAAAGTGGAGTGCAGGTGTCAACGTTCAACGTGTGAGCAGTCCTTCCATGAGATTTGACACCGCGAGATTGATGGTACGACCAACTTTAGCAATTTGACATCCTTTGCTTCAGATGGTCCCAGGATGTGAGGTATATGCAGTGTGTTCACGTAATTATTTTTTCTATGAGATGCATTGTGCTGCATAGATCCCTGTTTGATGTGGGATCTTGTTTTCTTACTTGTTACATGTTTCATGGTTGATGTGATGCAGAATCATTTGTGGGATGTACTTGTTGTCATGATTTATCATGTTTTGTTTGATATCCCTTTGTCATCATGTTGATGGGATACTCATGTTGTCGCCATGTATGTCTAAATTGAGATCCCTTTGATGCCATGTTGGCGGGATGCTCATTATTGTCATATATTATTAGGTCCCTATACTACTAGTGTAACCTCTTATTGTTATTAGTACAACCCCCTTATTATATTGTTGTGGCCATGTAGTCCCCATATTGTTATTATTGTGCCCCACAGAAGCCCACTATTTTTATTATTGTGCCCTTACATTATTATTGTTATGTCGGCTCTGATTATATTATGACCCCTTAGACTCCTATATATAGAAAGGAGGTCATGTCATTTGTATCATCCAAGAATTGTTCATTTGTGTAATGTAAAGGAGGTTTCCCCCCTCGAAGAGGCTGAATTCTAAGGCGTTGATCTATCTTTTCTATCTTTTTGTAAGCTAGTTTCCTAACATTTGGTATTAGAGCTTTGGATTCTAGGGTTTTGCTGCACCAAAAAAGTCATCATGGAATTTTCCCTATAACGTTTTGTCTGTGACGTTTCAAAAGCTAACAAAAAAAACCCATTTGAGAGTACATCTCATTGAACCTCAGGTGTAAATTTTAGATCTTGTCTTGCTATATGTTTGGAGATATGATCCAAGGAAGTTAGGGTTTTTGCAAGTTCTAGAATTTCATCTAAAATGGGTCATCGTGGAAGTTTCGCTATAACGTGTTCACTACAAAGCTTTAGATGATAAAACAAAAGCCCATTTGAGAAGAAAGCTGTCTGAACCTCGGGTCCGAATATCAGATCTTGTCTCACTATATGTTCGGAGATATAATATGAAAAAGTTAGGGTTTTTGCAGACTCCCGAATTACATTCTAAACAGGTGACCTTGAGACAATCATCATAACTTTCTCTCTGAGAAACAAATTGAAATTTCGTAAGAAGTTACAGAAAGAGGAAGGACTATAGTTGTTTTTATATTTTTCAGATCCAAAAGTCGAAATAGTGCTACATGGCACGTCGTACAAGTTCGCCCTACTGAAACATTATATAATCAGGTCATCGTAGGAGATTGTGCATAACTCTTTCTTGGAGAATAAAATACTGATTAGACTTGCGGTGTTAGAAGGAGAACTTAGAGGGCTACTACAGAAGATAATTTCAGAACTTGGAGATCTGAAAGTACAAAGTTACAGTTGTTTCAAGATTGAGCTCCTAAAATCAAGAAAAGGTGATATGAGGAAGTTTGATGGAAAGGATCCGGTAAATTGGATACTACAAATGGAGAAATATTTTGATCTACATGAAGTGAAACTGTTACAAAAGGTACATATTACATCTTCATATTTATAACCAGATCAATTTTTATGGTATAAAGGGTTTTTTTTCGTAAACCACTTGTTACGTGGTCAATTTTCATGGAGGAAATGATAGCACATTATGAGGATACAAAGAGAAACACCTTCTTTAGCCAATTGATAAATCTCAAACAAAAGTGTTCAATGGAAGATCACATTGAGGACTTTCAAAAATTGAATATAAGGGAAAATGATATTCCATAGAAGCAGAGGATTGATGTCTCCATAGGGACTTTAAAGGATAACATTCAACATGAGGTTCATCTTTGGGAACCTGATTCATTGGAGAATGCATTTAGGTTGGAAAGAAAAGTGGAAAGAAAAATTATGGCAACAAGGAAGTCTACCCCTCACAACTATAAATATGGAAGTGTTGTTTCTCCTAGCCTTCCAGAACCTACAAGGTTGACACCACAACAATTGGAATAAAAAAAGAGAAAAAGGGCTTTGTTACAATTGTGATAACAAATACATTAAAGGTCATAAGTGTGTTGAGAAGAAATTATTTTACATTGATTGTGAAGAGGAGGAAGAAAACGATCAAGAAACTTCAAAAGAAGAGGATATACACTAGGAACCAACCCCAAAGAACGAAGAAATGAATCTGACCATATCTTGTAAAGCATTGTCAAGAATTACCACTCCTCAAACTCTCAAGATAGAAGGACATATCAAGAAGAAAAAGGTTCAAGAAGTGAAAGATCACATCGAGAAAGAAGAAATGAATCCAACCATATCTTGTAATGCATTGGCCGGAATTACCACTCCTAAAACTATCAAGATAGAAGAACATATCAAGAAGAAAAATTTTCAAGAAGTGAAAGATCACATCGAGCATCAAGAAATGAATCCGACCATTTCTTGTAATGCATTGGAAGAAATTACCACTCCTCAAACTCTCAAGATAAAAGGACATATCAAGAAGAAAAAGATTCAAGCAGTGAAATATCACATCGTGCATCAACAACAAGTTCTCCAACTTTTAAAGTATAATGCCACTTTGGTGCACAATCGAATGAAATAATAGGTAGATCAACATCATAGCGAAATAAGTTTTGATGTACGCGATTGGGTATTTTTACAGCTACATCTCAAGCTAGCTATTTATGAGAAGGAAATGTTGGCAATACTACATGCACTTAAGAAATTGGCGACCTTCCCAAATGGGAAGACACTTCAAGGTAAAAATGGATCATGATATTCTTAAATACTTTTTAGAACAAAAATTATCTTTAGAAGAACATAAAAAATGGGTTACAAATATGTAGGGTTATGACTTTGAAATCATTTAAAAAAAAGGGAAGCAAAATGTTGTTGCAGATGCACTCTCAAGAAAGGATGAGGATGTGGAAGCATTGTTTTGTGTTATTTCTATTATCCAACTAGATTGGATAAATGAAGCAAGGGATGGATGGAGGAAGGCCAAAGAAGTGTGGCCACTCATTCAAAAGCTACAGAAAATCCCAGTTCAAACAATATTGCTAGAACTTGATGAGGAAGGAAAAATCATATTGGAACCTGGAGCAGTCATAGAAAAAAAAACCCGACAGCTACGAAATCGATCAATTTCAGAGTATCTCATCAAGTGGAAGAACTTACCCGCTGAAGATTCCACATGGGAGGACAAGAATTTTATACAGAATCATCAAGAACTATTCAAGCATTGAGGACAACACTTTTTGAAGGAGAGGGGCATGTTAGGTCCCTATACTACTAGTGTAACCCCTTATTGTTACTACTACAACCCCCTTATTGTATTTTTGTGGCCATGTAGCCCCCATATTGTTATTATTGTGCCCCATAGAAGCCCACTATTGTTATTATTGTGCCCTTACATTATTATTGTTATGTCAGCTCTGATTATACTATGACCCCTTAGATTCCTATATATAGAAAGGAGGTCTTTTCATTTGTCTCATCAAAGAATTGTTCATTTGTGTAATGTAAAGAAGGTTGCCCCCTCGAAGAGGCTGAATTCTAAGGCTTTAATCTATCTTTTCTATCTTTTTGTGAGCCGGTTTCCTAACATATGTGAAATTATGTCATACTGATAGGAGTCCTTTTTTAATGAGAGCTCCAGCAACAGAACATCTCTTGGAGCCACTCCTACGTGAGGGCATATTCTTTGTATGACAGAGAAAACACATGCATGTACATCATCACTCTCCAGCACTTAATGCAACGGCCTACACCATCCTCACACCGGGGCCCGGAGATGTAGTCCCTCTTGGACGAACTCCATTATCAACGCCTTGTGTATTATGTTGCTGATTATTGTCATGTTCCTTATTCTTTACAACATGCATTTATGTTCCTTTATGCTATTTTAAATGCAATTCTAATCACATCAAGAAAGTAAAAGATCTTTGTCAAGTCTGGGAGTTGAGTCAACTCGGATCACAAGAGCACTTCAATAGTATGAACTTTAGCTCAAAATTGAAGAAGAATTGCAAAAAAAGTTTGAAGAGTATGTTGCTTAGAAGGAGCTCAACAAACAAACAACAGAAGAAAAATTTCAGCAAAGTAGAAAAGACTTGGAGTATTGGAAGAAAATAGTACAAAGGATTTGGAAGAGAAAAATAAAGCAACAAAGGAATTATTGATAAATCAGGAAGAGTTACAACAATCAATTAAACAACAAGCATACTCTCAAGGTACTGAGACTCCTCAAAATATAATTGACATTGATTCAAAAAGAGGAGGAGGTGGTGAAAACAAGTGCTTTAATAGAGAATCAATTTGTTTCTAACACCAAAGAACCATCCCAAGAGCCTAATAGAACTCAAGCCATTGAGGAGACTAAAGGGTCTAAAGCATATCAAGAATCTAATTGGAAATATGAGGCTACACATAAAGTAATTGATGAAACTCAAGCACCTATTCCAACCCTAGCTGAGAAAAACATAATAGCTCCAACAACACAAGAACCTGATCGGAGCATGCAATGCATCGAGGCACAAACATCTAAACAAGACCAAGCATCAGGAATGACCCAGGAAATGGAAAAAGGCAAAGAACATATGCTAGAGAAATTTCATACCCTAGGTAGCTTGGAGAAAATTGTGTCATGGGGAAATAAACCAATTCCTAATCCATTAGATGAGGTGGTATACATGCAGTATATTTCTTATGATCATAAAAGACAATTTATTTTTAAGAGGACACAAAAGAAGCATAAAATTAAACTAGGAAATTATATGGTGTGCACTTTCAAAGAAACCCTATTCGTTGCTAAAATGATTCCTTTTTTCTTTTCTTTTAATATTTAAAGAAGAGCCTAAGTGAAACAACAATAAACTTCTGAGGTTGATATATGTTAGTGAAGAAGTAAATCACAAACTTAGGATTTAGAGCTTACCCATCCTAAAAGAAGTAGGACATTCATTTGTTTCCCTTCATCATATGGACCATACTCTCCAAAGTCATTAGTTATTTTATTCAAGTGCATGACAACTACAAGAAAACATTGTATTTTCTATAAATATGATATAAAAGGAAATATCAATGTATTTTCTACATTATATTGACTTATCTTGCCTTTGATTTCGAATAAATGAGGTATGTTACCAAGAACTTGTTGTCATGTTTTACCAAAAGAATAGAACTCGTTGTCCCCATCAAAAGCATCACAATACATGAGGCTATGAAAAAATAAAAGAAAACATATAACGAAAACAAAACAAAGAGAATGAAACTTATGTAAAGGATCAAAGGAAAATAATTTATGGTACATGTCGCTCTAAAAAGAAATTAGCTAAAGTATCATTTAAAGATATAGCCATTAATAGGAATAGAATCCAATTCACCTTCTATGATTTGTAATTGATACATGCCAACACAAATTTTTTCAACCACTTGGTAATGTTCACGAAGCCACAATTTCTACATCTTAGTATATTTTCCTTTAGTTTCATTAAATTTATTCCATTTTAAAACCAAATCACCTACATTTAATTTATTATTACCAACCTTATGTTTATCAAATCATTTCTTAATTATTTGATGGCATGCTGCAAATTTTTGCTTGCCCTTTTCCCTCTCTTCCTCTAACACAAGGGATGTATCAATTAAGTGTTTCATAGAGAAGAGACATTGATCTCTTGAGGCTTGAGACAATTGCAGGGAAGGGAGGTAGATGCTTGTTGGAAATATTACTTATTGGCCATATACCATACAATATGAAGAAGTATTCAACACTTTCTTAGGTGTAATTCTACGAGCCTAGAGTGTATTGTGTAGATCCTAGTAATGATCTTTAGGTTGTGAATTAAGCTCTTATTAGTTGACTTAACCACCCCATTTTCTTGAGGATAATAATTAGATCAATATATCAAAATACCCTTTGTCTAATGAAAATTCAATCAACAAATTAGTGGAAAAATAAGTTGCATTATCAAAAACAATCCTTGTAATTAAGTTGTTGTAAAACATAATAATTACCTTTAATTGATTTGGATTAGGGGACTGGCTTCAAACATTTCAGTAAAAATAATATATTCTTGCTAAAATGTACTTGGGTTGTTTTGATAAATAAGGGTTAGTTTCCCATATAATAGTTATTTCCCACTACTCAATGGGTCTACTAATGGTAATGAGTTACCATGGGATAAACACTTTATTTTCTTTATTTGCACTTAACTGAAAAATGTTACATTTTCTCCCACAATTGTGTGCATCTTGGAATGAGGTTGGTGAGTGTTATCTTTCCCTCAAAATTTTATGAGTATTGGTTTCTCCTGCAAGATGGTCTCCCATAAAACCATTATGAATATTTTTTAGTACTTTCTCAACATCATCTTTCTATAGATATCAAGAGCACTCCATCATAATTATTTCAAAATAAAACAAAGTTGATTAACTAATACTAGTTAGAATCTAAGTAGAATACCCTATTTTCCATGGAATTTATATACTTTGTGCATACATTATGATGTAAGAAGTAAACTAAATTATACTAAAACGAGAATTATAAAGGTATGACCCCAAAGAGGGCATATATGAGGTTATATATGACCCCATATATTTCCCCTTTGGGTTATGCCAAAGAGCTAATAATTGTTGGAATAAAAATTATGTCATTGGAACAAATTGACAACTCGTTCTCCCATCCTTCATCATCTTATGTGATCCCATATATGCCCCTTGTGAGGTCATATGAAAGAGTAAGTAGTTGTCGGAATGAAAATTATGGCATCAGAACAAACAAGCTACTCATTTTCACATCCTTCATCTTCTTTGCCTTCAGAATTTTTGGACCAACGTACATAGTCCTTTATGTCTCATTATGTGAGAAGGTTTAATCTCAAATTCAAATTCTCGTATTTCGGTCATTTAATTTACCCTTCAATATCATATATATTTTTGAGGAAAAAGTGAGTGCACATCAATATGAAGCACTATAACTTTAGTATAATTCTTGAGAATGTACGACATACAAATTTATAGACATCGCAATCCTAATTATCAATGATGGGCTACTTTAAGTATGTTCCTTGTAAGTTGATACTCATGAAATAAATGGGAAATTTTTTATTATCATCATCCTTTTGAGTCATACCAACTACAAGTGATTTGTTAGAAGCAAAAGTATAGACAAAAAAATCATGGTTAAAATCAAGACGATGTAGTCTTAATTTTACAAAAAATATTATTTTTATTTTGTGTCTCACTTAGATTTTGTAGCTTTCTTAATCATATTCTATAACGGTTTTATACTTTCAACAAAAGTGGGCATGAACTTCCTCACAAAATTGGATTTTCCAAAGAATAATTGCAATGTCTTTTTATTGTGAGTTAGAGGAAATTAGGAAATAACCTTTACATGCTCTAGATCAATAGGTATTCCTCCTTCTAATAAGATGTAACCTAGAAGTTTCCTTTCCGTTACTCCAAAAATAATCTTCTTAGTGTTGAGGTAAATATCATAATTCCTACACCTTTCAAAGATATCAATAAGATATGGAATATGATTTGCATTATATTTCAAATAAATTTCTACAACATCTAGGTAAATTACCACTCTCTTATTGATCAACCCTTTAAAAGTGACATCCATTACTTAATGTAATGTAGCATCTACATTGATTAAACCACAAGGAATTGATTTATAGGAAAAGTTTCTCCACATAGTTCAAATGGTTGTCTTACGTCAATCATCTTCTATCGTTAGTACCTAGTCATATATTGAAAAAACATTAAAAAGCAAGTACATTTCAAATGTGGAAATTGTTTGTAAGAGTTTTTCCATGGGTGGGACAAGGTAGTTTTATCCTTCTCCAAGGCTTGTTCAAGTTTTAGAAATATACACAAAGATGAATCTATTCAATTTTATTCCTCATAGACACTAGATTACTTATCCAAAATGACTGTTTAACATAAAATATAATCTTTTCATCTAATAGTTTATTTAGTTCTTTCTAGATTAAGGATTCAACTGAGAGATGGAACTTATGCAATTTTTTCTAGAAAGGATTAACATCCTTCTTTAATGGTATAATATGTTGCACAAGTTTTGTTGTAGGTTTTCAAATATTGGTAAGACCAAGCAAAAACACCATGATATTCTTTAAACAACTTCACATAAGCTTTCTTTTCCTTTTCAAAAAATGATTTTCTAAGATTAATGTTTTGTGATTTTCTACAATACCTAAATATATCCCTTCATAGCCTCCATTGAAGCTATTTATTTTTACATTTAAAAATGATTTAAACCTATCTCGTAAATAAAAAATATTCTCAAGATTAATTTACTCATTTCGACATAATATGTGATTTCGACTCAACCACCTTTTCAATGTTTTCATCCCTTGATGTTTGAGATTCTTCATCTTCCTCAATGGCTTAATTTCTTCATAATTTATGATAAGATCTCTAAATTGTCACCACTATTGAGAAACTCCAGTATATTTTGAACTCCTTAAAACACCTATTGATTTGTAACATTATCAAGGACCAAAGGTTTGAATTATCAAAAGTATTTGGAGATTGTGGAATATAAATGATATTAAAAGATAAAGAATTATCCATGACTCTATGAACTTCATACTTTTATGAACTTCATTCTTTTAATTGTTGATTGAAATCCCAATTTGTCTGACTATGATCTTAGAACCACCAAGAACCTTAATTTTTTCAACCTTCAAATCAATAAATTCCTTAAGGCCTTTAAATAAGGCTTCATATTTTGTTGTATTATTTGTGCAATCAAATTCTAACCATGATTTCTATTAATAATATGGTTCTAATACTATTCCTTCCTTGAGGAAGCAAAGGGGACACATGCAACAAAAAAATTTACTTAAGAATAAACTCGAGTAATATGTATCAAATAATTTACTTCCTCATTAGATATTGTGCATGGAATTGTCTTAGGGTTGTATCTAGTATTTTACACACCCTAAGATGGAATATTATCAAAATTATGATCTTTAGGATTTTGATTGTTAAGAAGTGGGATGTTTGTATGGATTTCTATACGTAGGTCCTCTTTATAGTGTAAATTCTATTGAGGGAGTTGGATTCCCAATGCTAAATAGTTTGTATTAAACCCAAGGAGGATGTCCAACTAAAACCCCCCCTATTCGGTGTGGAATAATCCTCCTGATTTCAGTCTAGCAACTATTTGATGGAAATTAATAGTTTGTTTGAATTTTTTTTTTTTGTGTTTTATAATTTTATGATTTTGTTTGACTATGTGAAAAAGGTAAATGATATAATAAATTAAAATAAATATGTATTAAAGAATAACATGTAGCTACAGCGTATGAAAACTATTTAAGGATATGGATTCATGAGATAATAATTATTCTTGGTGCTTTCAAACGAGCTAATATTTCATAAAATACTTACTAACAATATAAAGGAATTACTAACAATATGAGATATAAAAAAATTAATCTATAATATCTCATCTACTAACACCAAAATATATTTAGTGAATATTCAAGAAACGCATTGAAGCATAAAAAATAAACTTAAATGCATCTAGAAACAAGCTTACTAGAAACACCCAACATATTAATTTGCTTGCATAATAACCCATAATACATGGAACATTGCACAAGGATTCAATAAACAAAATTGCCTTGGCTCATGAAAGCTTTTGAAATATACTTCAAATTATTTCTCCACTATAATATTCCAGAGTTTCTTTCACAATCCAAATACACATTACAAGAGGTCAATGCAAATGTTTATTGAAATTTTAGTGACAAAATAATAATTTTTCAAGTAAGAAAACACTAAACAAGTTAAAACAAAATTCACATGTTATGGAAACTCATGTGGAGTGAGTGACTCAGTGGTTGCATTCTTAGCATCATAGGTAGCCTATTATGAAACAATTCTTCACGCATATGAATATATGGAAACTTATGTTGATCCATAGAAAATTTGGGGACTTTCTTACTTTGAAGCATTGCGTGCATTTTTCTATTTTTGGAACCAAGAGATCTATTTTATTGTTCACTCAACTTTGATGACCAAAAATTTCTACATATGTCTATATCCTACTATAGATATGCCCCTAACATTAGCCTAGTGTTTATGTGAGGTTCACTTGAATTCTAACATCACATCCTCAAACTATTCAAACCCTTTTAGTGATCCAAAACTAAAGATTAGTCATCTCTTAATTTATTTTTTCCTGGGTTTTATGGAAAATGAACCATTCTTCCTCCCATTAAATCTTTGACTTAATGGCGAAATTCATCTAATATTGGACCAAAATATGCAACCTTGCTATACTTTCCTCAGTCAAAATTTGAATTACGTGATCCTCTTCATCTCATCATTTTGTAATTCCTTGATATATTCAATCTAATATTGCAACTTTCCCCAATTCTCCCTCCAATTTAGGACCTCTTTATGCACTACAAACAACTTAATTTCTTCTCATGAATATCTATTATCTCTTACAAAAATGTCCCTTTAACATGCTTATGCCTAACATGCCCTTCCAATAGATCATTTGCAATATTGGACACAACCCCTATGGATTATTTATAATAGTGTACATAATGTTTAAGGGATGCTATATCCTTTTGTATATTATCCTCAAATTATATTTTCTCTTCCATAACTATGCCAAATATAGGAAGTGAAATGGCTACTAAATCATACAACAACTCACTCACCTTGGTATTTTAGCATCAAAAAGAGTTTCTTCATAAATGTGCATCACAACATTTTCTATACTAGTTCTGAAATTCCTCTATGTCCACTTAACAGTAAATTGGATTGTATGACCATAGGAAATATATTATATGTCCATCACCTCACCTAATGTCTCAAGAATCATCTAATCTCCCCGAGATAAAATCTTCTCCAATCTGGCGATATGAAAGCACTCGACCATAGGTTCCTTATTTTTTTTCCATTTCTTGGGTATTTGTTGATGCTTCATTCAATTCAAAAGTTGCTTTCTCCATTTATTTCTCACTATGATTAGGTTCATATGTTGTAGGAGACATTGGGTTCATAAGTTGTAGGAGACATTGTAGTTTCCTCAACTAGGGATGGAATAGGTAAGTAAGTTTTATTAGTTGATTTAGGTGTAGCCTCATCCTTATAATTATATTCTTGAGTTACTTCAACCCCTTTAGTCTCCTTAGTGGCCTGAGTTTTAGTAGGCTCTTAGGTTGGTTCTTCAATTTTAGGGGAAAATTCATTCTTTATTGGAGCACTTTTTTTCACCACCTCCTCCTCTTCCTCAGTCAATTTAATTATATTTTAAGACAAAGTATTAGTAAGTTCATAGTTTATTTATTGTTTAGCTTATTTGTGTAGCTCTTCCTGCTTTCTTAATAATTATTCTGCTATTTTTTCTTCTCTTCCAAATCCTACCTACTATTTTATTCTTTCCCTTTATTCAATTTTTCATCCACGTCTTTTCTCCCCTACTTAGCTTGTTTTTATCTTATATGTGTTTCATTCTCCTCACAAGTAGAATATTCTTCATGCTTCTTTCACAATTCCTCTTCAATTTTGCACTGGAGTTCCTACTCCATGGGTGCTCTATTTTGTTAATCTTATATGGATTTGGTATTTTGTTCTTCCTTCAACTCCATTTATTTTATACTTTTGGCCTCCTTAGGTTCCATATGAGTGGCCAGTTTTCATGTCATTAGCTCCACTTGATCATCTAAATATAAAGATCTAAAAATAATGAGTGTAAGAATTTCCTTCCTCTCGAAAACTTGACCCCAATGATGTGCATATTTTGTAAATGAATCTTCTTGCCACTTTTCATGAGTTTATGGCTAATGATAAGAAGCTTGTTCAACATGTTTGAGAACCAATCCCTTGGGGTCATACCTTCTAGTATACATACCAATATAAAATCTATACTCTAAAACCTTCCTATGTGGCCTATTTAGTATATTTAACAAAATAGCATTCAAGATGAAAACCATAACCAATGAAGGCCCTCTTCTTATAATCAACTAAGGAGGCAGTAAATCAATGAATAATGTTTTGATAGCATATTTCCCCAAGAACTAGCATATTATGTACATATGCAGGTAGAAGATGGGGTGGACCAATGGCACCAAACATTTTGAGATATGTATGTTTCTCTTCATAAAAAATTTCAATGCACGAGATAACTTTATTCACTTACTTAGATATCCTTGAACACTCTTAATAAAACGTAGTAGCATATAAATGAGAAAAAAATAAATCATAGATCACGGAATAAGATTTATTATGTTTATTTTACCATAGTATCATGAAGTAGACATGGAAAACAACCTATGAAATGTTCCAACTAAGATACAATTTAGAAAATAAATTCTTGGCACATGCCACTCCAATTAGGAATCCATGTAAAATGATGAACTTCACCTTGCTTAGTATTTTGAGCTTGTTGAATTATAATATATTTTGGTTATCATGGCAATCCAATTAAACATATTCCCAGTGGTGGCAGCTATATGGACCAATGGAACTCATGCATGTTAAACTAAGAACAATCCTTCTCTCCATACAACTAGCATAATTGGACATGATTTTCATATTGGGTTCTCTTAAACCTATAACATTATACCACCCTTGACCAATTAAAATACCTTTTGTACTCTTCCCACTAGAAAGCCAGGAATTTTCCTATATCGTGTTGGTCATTAAACTTTGTCACAAAATCAATGTTGAGTAATAGTTGCAATGCAAGAACTTATAATGTTGACTAAATTCATTTGGAAGAAATGTCCGCACACTCTATTCCTTCTCATCATTGGTTGAGAATTTCTTGAAGTCAAAATAGTTTATTATCCATTTAATTGCTTCCATGTAGGGAAACACCAATGCCTTTACCATGATACAATGCCTTGAGCATGATAAAAAAAATCAATGAATATCAATCCACTTCAAGGGAAAAACCTCCTTTTACATTGAATCCAATACACAAGACAATATATCATGATCTTAAGAATAATTCTCTCTCTCTCTCTCTCTCTCTCTCTCTCTCTCTCTCTCTCTCTCTCTCTATATATATATATATATATATATATATATATATAACAGATAAAGGGTACACTTATATTGAAAATGTACAATGAAAGGTTCTAGCCAACCTTCCATAGAGGACTTGGCTGCAAATTCTCAAGAGGGGTTGATAGAGGATGCATTTTTTCAAAAGAGGTCTAGAAACACAAGATAAGGGTAGAATGAACTTTGGTAGATTGGGTTGAAAAGAAAACTTCTAGGAAAGGTTAAATGATACTCTAGGGAGAAGGTAGAGGAAAAATTTACTCACCCCATTTAGTAATGCTTTCAGGGACCAAAGCCTCCCAAAATGGGGAGGTATGAGCTGTTATCACTCAAAATTTTCTCTAGAAGTTATAAGAAGAAAGAAAATGACCGATGTAACCACAAATCATCTTTTAGGCTTAGGCTCTAGCCAACCTAAGTCCCTAGAGGGCTTTCTCTATATGATTTAGCTTTGTTTTGCTGGGATATTAAGCTAGTTCTGAAATGTTCAGGGGATTTTTTATTTTTATTAAAAGATTGAGTGGTGGGGATCTTTAAACAGATGGATAGAATGATGTCTCTAGACCATTGGTCATATGGAGTCAAAAGAAGGGCAGTGGAACTAGGTCAAATCACTAAAGGGAATGTTCAAAGGGTAAGATAGTAGAGTAGAATGCAGGTCTTTAGGCCAGAGGGATGGAAAAGGTTTTAACCAGGCTGAGAGAGCAATTAAGAATTCTTAGACTGGGATTGAAACGACGAATAGGGGGGTAATTGGAAACAAAGGGCAATTAATAAATCTTTGCTATAGATTAGAAGAAACAACCTAAACTAAGGAGCAATTAAGAATTCCTTAACTTATATTATTTGTAGAAAAAATATATTTGCCTAGCTGTTATATAAGAGTGTAATTAAAAAAATTATGATATAATACTTCAGTTATGGCATCCAGATTTAGATGAACAGTATGAAAACTTTAAGAGATAACAACAACGTGAGAAAATACTTGTACACACTTCGCTCTACACATGAATCCTTTGAAATATCTTGTCTTTATTCACCAATCCAGCTTACTAGCTCAGTCAATGCTCCAATAGATTTTATAGTCTTTCGATCAAGAAGTCTATAGAAATGTCTAAGAATCCACCCTACATACTTCAAATTGTGAAGTATTTATACTAAGGTGTTATTAAAAAAATCTCAAACTGATTTGAGATTTAATCTAGGAAATAGAAAATATCTTCTCGCAGGAAGATAGAGACAACTAATGAACTGTTTCATGTTGTCCCTTTTATTGTGGTGCTGCTGGCTTTTATGGTTTATTTCTAGCTCTTTATGCTCTTTGTTGTTGAATCATCTTACTAGAAGCTTTAGTTACTTGTGTCTTTCATATGATACTCTTTGTCACTGATACTTTTTCACTCTTATGACACGTCTTTATCGTTTCTGTGTTTCTTCCTTTTACTATTACAATTTACCTTTTACTGTGTATTTAAATAGTAAATTCTTATGTTTTTTATGTGTCTCAGCAATGTGAAAGGGATTTTGATCAAGTCTTAGTGTGTTTTATTCATCTGCATCTCTGTTCTGTTCCTCTATTTTGAATGTCACTTCTCTGTATAACTGTCTTCTTCTTGGCTCTATGAGTAAGGATCTTCATCTTTGTTCCTTGTATAAATGGTCTTCTTCTTCTGAATTTGGTCTTTTAACAGGTTTCTGGTCTGAGTCTTAGAGTAAACAGGTTCTTTGACTAGTATTAGAACTATTTATCCAAGCTTTGATCATAGACTGATAACCTAAAAAATTCAATAATATCTTAAGAAAATGTAGGTCTGCAAGAAGGGCGCTTGATGGCTCTCTAGAACGGGAATGCTTGGGAAAGGTCTCAGGGCAGTGCTTTAGGATGTAATTGGAGGAGAAATCGCATCATAGAGGCTTATGGTGGCGATGAAGGGTTTCATAGGTTTACAGTGTAAAACTAGCGGAAAGTGAGAAAACATGCATTTTCAGGGTTTAAACTTTAACGGGCAAACTTTTGAAAAATGGCACGAAATTCATTTTTATGGAGGACAAGTGGTTTATCAAAATGACGGGGAAGTGGTATTGAAGGGACATCACAACACTTTAGAGGTGTGGGCAGTTTTGAGGAGGGGTCACCCGATGTGTGTTAGGGCGTGACACATAGCCATCAGGGGTCGGGGGAAAACCGCCTTATCGGAAGGGTAAAGGTAGGTGATCTGATTCGGCCGATATGGATGCAGGCCATTAGATCTGCGGGATTGAGATCGGACGGTGGTCAGCTGGGAGAGCTGTACGGGGGGAAATTAACGGGAATTGATGGGGACCCAGGGTTTTAATCGGGGCAGTATGGGATTAGTTTAGGCTTTAATCACAAGTTAAGTGATCGGGTGCCGCTTAATGACAAGATTAGGGAGTCGGGTGAAGCCGATGTGGGATTAACTCAAGTTCTACCAGGATTAGGTAGACTAAGTAGAGTTATAGCAGGATATGGGTAGTTTATATTAGTTTTTATTCAATACTAAGGAGCGGGGGTATTTTATATAGGGAATTAGTTTAATACGGGAAAAGGGTTAATGTCGGGATTTATATAATAATGTTAGTTAATTAATATGAAAAAAGTGGAGGGGGTTTTTCTTAATTCAAAAGGGTAAAAGGCATGCAATTGTGCATTTAGATTTAAACTTAGGAAAAAAGGCTTTTTTGTGGGTTTTTTGTTCGAAAGGGTTTTACATGGGAGGATATTACTTTCCTTAAGTAAATTGGGTTTAAACCTTAGGAAAGGGGTTTATATGGGGGTTTTATTAGGGTAATGAGGGGAAATGGATTTTTTGAAGGGGGAATGTGTTTATGAAGGGGATTCTAGCACTTGAGTCCATAAGTCATTAAGCCAAGGGTCGGTCCCTCCAAAATTCAGAGAAATGCTCTGAGCATCTTTGACTTGTAGGGTTAAAAGTGCTTAAAACATATTTGTGGATAGGAAATTAGTGAGTAAATGGGAAAAGTGAATGAGGGGGAGTTAATGATATGAACTTTTAAGCCTTTGTCTTTGCCTTCATAGTTGACCATACATGTTGAAAGATGTATCTTAGCATGATGCATGTTCTTTGATCTAATTTAACTTTATAGTTTAGCAACCTTTCTTCTACTTACCCATTTCTTAGCTCTAACATATTTTCTTCATTTCTTAGGGTGTGTTGTGGCCACAACCACCACCCTATTTAAACATGCTCTGGTAGCAAATTTGAATGGGTCCCCTAGAAGTTTGATCTTTCACTTCTCCGAATGATCTGTTTTTATCCCAAGGATTTAAACTCTGCGCCGAATCAAATCCCCAATTTTTAATGGTTAAGCCCCCTTTATAAATATCTGCTGCATGAGTCATCTATAACCCTTTCCAACCCTTCATTCATATCCTCTATCGAGACCTTTTCAACCCTCAAAAACCTTCTATTGCACCTTTATTTCCATTATAACTCTTTACAATGGAAATGATTCACAAACATGCATAAATCACCCTTTTTCTGCCTATCGCAATCAACACAACGGATACCATAAGGTACCAGACCCGATGACACTATTAACCACATTATCTATATTTCGGTTCTCGAGCCCCATCACATATCATAATTGGCCGGGTCTCAGGGCTTGTATATAACGCGCACCACTATACTCTGGACCCGACGACATTATTAACCATATTATATGTATATCAGGCCTGGAGCCCCATCGCATATTGCAATCGTCAGGGTCTGGGGCTTATATATATAGGGCACACCTCTATCTTCCAAACCTGGTGATAACTCTAGACCTCGTTGCATAATATTTCAAGTCCGGCCTTATGGCCGACTATGGGTTTTCCGTGTATTATTGTGTATTCGATAAAGTATTGAGGCCTAGGGTTTTCAAAGAGAAGCCTTACATTGTGGACCTGCCGGGGCTATTAAGTGCAACATATACATATTTCAGGTCCGGAGCCCCATCACATATCCCAATCATACTTCGATGAAACCCAAGGTCCATTCACTTGCCATTGAAGCATTGCGATGCGATGTGGTGGACCCGACGATAACTATAGGCCCGGGTATATATCATTTGAAGTCTAGCCTTATGGCCTGGCCGCGGGTTTTCCCATGTATTCCCTTGTATTTTCGATAAACTGTTCTGGTCTCGGTTTTCAAAGGAGAGTCTTATACGGTGGACTCGAAAGCATTATTAATTGCGGATCATATGTATTTCAGGTCCACCTCCCTAATTCCTTATCACAATCAGTAGATTTCATTGTTTATACATAAAGCGATTTGCAATATGGCGGACCCATCGATAATTATAGGCTTGGGTATATAAGATTTGAAGTCCGGCCTTACGGCCCGGCTGTGGGTTTTCTCGTGTTTTCCGGTGTATTCGATAAGATATTGTGGTCCTGATTTTTAAAAGAAAATCAGGTAAAGTGAATGGTCTACCTATTGAAGAATTGTCAAGGGATTCTTGAATAATAATGAATATTATGGGCAATGGCAATAGAGGTTATAAGAGGTTCAATGGCTTAATAATCATGATTGCTCTGCATTATGAGATTAATAGAAATGGTGGCTGAATGCAAGGTTTGTTTAGAAGCATGTTTAGCATATTTCTCATAATCATAGATAATACGAATTATCTTTGCATGCAAGGAGTAAAAGACACATAAACGGATTTGGAGAATTCATATATGCAGGTGTGTTCTGTTTAAAGAGACGGCCTTTGGCGTTCTCAGTCGGTTTCCACGTGTTGCTCGTATATTTTGAAAGAGAAGTTGTCCCGGGTTTCATCATGAAGAGATGACACACAATTATCCTCTTTTAATCAACATCTGTTCATTCCCCTAGGAAACGAAGCACTCCAACAGATATGCCTGCTACGTGGCAGCGGTTACACCGATTGTTCTACGTCTGTATATTTTGATTTATGTTTTGAAAAGAAGAGGGGGAGATCAAAGGTTATGGGGAAGACCGAAAGTCATTCCCGGTTGCATAAGTATTACCTCTGGAGATGAGATAGGGGCTTTTTGTTTGGAGAGAACAACTTTGATTTATTGTGAATAAAGAAGTCTGTTTGGTTCAAGAAGGAGCTTTTTGTTTCATATTTATTTTCCTTTTCTCTCATATGTTTAGAATCAGTGTGTTGTTGCTAGCATAAAGATAAATGTGATTTTCTTTGTGCATATTCATAACAAGCAATTCATGGTTATTCCTGGTTATTTGAATATAATTCAATAGCATTGTTAATTCATGAAAGGTTGTTGATTCGAGACTTTGTTAAACATCAATTGCAAGTGTTATTTGTAAGGAAAGGAATGTATATTCCTGTATAAGTAATTGGATTGCAATTAGGATTTAATAAAGACTTGTTCTTATTGAACCAGTAATTGATTCATTTGGACTTGGAATCTATATATGATGTTTAATCTCTTTTGTTATGCTCTTGCAGGATAGATTAGAATAGTTAGGATTAGCATAAGTAGTTAAAATTAGTGCATATAGGATTTGATATTTATATGTTATTTGTTTCTCTTTGTTGATTTATTTGAATTCTTCCTCCAAGAAACAATCTCTAAACACACATAACAGTTTATGGGGTCCTTTAAAACCCGTCGGAACTAGCCATTCCAAACGAAAGTAGATCTAATTGGGGCCTGCAATCAGGTTAGTTCCCCTTGTTGGTATAGCAAAAATTCGCCCTGTCAACAAATTGGTGATAGAAGGAGGGCTTGAACCGCCATCCACAGCGTTTTATGATTTCATCTATAAATTTCATGGATTCGAAAATATTAACGCATGGATTGTAAAGGTCGAAAAGATAATTCCTCCCATTTGGAAAAGACTCATTTCGAAGAAGAGACACTGTGGGAGTATCCTGTCACTCAGGAACAACCAGTCAGAGTACTTACTCGTGATTATGCTCGTTCCCTCTCTCAGCTCCCCATCTTTCACTCTTTACCTCCGACAACTAGAAGAAAGCCAAGGATCTGTTCTATAAACGAAGAGACATCTGCAACCCCGTCTCTTGAAGAGATTGTGCTAGAGTCCTTGCAAAGTATCAACACTCCCGGGGAAAAAATTCCTGAAGATCCACTCTTTCAAGGTCATCCCTGGCCCGATTTGGGAAATCCTAATAAATAAAGCCTCGAAGAAACCTTCAACTAGAACATCCCTATCCACAATATGGCTAACGTTCCTCTTCCAGGTGGGAACCAACTCCCACCTCCTCCGGGAGCGCTCCCTCCCTGGCTCGCTCAGGATGTCGTAGCGGTACCTAGGCAGCAACATCCCTTACCTAAGAATGCAGAAAGAGTACTGCCTAAATTTGACCCTGAGAAGGGAGACACCACTGATAACCATATTCACTCTTTCTTCCTAGCCATACGCATGTTGGAGGTAGCCGATGAAGATATAGTATGTCGCCTATTCCCTTTTACCCTGATTGGTGCGGCTTCCACATGGTACTTTAGATTGAGAATAAGATCGATCACCTCGTGGGCTGCCTTTCAATAGGCCTTTTTAGACAAGTATGGCGATGACAAAAACCCTGCGGCCTTAGTTCTAGAAATATCCCGTTTGAAAATGGAAACGAAATAAAAGGTCAAGAATTTTAACATCCGGTTCAACACCTTGTTCAACAGAATCCCGGCTAATGCTAGACCTACTGAGGAGGTGCTCATGGAATTCTACACCACTACTATCCCTGTCCCTACTGCGATGTGGGTGAAAAGGAGCAACACACAAAGCTTACAGGGTGCTATCGATGAAGCAGTAAAAGTCGAGAATGAAATGATCAGTCTCACAGCAGGTCATCATACAACCGGAGAAAAGAAAGCCTCTAAAGCATCCAAGAAGAATAATGGGAGTGATAAAAAAGGGGCTGAAATCAAAGAAAAGGATACCACAGATGTAGAAGGTTTGCATCGGATCATTAAGAAGTTGACAAACACAGTCATCGATATGAAAAGGAATTGTGGAGAAAGTACAAGCGGGAGTAGAGGAGAGTATAGCAACAGAAAATATTTCAAACCTTTCTAATGTAAGAAGACAAAAGGTGGTCATGGTCAACTTGCACTACATGCTCCACCCAATGAAGGGAATTTAAATACAGAAGAGCTGGATCTTATCGGATTTCTCCTTAACCAAGAAGAACCTATAGTGGAGCTAGAGCCAAAACCAGAAAATGAGGAAGAATACCAAGTAGAAGAGCCCTTGGACAAAGAATCTCAAATCTATGTACTGTGGGATTTCTACATAAATGAGAACGATGACGACGAAGGAGATAGTATGGCAAAAATCCACACTAATGAAATCCATACATGAAGTAAAGGGCCACTTGCGGGTGTGATGAAGCCTGTAGACCAAACTAAGAAAGATGTTCGCCCTTTGAAGGTATCCGCTCCCAAGGTTCCTGTTGAGAGGAATAAACCTAGTGGTGATTCCAAGAGTACACCGGCCGTGAGCTATCCTCAGAAAGAAAATACATCTCCAAACGCAACAAAGGTGACTCACAATGGTAAAGTCCCACCTAAGAATGGCAAAACCGATATGTTTAATCTTCCCTATCTTGTTTATAACATTGATTACAATATTGTGGATGATCTTAAGAAATCTCGAGCTAATATCACATATTTTGACTTGTTAAAGTTAACGCAGCAGAGAGATATGCTCTTAAAAGCTATGAATGAACATAATTGCAAACCTCCCACCATTCTAAGTAGGGAAACCTAGAAGTCAGTCTCAAGACCTGTTACTACTCCCAGTATAGCCCAAAAGCTAGCAGCCATGGAAGCCACCCTATCAAAAATGAATTGAAACCCCCAAGATGTCAGTGTAGCCATGATAGGAAGGAAATCAAAATCCATGACTCCCCCTTTCCTTATCACATTTGAAATATTCAACATGAACATACACAAGTTCTTAGTAGAGTTAGGTGCCTCATCCACTGTGATGCCTTACACTGTTGCTAAAAGACTTCATGCGATACCTGAGAAAACAGGAACTCGAATCATGCAATCAGACAAGACAAATGTGAAAGTAATTAGGGAATTGAAAGATGTATTTATTTGGATGACTACTAAACCATAGTACACACAAGTCATTGATATAGTTCTAGTTGACGTACCCGAGGCTTATGGAATGCTGCTTAGTAGGGACTAGTCAGAAAACTGAATGGATATTTCTCAACTGATTGGTCCCATCTCTTGTTGCCTTAGAAGGGTGTTTCTGGGAAAACTAGTGTCTTTTCGATCTTCTAGTCCCACTAGGATTGGCAACTGTCCTAGAAACAAACAATCAAAGAATTTTGCGATTTCCTTTATGTATGATCGATAAGGGAGAAGCAAAGGGACCAACCTGGATCTTTTGCTTAACTCCTTGCTTGATTTCTCTCCCCCTTGATAGAGATTGCGCCTCTTCTCCTACTTATCTCGCTCAGTGAATACCTGTAGAGACAAAGTAACAAAACACCATCAAAGCATCTTGATCTATTATATCATAAGCAATGCAGAATCAAAAATACATTGAACATACAATGACATTCACAAATAAACGATTATATGGAGGAAAACTCAAAGAACTTTATTAATAATAGAAGGGAGAATTACAACCCAGCTATTTGATCCATCATCATCCTCCCAGCATCAAAGCCCTCTTCACCTCATGAAAAGCAAGATCACCCAAAAATACAATGTTTATCCTCAAAGACAAACTATTAGCACTTCCTTACAAATTACCAAATTCTAGCCTCTAGATCTCTTAGATGAGGGATCCATTTATAGATGTCTGCAAGGGTGTGAGTCATATCTGGGTTTTTTATTAGTGTCATTCCACTTGTTGTTCTTATTCCACTTGGAGATTTCTTGGATCTCTTACTCATCCCTGGGCGAATTCAGAGAGGCAAGTGTCATAGGAGAAGTTTCTAGAAGATTCCATGAGCATCCACTTAGCAAACTGTCTCGGACATTTGTCCATTCTCGCTCATCACACCCCATAGAAGGATTCTTTAGTATACATCACACCTGGCTAGTGTAGGAGTCAGTATGCATCACACCCTAACAGTGGAGCAGTCAGTATGGTCCAATTTTGGCCAGTTCTGAGTGGTTTTTTAGGTGGAACTTTTGGGGAATGATGTAATCAGTTGACCATGATCCTTTAGGGTGTGGAACAACACTTTTAAGGGTTAAAGAGCCCTTCGTTTATTGACATATAAGATTGGGGTTGCAGTGCCCAAATATGTCTATAACAGTTTCCCCCTAAAGCATGAAGTCGTAAATGTTTTGATGTTGGGTGAAATGCTTTATCATGAGGATCCGAGGTATTTGAACTAGAAGGTGACCTATATAAGATACAATACAATACATCATCATCATACTATTTTCATGATCTAGTTGAGGCGGGCATTCCCATGCTCAGCTTTATAAATTCATTTTCATGTACATAGGACAGACAATCGTCTACAGTTGCAGACTGGTGATTCTTTACATGTAGAGTCATCATCCCTAGCTTGGATGATCATCTGTGCAACTTCTGTGTACATTTGATGTCTTTATATTCCTGAATATATCGCAGCCCGGATGGATGAAAGTAGATTCGGGGTCTTCAAACTTGTTCAATCTTCACTTGATGTACAAGTCGATCCATGTGAAAAGATGTCCTAAAGTCGAACATGGAAAGACATTGCCTGATTACCAGCCAATAATGTGAGCTGTTAACAGATGTGAGAGGAATCACCGATAATGATAATGACCCTCAAGGTACTACAGTACAATTCACGTGGTGTGAATATATGATCCGATGTCAAACACTAAGCAAAATCTTTCAGTTGAAGGCCATTGATGTAAACCTGTCGCCAGAAGTGAGAAACTTGCCATTGAGGCATGCAAGCTTCAAAGTACTAAAAGGGTTGTTTCTAAGTCAACTTCTTGGATAATGAGCTGATGTTGACAAGAAGTGACTCATCGTAGGAGGGCCTTAATGCATCCCACATCTATGACACGAAACGAAGCAAATGATTTTCTGGAGGTGAAAATGATTTGATGATATAAGGTTAAGGAATAGCGGTCATGAAAAATGGAGGGAGAATGTATTACAGTGGATGAGGCATTAAATGGATGGTGAATTCTCTGAATGAATTCTCTTGAACATATCGGTGACACTGAGATGGATTGGTAGTGTTAACCCCAAAAGATGGATGGTATGGAGGACCAATGGTGATATGACCAGTGAACGGAATAACCCAACCTGACTCAATCATGGTGATGGAGTGAAAGTGTCATGTTCAAGAGTGATCTGCTACCAACAAAATTCTTCAAGTTTTCTTCCCTTTTTCCCCAGTCATTGCTGACCAGTACCTCTTTATTTTTGTCAAGCTTGAGGAGGATAACATATGCTTGTTCTATAATTTTCCCTTCGGGCAAACCTGTCGCTATGTTTTAGTGAGTCTAACGATAGTGAAACTCGTTCTTGTTTGGGTGGACAAGTTTGTCGCTATTGTTTTAATGAGTTTAATGACAAAAATAACTCGGTCCTTTTCATGTTTAGAGAGTTTGAAAAGGGACGAAAACGAAACTCCAGTAGTTCTTTTTCGTAGCATAATCCCTTAAGTCCGAAAAATATTAAAATAATACAAAAGGGATGATTTTTTGATCACTTTAGTGAGCCAAAAAAGACAAGCGCTTGAAATTTTTCTTGAGATAATCCGTTAGGTCCGAAAAAGATTTAAAATCTATATGAGGGATGGTGCTTTTGATTACTTTAATGAGCTGGAAAGGTCAATAGCTCGACAATATTTTCATATTTAATGAGTCTGAAAAGGGTTTAAAGGGGACTCGTTTTTTAGGAACGAGTGGTGTTTCAGGGTAGCAACTGGTTTTGGGTAAGCTTGGAACTTATTAGAACATGGTGATGTGAAGAGGGTGGCTAACAAGACCACTCAATGCAGCTGTTCCTCAAAATGGTAAACAATCAAGTGGAAGCGTATGATCGACCAAAAGAATGGAGGTGATGGCAGGAACACAACCAAGGCTCAAAGGCTGATGTAATGGTAATCATGAAGGTTATTTACCAAAGGTGGGTTCATTTTTTAATGAGCTTGAACTCTAGGGGAACATGTGCTCTGTTTGGGAGCGAGTTCATTTTTTAACGAGCTTGAACCTTGCGGAAACTATGCTTAGTGAAGGCGGGTTCATTTTTTAGCGAGCTTGAACCTTGCGGAAACTATTCTCAGTTGGCAGGTTTATTTTTTAATGAGCTTGAACCTTGTGGAAACATTTCTCATTTGGCAGGTTTATTTTTTAATGAGCTTGAACCTTGTGGAAACATTGCTCATTTGGTAGGTTTATTTTTTAACGAGCTTGAACCTTGCGGAAACATTGCTCATTTGGCAGGTTTATTTTTAATGAGCTTGAACCTTGCGGAAACATTGCTCATTTCCTTTTTATGTAGGCCAGAAACGACCAAACTACAAAGCTAAAAAACATTAAAAAGCTAACGAACTACTGAGGTTAGGTAGAATGGTTTCATCAGCAGTTTAGACAAAACACTTCCTTTGCTTCGTCCATAGCGTAGACAAAGGTGAATAGTGGATTAGACCAGTCACCTAACCTAAGAAGTTGAAAACTTAAAAATCTAAAAAAATGAAATTGGTTGTTTTTTGCTTGCATAAAAAGGTTTGCATGCCCCCATGCATCGAGAAAAGGAGAGTCTCCAGGTAACCA